>CM027387.1:107262973-107279896 GCA_015711505.1 Sylvilagus bachmani
CACACACACACTCGCTCTCCCCCAGGCCACGTCTCCACACCGTGTACACACTCGCTCGCTCTCCCCAGGCCACGTCCCCACACCCACCCACATACACACACACACTCGCTCTCCCCCAGGCCACGTCCCCACGCTGCCGTGTGCACACTCGCTCACTCGCTCTCCCCCAGGGTCCATGCCCGGCTCTGCTCCCCAGGAAGGAGTAGAGCTGGTTCAGACCCATCCTCACTCCCATTCCTAACCAGAGCCTCCGAGCGGAGTCAGCTGGGTCGTGGACAGCCCCGAACCCTGCGCCCCAGCCTGCCCCCAGTCCTGCAGCGGCTGTACTGCCTGTCTGCTGCACCAGGGGCGGCCCATGAGCCTCCAGCCACAGGATCCATTTGGCAAAATCCTTGGCCGCCAAGATCGAGGCCTGTGGGAAGCGGGGCTCTGCACGAGGAACGGCAGGAGGCCGTCCCCTCCCCACAGGCCACTCAGGAACAGGACCGAACCCCAGGAAGGGGCGGGCGAGACCAGGGCTTGGAGCCCCGGCTTTCCCTACAGGGGTGTGGCCTTGCCTTGGGGGTGTGCCCCCCCCCCCCGGTCCCACGGGCCCGGGCTGGCCCAGGGGCCCACTTCCCTCTCTGCCTCACAACACCTCAAGCCCCTGAGGCCCACACCAGTGTGCAGAGAGGAGACGGCTCTGCGCTGGAGCATGCTGGAAGCCCACCCTATGCGCGCCCCCCCAGCCCTGTCCCCCCCCAAGAACCTGGGTTCCTGCAGGTCCGTCCCCGTCGGCCTCACCAGAGTGGAGGCGCCATGGGGCTGGTGGACCCCAGCCCGGAGCCCCTCCCGCCTCAGCCAGCCCTGGCGTTACAGACGGACCGACACGGCTCCGGGTCCGCACCTCTTTATTGCGTCCCCAGGCCAGCGCCGGCATGCTCCCCGCTGGGCGCTAGTCGTCCTCCACGGCGAACGTGAAGGGGCTCAGCTTGTAGCCCGTGCCCGCATAGAACTTGTTCTGGAACTCCACCCTGGGGGCGAGGGCAGAGGCTGGTGAGGAAGCGGCCGGCGGCCCCGCGGCCCCGGCTGGGCGGGCGGGCGGGCGCTCACCAGTGCAGCCGGAGGGCGTGCAGGAAGGCCGAGAGCCCTTCCATCACCAGCAGGATGGCCACGGTCAGCACGGCGAAGGCGGCGAAGACGGGCACCAGCACCACGGCCGCCACGCCCACTTCCCGGCCCGCGCCCAGGCCCACGCGCATCACCATGGCCCACAGCACCTCCGACAGCTCTGTGTGCCAAGGCACGGTCAGGGGGGTGAGCACCCAGGGAAGGGGCGTGGCCCTCCCTGCTCCCGCGCGCCCCGCCGGGAACCCCTCGGCCAGCCCCGCTGCTCGGAGTGGGGCCCCCGGTCGGGTGACCACTCACGGGCGTGGGCCAGGCTCAGCGCCCAGAGGCGCAGGTAGGAGGCCGTGTTGGAGATGCAGCCCAGGCAGAACTCGATGGTGTGGATGGCCTGGTGCATAAACACCTCCGAGGCCACAAACTGGGGGTGGGGGGACGGCAGTGAGGGGCCGGCCGAGGCCAGAGCCCCCACCCCCAAGAAGGCCCCACACCCACCTCGGCCTCTGTGTCTTCCCCTGGGCACCCAGCCGCCTCCTCATCGGAGCCCCAGCCGTTCACAGACACCTCGGGCGAGTCCAGGAGGCCGGCCTTGTCCCCCTGGGGGGCGGGGGAGGGAGGAGGCAGTGCCGCGGCCCCCCAGCCTCAGGAGGGCCCCCTGCCCCTTACACCTGCGCCCAGCCCCGCCGTGGCCCCTACCTGGCGGCCGGCAGGCCGTCTCTGTGCACGCCGGCACCGCCGGCGCAGCAGATACAAGGGCGTGCCCAGCAGCAGGACCGGCACCATGACCAAGGCCAAGAGCACTAGCACGGACTGGACCACTTCCTGCAGGCCAGGGCGCCGGTCAGGACCCCGGGGCCCAGAGAGCCTGCAGGGAGAGGGGCTGCGGCCGGGACCCCCACCCCGCCCACCTGCCCGGGGAAGAGCGGCCGGTTGGTGGCGCTGCGGGCGAAGAGGAACATGTTGATGAAGTGGATGAGTATGCTGGGGGCGGTGGCGGCGCCGGCGGCCGAGACGCGCAGCCACTTGTAGACCACCAGGAACACGAGGTAGCCGAACAGCCCCAGCAGGAACACGAGCTCGGGCAGCGTCTCCAGCAGCAGCCGGTGCCCCTGGCCGAAGTGCCTGGGCGGGCGGGGGGCGGCAGGGTCACCCGGGCCCCGTCGCCACCGCCCCCCCGGCCTCCCGCACCCCGCGGGCAGCCCTGGCCCTCACACGTGGTTGAAGACCCCCAGCAGCACCCCGAAGGCCATGTGGGTGACCCCCAGGATGACGGACATCTTCATCTTGAAGGAGTTGAGGAAGCTCAGGTGGTTGGTGGCCAGGCTCCAGACCTGGGCGGCAGGGGGCGGGGGGCGGGCTCAGCGGGCTCCCCAACCCCCGCTGCCAGGAAGCCCTCCGGCGTCCCTGCCCCCACCCCCGGGCGCCTGCAGCTCTGCCACCGTGCATCCAGGAGTGACTGGCGTGAACGAGGTCAGGTGAGCCAGGGTCACACCCCGGCTCTCCCGGCCTTGGTCCTCTCATCTGTGCAGTGGCCGTGCCCCTGAGGGTGCCCATGGGCTCTACAGACAGCTGGGCACGTGCCCGGTGGGGAGAGCAGGGGGCTCCATGCACTGCAGGGGGGAGGCAGTAACAGGTGCAGCCCTGGAGGCCCCGCCCCACCCCCGCCACTCACGGGGTCGATGCCAAAGGGGTAGGGTCCCAGGAAGACGCCGGTGACGTTGGGGTCCAGGGTGAGCGTGGGGTGCTGGGCCAGGAAGGCGTCACTGTGGCAACAGCGGGTGGGCGGTGAGGGCGATGCGGGGCCGGGTGCAGCGGGCAAGCCGGGGACGCGGCCTCACCTCCAGCCGGACTGCTCGGCCATGGCGGCCACGCTCCAGCCCGAGGGGAAGATGGTGGTGGCGCGGCTGAAGCACTCGTTGTAGATGAAGCCGGTGTAGACGGAGAAGAGGCCCATGAGCAGCAGCAGATAGCGGCCCCCGAAGAAGGTCTGCCAGATCTGGGGCGCGGGCGGCACCGTGAGCGGGTGGGCACCCGGCCACAGTGTCCCTCCCGGCCGCGCCCGGCGCCGCACCTCGTTCTGCGCCGCCTTCACGGCCGGCCGGTTCTCCGCCAGGACCATGGCCAGGGCGAAGAGGAACAGGAGCAGCCCGTGGCCCACGTCGCCGAACATCACCGCGAAGAGGAAGGGGAAGGTGACGATGGTGTAGGGCGCTGCGGGCGGAGGGCGCGCGCTCAGCCGGGAGCCCTCGGGGGGGAGCGGCACCTGCTGCCCCGTCCCAGATGCCACCACAGCCCCTGGCCCAGGCCTCTGGCACCCCAGGAGCCGGCAAGGGCATGGATCAACCACACGGCACAGGCGAGCTGCGTGGCTGGAGCCGGCTCTCTGGGCCGCCTTCCCCGCACCTGTGAGGCGGAGAGGCCAGGAGGGCCACCGGACGGGGCCGTCACCCGTGAGCAGGCACCCAGGCCAGCCGCAGCCAGGGCCCCGAGCCCAGAGGCAGAGGCCGAGCTGGCCGCCGGGACCCTGGCCGCCTGGGCACCGGCGGGGACCCAATACACACACCTGTGCCGGCTGGGCTGGGACCCCCCAAAGACCTCCGGAAGTGACGTCACTCTGGGAAAGGGTCTTTCGGGGGGGCAGGTGTGCTGTGGCCCTGGGGGGCCCTGATCCAACAGGACAGCTGTCCCTCAGAAAGGCAACCCTGGGACGAAGGGGGACACCAGGGACGACGTGGACAGCCCCGCCCACACTGGGACACACCCGCCCTGGCGCCGCCCGACCACGGCTCTGCCACAGCAGCCTGGGCGACCTCATGCTTCCGCGAGGCCACTGCCTCAGTAGCTGGCAGCTGGCACCCGTGGGCATCCAGGTGGGGGCGGGGGGCTTGTCCCAACTGGGCTGCCACCTGCCGCTGGGGAGGAGCGGGGAGGGCAGGGCCCGGGGGGTCTGCAGCCCTGGTGTTGGTCCTCCACCTGGGTCACACGCTGCAGCCCAGGCCCCGCCCAGCAGCACTGGGGACGCTGGAGCCCCCCCCCCCCCCGGCCCATCGTAGCTACAGCCACAGGGCAGCCAGCCCAGTTCCTCCCCTGGCCCCTGCGGGGCAGCCCGTCCAGCTCCCCCACCCCACCCCTGCGCCCCCTGGCTGCTCCTGGAAGCAGCTCCCCGATCAGACCCGGAGACCCCACCCAGCGCCCACTGCCTCGCCGGCTGCTGCCTGAGGCTTCGAGGCACCGGAGGGGGCACCCCGGGTGCAGCGGGCTGCACCTCACGCCCGCCAGGGAGGGCACTGTGGCTCTCACCGGGGTTCACCTCCTGGTAGCGGCCCACGCCGTAGGCGTCCACGATGCCCTGGAAGCTGGCGGTGAAGCGGTTGGTGCGGATGAGGGTGGGGGGCGCGTCCTGGCACGGGATGCGGTGCGCCACGGCACTCACTCCCGCCTCGACCTAGGGCAAGAGACACACACTGAGCGGACTGGGAGCCTCCCCGGGCAGCCCCTCCCCACCCTGAGGAGGGCAGAGCACCTGCTGGGCACCAGCGACCCCTGGGGGCGGGGTCACCGCTGCCAGGGTCACAGGGACTTGTGGCTGGCCTGTGGGGCGGGGGCGGGGCAAGGGCAAGGCGGGGCGGGGGCGGGGCAAGACGGGGCGGGGCAAGAGCAAGGCGGGGCGGGGCGGGGGCGGGGCAAGGGCGGCCCTGCTCACCGAGCTGTCGCGCAGGGCCTGCTGCAGCGCGGGCAGGTCCCGCGTGGCGCACCAGGTCTCGGCGATGAGGCACTTGTGCGTGCTGCTCACGCTGCACTGGTTGAGCGCCAGGTACACGGCTTTCATCTTGCGGATCTGCACCTGCGCGGCGGGCAGCAGCCGCTGCACCCGGCCCAGCACCTGGCCCAGGAACCGCTCGGTCTCCCCCAGCACCTGCGGGCCAGCGGGGGGTCAGGAGGGCTGGGCGAGGGGCAGGGCCCCGGGCCGGGCGGGGGTGGGGGCGCCACCTCCTGCAGCTCCTGGCTCTGCTGCTGCAGCTGCTGCAGCGCCCCGCGGCGCGCGTCCTCCGGCTCCAGGAAGGGGAAGACGTGGCAGTGGAAGCTGGCAGGGGACAAGGCTGCAGCTCAGGGCTGAGGGCAGCGCCGGGCCGGCCGGGGCGGGCTCGGAACAGCCGGCCGCCGCTCACCAGTCTGTGATCTTCCGGATCTTCTGTCCGATCTGCTCGCCCCAGTAGGAGATGACGAAGGTCATCCACGCGGCAGGCTCACCCTGCGGGGGCCACATTGGCTCAGCCCAGCGGCCGCGCCCGCCCCGGGGCGCCCCTCCCCGCCGCCCCTCCCGGCCCTGCTCACCGTCACCGGGTCCTCCAGCGGCTGCTCCGTCTCCTTGAAGCTGGCGATGAGGAAGCCCCGGCAGGCTCTCCAGAGCAGGCGCTCCAGGGCCGCGGCCCTGTGCGGCTCCACCGCACCTGCCACGAAGCTGCAGCCGTGGGGCTGGGCGGGGCCGCTCCGCCTCCCCCCAGGGCAGGGCACCCCCACCTCCACCCCAGCAAGCCCCGAGGGGAGAGAGCCCCAGGGCCACGGGGAAGTTGCGGGGGGCCGTCTGAGGACACAGGAACCTGAGCCCGGCCGAGGAGCCCACGCTGCCCAGGCTCACGGCAGACAGCACCCTGTGCCCTCACTCACTTGACCTTCAAGTCCTGGTGCGGCCCCCCGGGGGCCTGGAGCAGGGGAATCCTCTCTGAGGGGCCATCGATGTGGGCAGTGGCCTGCTGTGAGCCAAGGGACGCCCGCCCGTGAGCCCAGCCCGGGGCGGGACCGGGCGCACCCTGCTCCCGCACCCCGTCCGTCCGGCGGCAGCCGACCTGGGGGCCGTGGGCCTGGCCCAGCACGGCGGCGTGGAGCTGCAGCTGGTGCAGCTGGGCCCGCAGCACCTGCTGGTTGCCTCTCACGTCCCGCAGCTCCTGCGCCAGCCGCTCCGTCTCCTCCTGGATGCGCAGCAGGTCCCGGGGCGGGGGCGCTGGCAGCTCCCCCTCGGGCGGGGGCAGCGCCAGGCCTGCCCGCCGCACCTCCTCCTGCAGGAAGGCTGCGTGCACAGGGACGGGTCAGGGAGGCCAGGCCGGCCCCCACCCCAGCAGCCCAGGGCTGGCTCCCGGCCGGGGGTCCCCAAGGGCTGCCCCACTGCACGGACCCCCAGTGGACTAGCTCTGCAAGCCCTCCCTGTGCGCTCGAGCCCCGGCTGCTCCCCCAGCCCAGCGCCAGGCCACAACCCGCTCTGTGCCTGTTCCAAAGGAGGAGGACCCCTCCTTGCTCTGCTTCTTGGGGGTGCCGGGCTGTGACCATGGCCTCTGCCCCTCACCCCCAGCCGATCTGCAGAGGACGGAGCTCCACGCAACAGCCTTGAGGCCCCTGGTGTCCAGACGCCCTCTGCCCTCCACCTGGGTAGCACAGGCTCCCTCTTGGACCAAGCCCAGCCAGCACCTCCTCCAGGAGGCCTGCCTGGGATGCGGGCCCGGGACCCACTCACTGAAGGTCTTCTGCAGCTCCTCGCAGCGCCGCACGTCCCCCACAAAGCGTCTCTGGAAGGCGCTCACGGAGGCGTTGAGCTGGGGTTGCACATGGGGGGGGGGGTGTCAGCATCCCAGGGAGGGGTCCTGGAGGCCCCCTGCTCTGCACGGGCCCGGGCGGGAGGTCGGGAGAGTGCAGGAGCCCAGCGCCCTCCCACAGCCTTGCCTCACACACCCCCAGCGTGCGCCCACGCCGCCCCGGGCCCCACTCACGTCTCTGAACTCCACGAGGCCCAGCTCGCCCAGCTGGCTCACGCAGGTGTAGGCGGCCACCGTGGGCAGGAAGAGCTGGACCAGTGCCACGTCCTCACTCCGGAACAGGGAGCCCATGGTCCTGGGGGCGGGGGCGCGGGAGGGCACAGCTGGGGCCAAGCCACAGCCAGTTCCTGGTGCCCCAGGGATCCTGCGAGGGCTGCTCCCGCCCTCACCTGGCAGCCGGGGACAGAGACCAAGGCCCAGGACGCGGGTGGGTGCTGAGCTCACACAGGAAGTGAGGCGCGAGCAGGCGGGGGGCTGGCCCAGGCTGGACCCCTCCCCGCAGCCTGACCCTTGGCCCCAGCTCAAGCCAGCGCCCCTGCTGTTCCCCCCACTCCGGGCCCTACACCTCTCTCAATCCTGCCCCCCCCCCCAAGCAGCTGCGACACCCAGGGCTGGGGAGGGGCTGCTGGAGCCCGCTCTTCCCCCTCTGGGGCGGGCTCAGATTGCGCAGAGCAGGCTGGGGAGGGGGTGCCGCTGGGGGCGTCCCCTGCAGCAGCTGGGAGCCGGGCAGGGCGGAACGGCCTTCCTGGTGTGGAAACCAGCGAAAGTGAAACCAGCCCAGCCTTGCTCAAAGGCGACGGGGGAGGGGGCTCCAGAGATGCCCAGCCAGCACCCAGGGGCCCCTCGGACCCAGTGGCAGCCGTGGGAGGGGGCTGTTCAGGCCCACCTCGGGGGCTGCCGCCTCCCTGCCCGCTTCCTGAGGTCCTAGTAGGGATCCGAAGTTGGGTGTGGCCTGGGAGGCCACAGCACTTGGCCCAAGCTGCACCAGGAGGGGCAGAGGGGGGAGGACGTGGCTGCAGCCCTGGGGAGTGAGGCACCAGGGGCCAGGGCCAGGCTGGGGCCCTAGGGGCTGGGATCGGCTCTGTGGCCTTGGCCAAGTCCTTTGCCTGCTCTGGGCCCCCACTTCCTCTTTGGGACTTGGTCACTCCTGGCGGAGACCAGGTGCGTGGGGGGATGGGAAAAGAGCCTCCCGCCCACCCCGCAGTGCAGTGGAGGGTCCCGGAGGCTCTGGTGAGGGAGGGGCGAGGCCCCTGGCCAGGCTGGGAAGGCCCAGCGCACCGTGGGTGCTCCAGGCAGCATGGCTCTGACAGGGGCACCCTGTGCGGGCGAAGCAGAACGGGTGCGGGGCAGAGGGGCCCCGGGCAGCAGCTGTGCCCGGAAGCAGGGGTCAACAGGGAGCCCAGGGCCCTTTCCCTCGGGTGGAACCCGCGTGGTGTGCGGCTGTGGGTGCAGAGGCCCAGCGCGGACCCCTCCCCCGGCAGCGGGGGCCTCCAGGGGCGCGCCCCTTCCCCTGGGCCAAGGCTGCTGCCACCTGCCTCCCTCCGCGGCCGCGGGGCTCAGCGGGCTCCCGGCCCAGGAACCCGCGGGTCTGCCGCCCCCTCTGCCCCAGGCGGTCTCTAGCTTGGCCACGTCCTCAGTCTTCCCGTCTGCAGAATGGATCCCTCCCTCCAGGAAGCTGCAGCAGAAGAGGTCTGAGCACCAAGCCCAGCGGAGCCGGCAGCCACGGCGCCCCGCACTCTCCGGCCCTGCCGGTGGGGCGCTGGGCCCGCTTCCCGGGCGAGGCGGCGGCGGCCGGAAGGGCCGGAGCCCCGCGGGCGCCGTCCGGCACTCACCCCGCTGGGCAGCGCACACCCGCTCCGCTCCTGGACGCCCGCTCCGCGCCCCGGACTGGCCCCGCGCTGCGCCCGCCGCGGCCAACTCCACTCGCGCCTTTCCGTGGGCGGGGCCGCGCCGCCCGGGCCCCGCCCCCGAGCCTGCGAGGAGGCGGGGCCGGCTCTAGGCAGGGAGGCTTCGTGGGGCTGTGGGCGCTCAATCCCGCCGAGGCCAGGGGATAGCTGGCCAGCGTCCACGCGGCGGGGGACTGCGGGCTCCCACCTCGAGGGCCCGCGGCGCCTATGCCGGGGGGGGGCCCAACCAGGGCCTGGCACCGCCCTCCCTAGGGTCCCTCGCTTCTGGTCACTGGGGCTTGTGCCCGACGGGTTCTGCCCAGGCTGGCCTGCGGATCCTCCTGGGAGCAGTGTGGGGTCACGGGAACCCCGCTGCTCCACGGGGTGCATCAGGTCTCTGAGCGACCTGCGGCCCCTGGGCCTGGTGGGAAAGGGGTCCCAGCCCTGGTCCTCTCTGAACCCCACAGTGAAAAAGGGCCCCTGGGGGGGCAAAGGGAGCCCCAGAGCCAGGCCTGGAAAGTGAGTCGCAGCCAGGGCGAGTGGGAACAGCAGCAGGGCCTCTCTGCCCGGGGGTCCCGGCCCAGCCTCACTGCGGGACCAAGCGGCTGGGCGGGAGGGGGCGCTCTGCTGCGGCTGGGAAAACCTCATCCAGGCCACCCAGGGCTCCCGGCTTCCTCCTCCCTCCAGTGGCTCACCCACACGTGAGCACCCCCAGGCCCGGGCTTCGCCTCACCCTCGTGCCCACCCCCACAGAACGCAGGCGTGCGGCCAGGCTGGTCCCCGGGCCCCTGGCCTCCCCAGAGCCCTGGCGGCCGCACACTGTGCCCGTCTGGGCGTCTCCACGCGCGCTGTCCACAGACTGGAGCCGTGAGCCCTGGCACGGGGCCTCCTCCTCTGGGCCGGGACATCCCGCGCCCCGCTCAGCCCCTCGCGCAGGGGGCCGCCTCAGGACCACGGAGCAGGAAGCCCTGACGGCTGCAAACGGGCCTGGGGAACTTGGGGCCGAAAGGGGATGTGGCTGGAGGCCAGGCCAGCTCAGAGGCAGCGGGGCCGGGGTCACCGCCTCGTGACGGTCACTCCCACGGCGGCTTCCGCTTCTCCGCTTCCCGGGACGCCCGCCCCCGCTGGGTCACCCGATCCATGAGGGCGGGCTGGCTCGGGCACGGCTACCCCTTGGGGAAGATGCCCGAGCGACGGGCGCCAGGGCTGGCCGACGCAGGACAGGAGGCGCTGGCGGGGCGGAGCGCTTTATTGCGTCACCGTCACCGGTAGAGGAAGTCGGCCTGGATGTTGGCCGAGATCTCGGCCTCCCACTTGTCCCCGTTGTTGAGCAGCTTCTCCTTGTTGTACAGCAGCTCCTCGTGCGTCTCCGTGGAGAACTCGAAGTTGGGGCCCTGGGGGTGCAGGGGCGCGGGTGAGGCCCCTCCCTCAGCTCTGCCCCGCCCCCCACCAGCCCAGCCGCTCACCTCCACGATGGCGTCCACGGGGCAGGCCTCCTGGCAGAAGCCACAGTAGATGCACTTGGTCATGTCGATGTCGTAGCGCGTGGTGCGGCGGCTGCCGTCGGCCCTGGGCTCAGCCTCGATGGTGATGGCCTGGGGGGAGTGGCCAGGGGCACTGCCGCGCCGCCCCGCCCCCGCCCCCACCCGGGCCCTGGTGCCTGCACGGATGCCCTCAGCGCTCCCAGCCTCCTCCTGTGCCCGGCGTCTCCCCCACCCCGAGCCGCAGGTGAACGACCTCTCGGACCTCTCGCGGAGGTCTGGCCAGCCCGCTAGACAGACGGGGGCTGAGACCAGAGAGGCTGACTCTCCCAGAGCGAGGTGGCCTTGGAGGCCCGTCCTGAACCCCCAGCTCCTAGGGGCCGGCAGGGGGAGGCGTGGCCTGGGGCGCCCCAGGAAGGCCAGCCCACTACCCGGGACCTGTGGCTGGGGCTCCTCTTCTTATGCCTACAGAAATGGGAGTAGTGGGCGCCGGTTCGAGTCCCGGCTGCTCCTCTATGATCCAGCTCCCTGCTATGTCCTGGGAAAGCAGCGGAGGACGGTGTGGGCCCTGCACCCACCGGGGAGACCCAGGGGAGGCTCCTGGCTTTGGCCCTGGCGTTGAGGCCACTTGGGGGGTGAATCAGTGGGTGGCAAATCGCTCCCTCTCTCCCGCTCTGCCTTCCAAGTCAATCAGTCTTGTCTATTTCTTAAACAGGCGCAGTCGCTGCCTCCCGGGGCTGCTGTGAGGACCCAGCGAGGTGACACAGGCCCCGCCCGGGCAGCACTCACGCATCGGAAGCCAGGACGCTGTCACTGCCCACTGCAGGGGCACTTGGCGGCTGCACGGGCCCCCACGGCCAAGGCCCCCCAGGCTAGGACCCGGCTAGAGCCACCCGGAGCGGGCACAGAAAGGGCCGTGCCTGTCTGGGCTCAGCTGGGCGCTGCAGGACCGGGAGCGCCTGGCTGGGCCTGCAACACACTGGGGGGCACTCGGGGACAGGAGGAGGCTCACAGAGGCGGGGCGGGGCTCACCTGGGGGCACAGGGGGCAGGGTGGGCTCACCTGGGCGGGGCACACGGCCTCGCACAGCTTACAGGCGATGCAGCGCTCCTCCCCCGACGGGTACCGGCGCAGGGCGTGCTCCCCCCGGAAGCGTGGGCTCAGCGGGCCCTTCTCGAACGGGTAGTTGATGGTGGCCGGCTCCCGGAACAGGTAGCTCAGGGTCATGCCCAGCCCTGGGGGCAGCACAGCGTGGTCAGGGGCGCCCCCTCCGCCCCCACGCCGGCGCCCGCCCCGCGCCCTGCCCTCGCACCCACCTCGGATGAGCTCCGTCCACATCAGAGTCCGGGCCGCCTGGTCCGTCACGGACTTCATGTCCATGGCGGCCTCCTGGGCGTTCACGTACTCTGCAGAGAGGCCGGCGAGGAGCTACAGAGGGGCCCGGGCCTGGGAGCCCCATGCCGAGGCGCAGGCCCCCCGCCCTCCCCAGTCAGGTGGAGGGGGGGCACTCACTGTAGGTGGCGGCCACGGGGCTGCTGTGCAGGTTTCTGCCACTCGGGGGTCCTGTGGAGAGGAGGCCGGGCCGTGACCCCGCGCCCGCACCGCCACCCCCACCCCCACCCCCGGGAAGGCTCCCTGTCCTACCTGCGCGGGCGGCCTGGGCCAGAGCCCGCAGCAGCGTGGGCGTCGGCAGGCGGTGCATCTAGGGGGGTTAGGTAGGAAGTCAGATATGAGCGCATGTGTGCATGCGTGTGCGTGCGTGTGCATGTGCGTGTGTGCGCGCGTGTGTGCGTGCGTGTGCATGTGCGTGTGTGCGTGTGCGTGTGTGTGACATAAAGGCCTAGAGAGAAGACGTCTGTGTCCTGCCCCCTCCTACCCGATAACCTGCCAGGTGGGGGTCCCGCCCCTTCTGCAGCCCAGTGTCTGCACCTCAAGCGCCCTGCTCCATCCCATCCTCCAGGGGTCCTGCTCACCCTCCCTCTGGACCCAGGATGGCGTCAGCTAGGCTCCCTGCTGACACCTCAGGGGACACGCAGGCCCTGTCTGGGAGGTGCCCATCGTCCTTGCGGATGTCCCTGCCCCAGTAAACTTTGCTGCCTCTGACTTCCCACTGCTCTGCTCACGCCCGCTTTCCTTCTTGGGCGAAGACAAGAACCCTGCCATTCTCTGGTAACAGGGGCATCGGAAGGGAGGCTTGGGCGGGCTCCAGATCTGCCCCCCAGCAGCTCTGGGCCTGCAGGGTCCCCGGGCCACCCCTCCCGTCCCCAGGCTGGCACGGCCCAGCCCAGCCCTGCACCCTGAGCCGGCTCTGCGGGGAGCCCCCGCGAACCCAAGTTCCACCGACCCCACCTCCTTTGTTAAACACTGAAAAGAAACTATTCGAAAGGCAGAGAGGGCGGGGCAGGCAGATTTGGACCCCCAGATGGCTGCCACGGCTGGGGCTGGGCTTGGGGAAGGCGGGAGCCTGCAACTCAGGCTCCCACGTGGCTGGCAGGCACCCAGGTGCGGGGGCCCACCTGCTGCCCCCCACGGCGTGCATTCACAGGAGGCTGCCACGGGAAGCGGGCCCCAGCTATGGGTGCGGGCACCGGCTATGGGTGCGGGCACCGGCTATGGGTGGGGACGGCCCTGCCACCGCGGGGACCGGGCCGACCGTGCGGGCCCCGGCTATGGGTGCGGGCCCCGGCTATGGGTGCGGGCACCGGCTATGGGTGCGGGCCCCGGCTATGGGTGCGGGCACCGGCTATGGGTGCGGGCACCACGGGTACCGGCTATGGGTGCGGGCACCGGCTATGGGTGCGGACACCTCTGGGTGCGGGCGGCGGGGGTAACCGCACAACGCGGAGCCCACCGGGCCGGAACCCCTCCCCCCCGAAGGCCTCCCGGCACCGTCCCCCGCCGGCCGAGTGACCTTGGGCGGGTGACGTCCCGCGCCCTGGGGGAAGCTCGCGGGCGCCAGGCCGCGGCTCTGTGGCCTGTGGCCTCCAGCGGGGCCACTCCGTGTGACCACTGACTTCAGCGCCAGGGAGCCCACCCGCGACCTTCCCCGTGACCTCTGACCCCACGGACGCAGCAGGGGGCCGGGCGGCGCATGCGCCCGCCAGCGCCGGCTTCCCGGTCAGTGCGCTCCACGCTGAAGGACGCGGAGGCCGCGGGCTCCGGGCGAGCCGACAGGGGGTCCGGGCGCGGAGCTGGCGGGGCCGACGAGGACGCCGCGCTCGCCCCCGGCGCCGCGCCACCCCGGCCTGCCGTTTACGGCCGAGCCCCGAAACCCACCTTGAGGCGCTGCGGCTCCTTCTCTGCTCCAGCCGGCCGGTCAGCCTGGGGGCGGAGCCTACGCCCTGGGACTCTGCCATTGGGCCGGCTGGCTTCACTTACTTAGTGCCGCTCCTCTATGTTGTGGCCTGATTGGCCAGTACCCAGTCGAAAGAGGCGGGACCCGGGAATATCCCTCCTCTGGTTGGCTGAGGGGCGGCGGGCTCTTGAAGGCTCATAGGGCGCCGCCATGTTGGTTCCAGGAGGCCAATAAACGAGGACCCGCGAGCCTCTGGAGGCGGGACATCCGGGGCGTGGTGGAGGCTGTGGCTCGGGGAGTTGGGGGCGCTGCGGGCTGGGCGGGTGGTCTAGGTGTGGGCGGCTGCGTTTAAAACGGTAACGGTGGTGGCTCCGGTGGGAACCGCCGCCTGGGAGTGACTGCGCGTATCTAGTCCTCCCGGCGACCCCGCCTGAATTTGCAGACGGGGAAACTGAGGCACGGACGCGTCCGGTGACCCCACAGGCCCTAGAGCTGCGGGGTGTGGCCCCGGTGTGTGTAACACAGGCGCCCCGCCTCTCCACCCGTCTGTTTGCTCGCGTGGATTCTGTGATTGAGAGGCCTCGGGCAGTCGGGGGCGCTGGTCGGGGTCGGGGGCTTCCTGGGGGAGGGGGTAGGAGAAGGGCAGAGGGGGGCTCGTCCGGGGCGTGCGCAAAGGTCCTGTGGTCGAGGACAGGCCCTGGCGGCCGCGGCCCCGGACGACCGGCGGTGCACTGGGGCCCTGCGTGTGGCGACTTGGGCACGGGATGGAGTCTAGCAGGGGCTCCAAGTGGGCGGGACCCCCAGATGTGGGGGGCTGAGTCCAGTGTGGGACAAGCTCGGGGGTGCCGAGGTCCCGCCGCGGGCAAGGGAGACCCTGCCCGCAGCCCCACCGGCCCGGCAGGAGAGACCACACCGACGCCGGCCTCGGGGTCACGGCCCCCTGCTTTAATCCCAGTAACAGCCCCGGGGGCACCACCGTGCGTCTCCTCGGGGCCCAGGCACAGAGGGGAAACCGAGGCAGGCGGCTGGTCGCGGCAGGGGCTCAGAGCAGCGCGCAGCTGCAGCTGCGCTCGTCCATGGCCAGCAGCAGCGCGCGCAGGCGGCCGGGCGAGTAGGGCGGGTAGCGGACCTCGTTGAGCTTCTCCATCCCGGGGCTGCGCAGCAGGCAGGCTCGGCGGTGGGAGAAGGTGTCGAAGGAGAACTTGCCGTGGTAGCTGCCCATCCCGCTGGCACCTGCCGGGGACGCGGGGGTCAGCGCCTCGGGCGGCCCGGGCCCTGCCCTGCGCACGCCGCGGGAGCCCCACCCCTCCGTGCAGCCGGCTCGGCGTGCGGACAGCAGGTGCCAGGGTCCAGGGCGGGCCCTGGGCTCGATCCCCGGCCCTGCCGCAAACCAGCGGTGGCGTCTTGTGCCTCGGCCCCTGCCCTGTGCAAGGGGTGGCAGTGGCGCCTGTCCCAGGGCCGAGGGGGTGAGCGAGCAATGAGTGGTGCAGCCGGGGTGGGCGCCGGGAGGGCTCTGACCAGGGGGGCCCGGGGACACGGCCTGGGTGCAGCGGGGGCGTCCTGGAGGGAAGGGGGCGGGGGCAGGCTTGGGGCTTGTCCGGGACCTGGGCTGGGCCCAGTGTGGCTGGAGCAGCAAGCGGCAAGGACAGGCTGGAGCTGGATTGGCCCAGAGACCCGCCCCACTGTCCCCTGCTTGTCAGGCAGTGCAGAGGGGCAGGTGGAGGGAGCTGGTCTCAGAGGAAGTGGCCGCCCTGGGTGAAGCTGGTGGCCGTGTGTGTGTGTGTGTGTGTGTGTGTGTGTGTGTGTGTGTGTCGGGCAGGCAGCTCCCTCCCGCGGCCTCCCCGGGGCAGGCGGCACAGCGCAGTCATGGCCGTGATGCCCCCACTGTGCGGGCACAGGCGGGTGTGGGAGCCGGAGGCCGGGCAGGGCCTCGTCCGGACACTGTCACCTACCCACTCCTCCGAAGGGCAGGCTGGCCAAGGTCATGTGCATGAAGCCGTCGTTTCCGCAGAAGCCCCCGCTGCTGGTCCGCGCCAGCACCTGCCTCACCACCTGGGAGGAAGCAGAAGTGGGCAGGGCGCCGGCCGCAGGCGCTGGGGGAGGCCGCCCCGTGCGGGCTGGGCTCGGTGAAGGGTCTGAGAGGGGGCTGCGGTGGGGTGGGGGTGCCTCTGCAGCCACCAGGGCCCTGTGTGACGTGGCT
The DNA here is from genome assembly GCA_015711505.1 of Sylvilagus bachmani. Taxonomy (NCBI): domain Eukaryota; kingdom Metazoa; phylum Chordata; class Mammalia; order Lagomorpha; family Leporidae; genus Sylvilagus; species Sylvilagus bachmani. The sequence continues at coordinate 107,278,528 of CM027387.1, forward strand.
GCTGTGTCTCGGGGGTGCAGGCAAAACAGACCCCCCCAGCCCCCGACAGCGGTGCCCAGCGCCCAGAGGCCGGCGGCCGCTAAGACCTGGGACTCAGCTGCACGAGCACTTAGAACCCCGGCTCGCGAGGCCCTGCCTCCTCAGCCCGTGGGTTTATTTGCAGAGGGAGAGGTGGGCGACAGGAGGAAGTGGACCCCTACCCCATGGGGAGGCCTAGGGACCCGCATCGGCAACAGGGCAGCACCGCGGAGAGCACTGGGTGCGTCCTGTGCCGCCGCCGTGTGCCCCAGGCTCGGCACTGAGAGCCACCAAGGGCGGCCGCTGCTCCGCGGGGAAGCCTGAGGCCTCCCGGTGTCACAGGGGGAGGGAGGGCCCCTGGAGTCGGGTGGGGCCTGGGGCTGCTTATTGGGGGGGGGGTGCCAGTCTGGGGCACGACAGGAGCAGCACCCAGCGCCCAAGCCTGGCCTTGGATTCTGCCCCAAAGCCAGGTAATCACCATAGGAGAGATCTCCCGAGGAGTCCGGGGATCCCCCTCAGCAGGTGGGCGAGGCTCAGAGACCTGCGGTTTCCAAAGCCTGGGAGAGGGCACCCCGGGACCCTCCAGGGCAGAGCCCTGCGGGCCGCAGCCTGGACGGGGGCTGAAGCCGATCGCTGGCTGCACATGGGCCCCAGGGAACCCTGCCCGCCTCCATGGGGGTCTCCGCCAAGCCCCCAGCCCGGGCGCTCGGGCCCTCGCCACTGCAGCCCTCTGTCAACCCGAGCTGCTCCCCAGATAAGATCATTTCTAAACCAGCGATTGCAAGGGTGGGGTGGGAGTCGGCCGAGCGCTGGCTGGGTGGGGACGGTGGTGTCTGGTGTGTGCTAAGCTGGAGACACGCCCCCCAACTGTCCCACGCGGAGACCAGAGCGTTTCCTTGGGATTGTGTGTTTCATGATCCCCTACCCCCACCCGCCGCCTTCAAGCCACTGGGCCTGGGGTGAGGGAGACGCAGTGGGGGCTGCCCTGGAGGGGCCCTGGCTGGGGTGGCAGGTGGAGGGGTGGGGAGGCTGCTCCCAGGAGACGGGCGGGGACAGAGCCAAGAGGCCCCATCCGGGGAGTCCTGCAGCTGCCCCCGAGGGGCCTGACCCTCCTGCTGTCCCCCGTACCCCTGCACCCAGCCCGGGGGCCCACCTGGCTGCTCTTGGAGAAGGCATACAGGGCCAGGGGCTTCTCCCGGCGGTTGATGAAGGCGACGGCCTCGTCCAGGCCGCTCACCGTCACGATGGGCAGGATGGGCCCGAAGATCTCCTCCTGCATGACCGGCTCCGCCTCCTGCACGTCCACCAGCACCGTGGGCGCTGCGGGCACGGGCGGCTCAGACCTCGGCCC
>CM027387.1:107280396-107334080 GCA_015711505.1 Sylvilagus bachmani
GCCCTTGGTGCCAAGCTGGCAGAGAAAGCAGGCCCGCTGCTGCCTTCCCAGGAGGGATGAAGCCCCCTCCCCGGGCTGGACCCGCCTCGACTCCCCCTCATCCCACTGGCTCCCCACAGAGAGCAGAGGACAGGGACCCCACACCAGCACCTCTGGGCTGCACCCCAAGTGTGGGCTACACACACGGAAGCGATCTTTACAGTAGGAAGAAAGAAAAACTACCTGTTGACTTCAACCAACATTTCTTCTTCTATGGCGGATTTCTCTTCACTACTGAGGTTTGCAAAGTCATTCTGGAATGCAGCCAAGTAACTGGAAATGAAGTGGAGCTTAAGAAAAAAAAGTAACCATGTTAGTTAAGCTCAATGCTAAGTTTTTTTTAAAGATTTATTTAGGAGCCAGTGCTGTGGCACAGAGGGTTAAAGCCCCTGCCTGAGGCACCGGCATCCCATATGAGCACCGGTTCGAGTCTCGGTTGCTCCACGCTGATCCAGCTCTCTGCTATGACCTGGGAGAGCAGTAGAGGATGGCCCAAGTCCTTGGGCCCCTGCACCCACGTGGGAGACCTGGAAGAAGCTCCTGGCTTCAGATCGGCACAGCTTTGGCTGTTGTGGTCATCGGGGGAGTGAACCAGTGGATGGAAGACCTCTGTCTCTCTCTTTGGCTCTACCTGTCATGGTAACTCTTTCAAATAATAAAAAAAAAGACTTTTTACAGATGTGTTTACTCTATCTGAGAGGCAGTTACAGAGCGGCGGGGGGGGGGGGGAAGGGGGAGAGAGAGAGAGGGAAAGAGGGAAAGAGGGGGAGAGAGAGAGAGAGAGAGAGAGAGAGAGAGAGAGAGGTCCTTTATCTGCTGGTTCACTCCCCAGATGGCCACACAGCTGGAGCTGCACTGATCTGAAGCCAGGAGCCAGGAGCTTCCTCCAGGTCTCCCACACGGGTTGGTGCAGGTGCCCCAGCACTTGGCCCATCTTCCACTGCTTTCCCAGGCCACAGCAGAGAGCTGGATGGGAAGTGGAACAGCCGGGACTCAAACCAGTGCCTATATGAGATGCCGGCACTGCAGGCGGTGGCTTTACCTGCTGGCCCACTTCAATGATAGTTAAAAATAGACACTGTGAACAGCCAGCAGGAAGATACACATCACCCTGGGGAAAGCCTGTGGAACCCAGCCCGTGGCGGCACCCGGGTGCAGGGTTTGGGGAGCTCCCCGGCCTGGCAGCAATGCCGAGGGTCCGGTCACGGTGGGAGGCCAGCAGACTGGATGCCCGCTGCTGCTGCCGGAGGCCTGGTCTCAGCGGGGTGTGCCGGCGTCACTGACCCCAGAGGCTGCGCACATGGGGCCACCCGCAGATAGCACCACAGGTTCTTACTTTGGCTCAGAGAGAAACCGTCAGGCTGTGGCTCCAGCAGGTTCCACCTTTAGTCTCCATGTAAGCCAGGAGGTCCCTGTCCTTGTACATTTTACATTTTATGAAAGGACATTAGGACAGGCCAACTGCCAGTTCCCTTTATCAGTAAGCAAACCGCAGTCATCTGCTAGGAGCCCTCTTCGCCCGACTCGGCCATCACCCTCTTCCACGCCGGCTTGCACTAGCTCCACAGCCAGAAAGCACCACTCAAGCTCCGCCCGGCAGGCGGCCCTACGCTCAGTCACCTTGGCATGGGCGGCACCCCACCCGAGTGCTCTGCTCGGCTTCTGCTCCAACTCCCTGCTGACGCGCCTGAGAAGGCAGCTGAGGACGGCGGAGTGCTCGGGCCCTGCGCCCACGTGGGACCCAGGGTGCAGCTTCCTGCTCCCGGCTCCGGCCTGGCCCAGCCCTGCCGTCGCAGCTGTCTGAGGAGCGAACCAGCAGATGGAAGATCTGTCTCTGTCTTTTCTTCTCTGTCATTCTGACTTTTAAATAAATCAATCTTAAAAAAATATTCACTGCGGCAGGTGCTGTGGTATAGCGGGCTAAGCCTCCACCTGTGGCACCGGCATCCTACACGGGCACTGGTTTGAGTCCCAGCTGCTCCACTTCCAGCTCTCTGCTGTGGCCTGGGAAAGCAGAAGAAGATGGCCCAAGTCCTTGGGCCCCTGCACCCCCACATGGGAGACCCGGAAGAAGCTCCTGGCTCCTGGCTTCGGATAAGCCCAGCTCTGGCCGTTGCAGCCATCTGGGGAGTGAGACCTTTCTCTGTCTCTCCCAGTCTGTAACTCTACCTCTCAAATAAAATCAGATACATATATATATTTGATTTATATTTAGTCCTTAATGGACTAAAGAAAGGCACGGAGCGGCCTGGCTGGCAAAAGGCGGGAGGGGCCGCCCTCAGACGGACGCCACTGTCCGCGGCTCCTCCTGCTTTCCTGCGAGACCCTCCGTCTGGCGGGAGAGCGCTGCAGCTCACTGTGCCCTGGGGACCGGGCTGTGGCCTGCACCACTCCACGGCAGGGGTCCCCAGGGCCCACTCGGCTTCTGCATCGCTCCCAGGGGGCTTCCGGGCTGGCCTGGAGACCCGGGAGAGTCGCCCGGGAGAGTCCGCAGTCAGGGGCTCCCGCACGCCAAGCAGGAAAGGGAGCTGCTGGCACGGAATGCGCTCCCCGGTGACTCGACCACGCGAGTCAGATTCCTCCCTCTGCACCGGGGTGGGGGGGTGGGGGGTGCTGGGCGGTCCAGAAAATGCTGGGAGGAGCCAGAGGCCGAGCCCCTCTCTGAACAGACAAGCACTGACCCAGCGTCAAGTCTGAACTTAACAGAACAAGTAACATTGCATAACATAAAAGAGCTGGCCTAAGCTGTAGTAACCTCACAATGGTGGCTTATTTGCATAGAAAAGACTGATCTGTGAGGATCCGTAAAGCCGGTCCCCTACCTGCTGCTTCCTGCTGGGGTACTTCTCAATGTCTGCCCTGAAGAAGGGGTACCTCTCACAGTTGTAGTCATACGCCCACTCGCAGAAGTGGTTCCCAATGTCGAAGCCCCTGAAAGGAGAGGACACGCATGGCCTGCAGCCAGCTGCACCCCGAGAGGCTCGCTGGCTCAGAGCAGGGCAGGCTGCACCAGCGCGCCGTGCAGGCCGACGGGGGCGTGTGCGCCTGCGCAGGGGTGGGGGCGCACCGGGTAACCTACACAGGACCACGGCAGGCGGAGTAAACGTGGAGACCCAAGGGCCTGCTGCGGTCAGCAGTCACAGAAGGGACTGGATTTCTGGACCCACAGACAAAATGCCCAGTTCTGCTTGTGCCCAGCACAAGCAGGCGAGAGCAGGAGGCCTGGGCGGCCGCTGCCGCACCGCCCGCTCAGGCTGCCCCACGGAGGCCTGCACTTCCAACCGAGGAGCTTTGAACTTCGAACGCTGCTTCCACTTACTGTCTCCAAGGAGCGTATCACGAGAAGAAGGCGTTAGAGCGGAGCACGCGCCGCGAGCGAGTACCTGTAGTTGTAACTGCTGTACTCGAAGTCGATGAGCATCAGCCGCTGGTCTCCAGAATGCTCTCGGCCTTCCAGCAGTAGGATGTTCCCTGGGGGAGGTTTGGTGGAGGTGCAGATGGGCAGCAGGAGCTGGCCGGAAGCTCCAGACCCCGCTGGGCACAGCGGCGCCCCCTCACGCCCAGCGCGTGCAGCTGGCTGGGGTGCACCGGGGAGCCGCCCCGGCATCGCTGCCTTTGCTCCACCGCTCGGACCCTCACCTGTACTCCTCAGGGCTGAGCTCCCGTCCCAGGTGCCCAGCTGTTAGCCTGGCCGTCGGTTTACACGCGAGACTCTCGCCCTCACAGGCGCTCAGATCTCACACACTGAGGCCACACGGCTGCCGGCTGTGGCTGCTCCTTGCCCAGGGTTCTGTGGGGAGCAGGTGCCAGGCTTTTCCCGCACTTCCTAAGAGCACACTCGGAGGCAGACGCCCCGAGTAGCAGAGCCGAGTAAGCGTCCCACTTGCATGTCCTTGGCTCCCGCACATGCGGGCAGCTGACCTCTTTCCAGAACCCCGCTCCTCTGCTTCCTAGCTGCACCCAGCAGTGTGGACAACACCCCGCTTGCCCAGAGTCAGCTGCAGTGGTCAGCTCATTAGAAAACGGTATTCTGGGGGCCAGTGCTGTAGCGCAGTGGGTAAAGCCACTGCCTGCAGTGCCAGCATCCCATCATGGGTGCTGGTTCAAGTCCCGGCTGCTCCACTTCTAATCCAGCTCTCTGCTGTGGCCTGGGAAAGTGGTGGAAGATGGCCCTAGTGCTTGGGCACCTGCACCCACGTGGGAGACCTGGAGGAAGCTCCTGGCTCCTGGCTTCAGATCAGCACAGCTTCGGCCAGTGTGGCCATCTGGGGAATGAACCAGCGGATGGAAGACCTCTCTCTCTCTGCCTCTCTGTAACTCTGCATTTCAAATAAATCAATAAATCTTTAAACAAAGAAAAAAGGGTATTCTGGTTCAAACTCATGGCTTACTGATGACAGATCTTTCACCAGGGACTGTGACTGGAACTAAAAACACACTGCTGAGCCCGGCATAGAGGGCCTGGGGTTGAGCCCCGCCACCTGTGACAGGACCAGGAGGGCAGGATGAGCAGCACAGGGCAGGGGGAGGGGGGGGAGGGGCAGGTCGGCAGGGAGCCCTGGAGAAACTGGCAAGTCTGAAGTCGTGCTGGGTGTTCTCGGCGCCCTCAGGGACCCACACGGCAGTGTCTACAGCACAGCCGGGGAGGAAGCACCTTGATGCCACCAGGCACAGAAGGGACAGGCTCGGCACAGATCGGGGCAGGGGTCCTGTTCTTGGCAGAGGGACAGTGACCAACAGCGCGTGACTGGAGCTGAAGTCCTTATCCCCACTCCCCAGGCAGCTGCGCCTCCTTTCACTTTTCTCACGCAGATGCTTTCTGTTCTTTGTTTGGTTTTGGTTTTATTTGACAGGCAGAGTGGACAGTGAAAGAGAGAGAGACAGAGAGAAAGGTCTTCCTTTGCTGTTGGTTCACCCTCCAATGGCCGGTGCACTGCGCCAATCCGAAGCCAGGAGCCAGGTGCTTTTCCTGGTCTCCCATGGAGTGCAGGGCCCAAGCACTTGGGCCATCCTCCACTGCACTCCCGGGCCACAGCAGAGAGCTGGCCTGGAAGAGGGGCAACCGGGACAGAATCCGGTGCCCCGACCGGGACTAGAACCCGGTGTGCCGGCGCCACAGGCGGAGGATTAGCCCAGTGAGCCGCGGCGCGGGCCCCTCACGGCTTTTCTAAAACTCACTTTGCTTCCTTCATTTACCCTAAATCCTCCCGTGGGCGGGTTTAGAAGTCACTCCGCCCTCCGCACACAGCCGCCCCCAGTGTTCACGCAGACGCCGGGATCAGCGGTGCCGGGCCTTACCTTCTTGACAGTCGTTATGACAAAACACAACTGGAGACGGAGTAGACTCCAGCAGCGACCTGGAAGAGAGGGTTCTGCTGCTACCCACCCAGCGGGGCCAAGAGGCCACGGCTCACGGCCACGCTCTCGGCACGCGGCTGGGCGGCACTCCATGACACACGTGTCCGTGTCCCGTTTCTCACGTGAAGTCAGAAACGCATCCGAGAGCTGTCACTGGGGCAGGTTCTGCCACAGCCCACACCAGAGCTCCACACGGGGCCCTGAGCGCCCCGGGGGACCCCCACAGCAGTGGCGGCTGCTCCTCCCCCCCCCCCCCGGGCCTCTCTCTCATCACTGGCCCAGCAGAGCTGTCTCCTCTGGGCACCCATCACAACGTGACATTATTTAATTTGCTGACCCCTTTTCTGTCCCAATAACAGAAGCTCCTGGAACGCTGTGTTGTGACCAGGCCTCCGCACCGGCGAGCATGCGCACAGCAGTCTGGGTGTGGACAGCTGTCAGCACTGTACGCAGGCAGCCTGCCCCCAGCCCCACCCTGGAGGCACCCCAGTGGCTCTCCTGCTCCACGGCCCTTGGGCACTAACACTCCCCTGTCTGCCCCCCTCCCAACCCAAAGACTCAGCACACCCCTCTCCTGAGGTGCCCCCCACGCCCCCCAGGAAACCTCCATGGACTGACTAGAGGCCAAGGGACAGTGTCCATGGAAACGCTGGCTGCAGATGACAGAACCCATCTGTTCAAACCATCCTGCAGAACGCCAGCCCCGACGCGGGCCGAGCTGGGCTCCCGGGCAGCGCGGCAGCTGGGCCGGGCAGCAGCGGGCGCTCACCGCAGCTTCTGCAGCTCCGAGGGCAGGTTGTAGCTGAGGAATCTGTGCAGCCGCCGCGCTTTGGGCTCCTCTGTGAACTTCATCCTCAGCACCTGAGCCAGGTATCTGTGCACACAGGGAGAACACACAGGTCAGTGCTCCCTGACCGCCGCCCTGCTGAGGCACCCGCGGCCCCTGCAGTGGAGCCACCTCGCTGAGCCAGGGGGGAGGACCGGCCTGCGGCGCACAGCATTCTGGGAAGGCTGTTTTTTGGGTTTTTTGCCCACTCAGCCATTCAATGGCATTTCTGCAAACAAGTCGTCTTTCTTGACGTTCACAGGGGAGAAGGACTTACTCATGAGGCAAGCCCCACCAGCCGTGGGCTGCACAGCAGCGAGCCACAGGCAGGCGAGCACCCTGGGGCCACCCGGCGACGCTGGGAGGAAAGGCCTCACCACTTACTTCTCCATGGTTCCGAAGAGCCACTTGGGCTCCTTATTGAAGGGCATTTTCATGCCGTGAAACGTGGCCATCTTCTCAGCTATTTCTGCAGAAATACCTGGCAAACTTAACTCCTCAGTGTCTAGTCGCCGGCTCTGAAAGAAACAAAGGCAGGGAGGGGCATTCCCCGGTGAGCTGAGCAATGTCACTCCCGCAATCTCGAGAGCTACAAGTCAGTTCTTGCAGGGCTCCTGTTATTCTTTAAAGATTTAATTTATTTGAAAGACAGAGTTACAGAGAGGTAGAGACAGAGAGAGAGGTCTTCCATCTACTGGCTCACCCCCTGGATGGCCACATGGCCGGGACTGAGCCGATCCAAAGCCAGGAGCTTCCTCCAGGTTTCCTACGTGGGTGCAGGAGCCCAAGGACCTGGGCCATCTTCCACTGCTTTCCCAGGCCATGGCAGAGAGCTGAACTGGAAGAGGAGCAGCTGGGACTAGAACCGGCGCCCATATGGGAGGCCAGCGCTTCAGGCTGAGGATTAACCTACTGTGTCACAGTACCAGCCCCTGTTGGGTTCCTTTTAAAACATGGTTTTCTGTTATTTGTAAGGCAGAGAGACACAGAGAGAGAGAGTTCTCATCTAACGATTCGCTACCCAATGTCTGCGACAGCCAGGGCTGGGCCAGGTCAGAACCAGAGCCAGAAATGCAACTAAGTCTACCATGCAGGGATCCAGTGACTTGAGCCATCGTGCGGCCTCCCAGTGTGCACCAGCAGGGTGCCGGAGCCAGGAATCAAACCCAGGCACTGACCATGGGATACACACATCCAGAGCAGTGTCCTAACCGCTGAATGGCGCCCACCCCGGAAATGCTCAACGCTCCCTCAGAAATGGTGGCTCTGTGCCCACAGGTGGTGACCCAGCAGTTGCTAAGGTCTTTCTTTACATTGTAATGAACCATGGGTGGGCACTGCGGCACAGGAGGTGGAGCCACTGCCTGCCGCACTGACATCCCCCACGGCATCGGTTCAAGATCTGACTGCTCCACTTCTGATCTGGCTCCCTGCGGTGCCAGCATCCTATACGGGTGCCAGTTCAAGTCCCGGCTGCTCCACTTCTGATCTGGCTCCCTGCTAATGGCCTGGGAAAGCTGTGAAGATGATCCAAGTCCTTGGGCCCCTGCACCCGCGTGGGAGACGCGGAAGAAGCTCCTGGCGTCAGCCTGGCTCAGCCCAGGTCCTTACGACTATCTGGGGAGTGAACCAGCAGATGAAAGATCTCTCCCCTCACCCACTTCTCTCTGCCTTTCAAATAAATAAGAGGCAGAGTTACAGACAGAGGGGTCTTCCATCTGCTGGACCACTCCCCAAATGGCTGCAACGGCTGGAGCTGCGCTGATCAGAAGCCAGGAGCTTCTTCCAGGTCTCCCATGCGGGTGCAGGGGCCCAAGCACTTGGGCCATCTTCACTGCTTTCCCAGGCCACAGCAGGGAGCCAGATCAGAAGTAGAGCAGCTGGGACTCGAACTGGCACCCGTATGGGATGCCGGCACTACAGGTGGACACCTAGCTCTCTACAGCACAGTGCCGGCCCCGCTGACACATAATGTTACTGAACTAAAACTCCCCTCCTAGGATCTATGATTCTGCCCTGTAAAACCAGAGTGTCCACTTAGTCCACCAGGACACAAGTGCAGGTCGTATGCAGCGTCCGGCCCAGCTCCTGACCCTGAGCTGGGTGTTCAGCGCCTGGTCTAACCAGAAGCCACTGTCAGAGGCACCTGGCGGCACACACCAGGCTGCCAAGGGGCACGCCGAACAGGGAGGCAGTCCCAGGGGTTTGTTCCCAGCCTGGGGACACTGCTCGTTCTGGCTCACGGGAGCCCTGATGCACTAAGACCTCCATGTCTTCTTCACGTGAACGGGTGCTCCAGACACCGAGACACTAGACGGGTGCTCCCGAGTCAGGGGAACCCTAGCTCATAGGCTAGTTTTAAAACTCCTAGGCCTCTGTGCCCCGTTTTCCTGTTTCTGTGAACTCTGAGCCACAACACAAAACCCTCAGAGCGGGGCCCGCGTTACGGCACAGTGGTTAAGCTGCCGCTAGCAACGCCAGTGTTCCAGATCGGAGCACTGGTTTGAGTCCAGGCTGCTCTGCTTCTGATCAAGCTCCCTGCTAATGAGCCTGGCAGGGCAGCAGAGGACGGCCAGGTGCTTAGACCCCTGCCACACAGGTGAGAGACCAGAGGGGGCTCCTGGCTTCAGCCTGGACCAGATCTGGGAGTGAACCAGTGGATGAACAGTCTCCGTGTCTGTCACTCTGCCTTTCAAACAGATACACCGCTACTGTGCTGAGAGAACACACACGAAGCTTGCTGGGGACAGCTCCTGGCCCTCTAGACAACCGCAGGTGCGAAGCGCGCGCTGGAGCTCTCAGGCTTCATCCTGGCTGCACTCTGGACTCCCCTCCAGCAGTTCCCACAAAGGATCACGCCACGCGAGATGATGGCAGACTCAGCCCCTAGCACCAGAGAACTCAGCACTATAAGAGCTGTTCACTCAGCCTTCAAAACGCCAGGACAGGGACACGTTCTGTGAACAGAGTGCACACACACAGCGGGGGTACAGCCTGGTGACAGGGACACGTTCTGTGAACAGAGTGCACACACACACACAGCGGGGGTACAGCCTGGTGACAGGGACACGTTCTGTGAACAGAGTGCACACACACACACAGCGGGGGTACAGCCTGATGACAGGGACACGTTCTGTGAACAGAGTGCACACACACACACAGCCGGGGGTACAGCCTGGTGACAGGGACACATTCTGTGAACACAGAGTGCGCACACACACACAGCCGGGGGCACGGCCTCCCACACCCCTAGGCTTGTGGTCGGTCATGTTCGGTACAGCCTGCCTCTCTCAGGGCCAGGATGAACACAACATCACATCAAACAGAAGAGAAAACGCTGAGTCAAGACACGCAGCGACAGGAGCCGTAGGAGGCCCTGACGCACCTCAGCAATGCAGACCAGGTTCAGCGTCTCCCAGCACAGCTTTTCAAGTTCTTGCAACGAGGCGGCTCGCGCACTCAGCAAGGACTCTTACCGGAATGAACTGCTCCAGCCGGCCTTGGGGGAAGATGCCGTAGAGCTTGGGCCCCAGCGCCCTCTCTGCGAGAATGGCAAACATGACGCTCTCCAAGACCATCGCCTCGGCCCCCTGCAACAGACAGCGAGAGGCGAGCGCTTACTGCGTGTGCTCTGCCCGGGCGGCTCCACCTGGACCTCACAGGCTGCGATGATGAGGGCACTCGCGTTATCCGCACACCATTTTTATTTCCATTTTTTTTTTCAGTTAGACAGGGAGAAACACAGGCAGCCACGTCTTCCTTCCACTGGTTCACGCCCCAGATGGCCACAGCAGCTGGGGGGCCAAGGCCAGGAGCTTCTTCCTGGTCTTCACCCGGGCACTCCTCCTCCACTGTTCTCCCAGGCCATCAGCGGTGACCAGGGCCGGAAGTGGAGTGGCCAGGTCACAAAGCGGTGGCCATATGGATGTCAGCATCACAGATGGCAGCCTTGCCCACTGCACCACAGCACCGGCTTCCATCCATTTAAAATATGAAGAAGAGGCAGAGCAGGTTAAGGCACTGCATGGGGCCCACAGCCCACACTAGAATGCCTGGGTCAAGTCCGCCTCTGTTTGCAGTTCACTTCTTGCCAATGTACCTGGGAAAGCAGCAAATGACGGTTCCAGGACTTCGTCCCTGCCACCCATGTGGATGGCAGAGCTCGTGGCTGCTAGCTTTTGATTGGCCCAGCCCTGACTGTTGTGGGCATTTGGAAAGTGAACCAGCAAATGGGAGATTTCCCTACCCCCACCTGTTCCTGTCACTCTGCCTTTAAAATAAACAAACATTTAAAAACAGAGAGAGAGAGAGAGAGAGAGAGAGAGAGAGCGATCCAAAGTTTATACATCTTATAACTTGTAGGACCCATGCTTGCACGCATTACATTATACTGAAGACATTTAAAATTCAAGTCTAGGGGCCAGCACTGTGGCACAGTGGGTCAGCCATTGCCTGTGACGCCAGCATCTCATCTGGGCACCAGCTGGAGTCCCGGCTGCTCCCCTTCCAACCCAGCTCCCTGCTCGTGCACCTGAGAGAGCAGTGGGAAGATGGCCCAAGTGCTTTGCATCTGCCACCCACGTGGGAAACCCAGAAGAAGTTCTTGGCTCCTGTCTGGCCCACTTTAGCTGTTGCAGCCATTTGAGGAATGACCCAGTGGATGGACGATCTCTAACTCTGCCTTTCAAATAACTAAAATAAATCTTAAAAAAAAAAAAAACTTCATTAAAAAAAAAGTCCCTGCCAATCAGACGGTACCCCTCCCCTGCACACGCCCGCGCGCTGACGTGCAGAGAGCAGTCAGCAGGTGTGCGCTGAAAACCTCTGGCCGTCCTCACTCCTCGTTAAGGAACGTTCCAGAGAAGCACTGGTTAAAGCAGCCCCATGTTATAAGCAAGAACTACGAGGTCAAAGTCTAAGAGATGACATCACAGTGGTGAGACAGAAACACGCAGGCGTGCACACACACAGTGGTGAGACAGAAACACGCAGGCGTGCACACACACAGTGGTGAGACAGAAACACGCAGGCGTGCACACACACAGTGGAGAGACAGAAACACGCAGGCGTGCACACACACAGTGGTGAGACAGAAACACGCAGGCGTGCACACACACAGTGGGGAGACAGCAAAGCTACTGCCAAAGAAAATCAGACCACATGGAAGTTAAAATTGGGGGGCCAGCGCCGTGGTGGAGCAGGTAAAGCCACCGCCTGCAGTGCCGGTATCCCATATGGGAGCCGGTTTGAGTCCCAGCTGCTCCACCTCTGATCCAGCTCCCTGCTGATATGCCTGGGAGAGCAGTGGAAGATGGCCGGAGCGCTTGGGCCCCTACATCCATGTAAGAGACCCAGAAGAAGCTCCTGACTTCAGACAGGCTGGCCATTTGAGGAATGAACCAGTGGATGAAGATCTCTCTCTTTGTAACTCTTTCCAATAAAATAAGTCAATCTTAAAAAAAAAAAAAAAAGTAAAGTTAATTCAGCCCCCTTTACCCGCTTCGTGGTGAGTGGCTGTCAGGGCTGGAGAATCCCTGCCGTCAGGGTCCAGCCGTCCAATCTTTATTTGCCACTTTGCAGCTGTATGACATTCCGGCAGGATCTGCTACCAGGCAGGTTTATCTCCTAACCCTCAGAGACTGGTCGTAAACACGTGAGCTCTCACTTTAGCTGGCGGACCTTGATCAGCCCTCTGGTCCGCGAGCAAACTGCAGAAGGTGCAGTGGCTGCTGGTCTTTGTGACCTCAAGCCAGGGCCAGGGAAGGGGAGCTGCCCCAAAGCTGTGCCCAGAGCTGGGATGTCCACTGGGATACTCGCTCCTGCCACCCACGGAGCCGCACACCCAGGTGCTGCAGAGACTGCAGACAAGATGCAACAGAAGGGAGGTTGGCACTGCAGGACAAGAGGACAGCCAGCTGCCCGAGGCCCTCATCACCCTCTGCCGTCTGTAGACCCTTCAGCAAGAGCAAAAGCGAGACAATCTTCCATCTCCATTTCACTCCCCAAACAGCAACAGCCAGGGCTGGCCAGGCATGGCCTAGAACCTAGAGCCCACCTGGCGCCCACCTGGGTGCGGGGGTCCAAGCACGCACAGCACCTCTGCCTTCCCGGGGCATCAGCAGGACAGCAGGACAGCTCACCGAGCGACACTGCCAGCCCTTAGAATCTTTCTCAGCTTCTGCACTGTAGAATGACTAAACTGAAGGCGTCAGGACACTCTAAAACAGATATATCCAATCTTAAATATCCCTTAACATTTTAAATTTCAAACTTTACCACAGGTTGAACGTCTGAAATGCTCCAACATCCAAACCCTCTCTGAGTGCAAACGCGACCCTGTAAGTGGTCACATTGAACACACAGCACGGCAGAGACGCCGTGCGCCAGTGCCCTCAGGCTGTGCTGACACTCGGTGACTGCGGGGTTTAGACGCGGTCCCATCGCCTGGGTCTCACTGTGCCCGTGCCCGTGCTTTGAAACCTGGCCTGGCAAGCGCAGCACGGCCTCCTGAGACCCAAACCCCGCAGAGATGCAGCCAACCCTGACATGCTGTCTGTCCAGAAATGCTAACAAAGGACCTTAGGAACTTGGCTCTCGACCCTGCTACCAAACCCCCTTGGCCTGTGTCACAGGACCCACCTCAACAGCTTGACAGAGGCAAGAGGATGGTGCCCAGGCGCCCAGGAGGAGGAGAGAGGAGTAGGGCTCTTGCTCTCCGAGAGAACAGGAAGGCTGGCAACGAGCAGATGTTCTCAGCTTAAAAAGACAGCAGACAGCGCCATGACGCAGCAGGTAAGGCCGCCGCCTGCAGTGCCGGCATCCCATATGGGCGCCAGTTCAAGTCCTGGCTGCCCCACTTCCAATCCAGCTCTGCTATGGCCTGGGAAAGCACTAGAAGTTGGCCCCAGTCCTTGGGCCCCTGCACCCGCATGGGAGACCGGGAGGAAGCTCCTGGCTTCGGATCGGCACAGCTCCAGCCGTTGCGGCCATCTGGGGAGTGAACCAGTGGATACAAGACCCCTCTCTCTGTCCCTCTCTCCCTCTGCTTCTGCTTCCCTGTAACTTTACTTTCAAAAAAATAAATAAATCTTAAAAAAAAAAAAAAAAGGTCCTAAGGAAGTTCAGAGTGAATCAAGAAGTGGTTTGGTGTTGTGGGTTAGGTCATTGCCAGTGAAGCCAGCATCCCATGTGGGTGCTGGTTCAAGTCCTGGCTGCTCCACTTCCCATCCAGCTCCCTGCTAATGACCTCTACCACCCATGTGGGAGACCCAAAAGCTCCTGGCTCCTGGTTTCTTCCTGGCCAAGCCCCAGCCATTACAGCCATTTGGGGAGTGACCCAGTGATGAAAGGTCTGTGTCTCTCCCTAACTCTGCCTTTTTTTTTTTTTTTGAAGATTTATTTATTTATTTGAAAGAGTTACACAGAGAGAAGAGAGGCAGAGAGAGAGAGAGAGAGGTCTTCCATCCAATGGTTCACTCTCCAATTGGCTGCAACGGCCAGAGCTGCACCGATCCAAAGTCAGGAGCTTCTTCCGGGTCTCCCACGTGGGTGCAGGGGCCCAAGTACTTGGGTCATCCTCCACTGCTTTCCCAGGCCAAAGCAGAGAGCTGGATCAGACATGGAGCAGCCGGGTCTCAAACCAGCGCCCACATGGGATGCCAGCACTTCAGGCCAGGATGTTAACCCACTGTGCCACAGCGCCGGCCCCAACTCTGCCTTTCAAATAAAATAAATCTTTAAAAAATAAATAGAAGATGTAGCTGCACGTAATGCCTCTATTACAGATGGAATCCTGAGAATGCTAGGATGGAAACGGATTATGACAGAGTCAGTTTAGGCATAAGCCTTATTTCTATACTGTTCTTGCTTGTAATTTCATATAGTAGAGAGAAAGCTATTCAGGCCTGGTACCATAATTTTGATAACCTAGGATATGAGTTCTGTGATGTCTTTCTCTCTCTCTTTTTTAAGATTTATTTGAAAGTCAGAGTTACACAGAGAGAGAAGGCGAGACAGAGAGACAGAGAGAGAGGTCTTCCATTCAATGGTTCACTCCCAATTGGCCACAACAGCTGGAGCTGCACCGATAGGAAGCCAGGAGCCAGGAGCTTCTCCAGGTCTCCCATGTGGGTGCAGGGGCCAAGGACTTGGGCCAACTTCTACTGCTTTCCTAGGCCACAGCAGAGAGCTGGATTGGAAGTGGAGCAGCCAGGACTTGAACCAGCACCGCACATATGGGATGCTGGCACTGCAGGTGGCGACTTTACTCGCTAAGCCACAGCGCCAGCCCCTCTTCCTACCTTGACACCAAAGATTTATATGGGGCTGGCGCTGTGGCTCAATAGGCTAATTCTCCACCTGCGGCGCCGGCACACCAGGTTCTAGTCCCGGTTGGGGTGCCAGATTCTGTCCCAGTTGCCCTGCACCCCATGGGAGACCAGGAGAAGCACCTGGCTTCTGGCTTCAGATCAACGCGGTGCACTGGCCGCAGTGTGCCGGCCGCAGGGGCCATTGGAGGGTGAACCAACGGTAAAGGAAGACCTTTCTCTCTGTCTCTCTCTCACTGTCCACTCGGTCAAAAAAAAAAAAAGATTTATATGGAATCTATAGTTTGAATGTATTTGAATGACTTTCCAGCACACTTTAGTTCTTTTTGATTTGACCCAGAAGCACCACCAACAGGTTTCAAGTTCGCCCACACGTTTTAGAGACTGAAAACCAGCACCAAGACCCAATGTGCAAAGTAAACTGAGGAACAGGGATGTGAAGAAAACACTGGGTATTCTGGCTAGAACCAAACAAGCGGGCAGACATCTTATTATGGTTTTCAAATGTTTGAATCACAGGAAAATGAAGTCTTGATGCAATGCTTCAATTTTCAGTAGCAAATAAATGTGTATATGGAGGGAAAAAAGATCCAAGTTTCAAAACAGTTCTGGTTTCAACTGTTCAGCGTAAGGGATACTCAACCAGCATCGATCTCAACTCTACATCCTAAGCTCAGCATTTTGCACATCGAGCCCGCTCAGAACAAAAGGGCCTTTGTGGGCAGCGGCTGCAGCACCTAGGGTTGAGCTGATGCACGATGCCACCGGCAGCCTGTTCCCCAGAGCCAACTTGAGTGCCGGCTCCTCTGCTTCTGATAAGATCAAGCTTCCTGCTAAGGCACCTGGGAGGGCAGATGATGGCACAAGGACTTGGGCCCCTGCCAACCACAGGGACAACCAGATGGAGTTCTGGGGTTCTGGCTTCCGTCTGGCCCAGCCCCAGTTGTTGAGGGCATTGGGGAGTACATCCACACATGGAAGGTCTCTCTCCCCTCTACCTTTCAACTATGTAAGTCTTCAAGATTCTTGTTTGTTTGTTTGTGGCGCCAGCACTCAAGCTAAATCCTCCCAGAGCTTGGTCAAAGAAAGAAAGCGGAGACGATGCAGAGTCCCCAGGGGCCCGTGCTGTGGCACAGCAGGCTAAGCCTCGGCCTGCGGCATCGGCACTCTACGTGGGCACCGGTCTGTGTCCCAGCTGCTCCCCTCCTATCCAGCTCTCTGCTGTGGCCTGGGAAAGCATCAGAAGATGGCCCAAGTGCTTGGGCCCTGCACCCACGTGGGAGACCTGGAGGAAGCTCCTGGCTTCAGATTGGCCCAGCTCCAGCCATTGCAGCCACTTGGGGAGTGAACCAGCGGATGGAAGACCTGTTTCTCCCTGTCTATAACTCTGCCTCTCAAATAAATAATATCTTGAGAGAGACAGACAGATTGACTCCAGAACTTTCCAATTGCTTCAGCGCTATTCAGAGAGTGGCAAATGAATACATCAGTCTCTGTGTTTACATAATAACACAGTTCAACAGAAGAACCAGGGGACTGGTGTGTAGCGGGTCGGATGTGGAGCAGGGGAGAAGGAATACCAAGGCCCAGGCAGGAAACAGGGCCGGGAGCAAGGGCAGCAGGTGGCAGTGAGAGCGCCTCCACTTCCACCCCACCCCCACCCCGGGCTGTCCGCACTGATGCCCGGAGGCCCCCTCACTCGCTACCTAAAGCACAGGACTCAGCCAAGAGCAGACTGGGCAGGCCGACTCGGAGCTCCCTCCCACTACCCCGTGCAGCCTCGGGCCACCAGGGCACAGCTGGCAACAGTCGAGGGAAGCCCGGGCCCCAGTGAGGAGAGGAGGCACATCTCAACTTGAAGCCGTCTGCTTGGGCTTCCGAGGAAGATCCACCCTCCCGCTCCCTTGCACACCTGCACACGGCCAGAGAGGGCCAGTGAACCCGCGGTGAGATGAAAGCCACACACCACGGCGGGGAGGCTCTGGCACGGGTGCGGAGGGTGGCGTGACAGGGTTGGCAGCAGCGTTGCTAAGGAGGCAGGCCTCCAGGGGCCTGAGGCTGCACGGTGAGGAGGGGTCACAAACAGCCCTAGGCAGAATGATTTTTCACATTCAAGGAACAGGAAGGGCCGGTGTTCCGGCAACAGGACAATCGGGGAAGCCTGCCAGGAAATGCAGGCGCTTACAGGAAGGCCTGGGCCCAGGAAGCAGATCCCAAAGTCTTCAACGTCTATGCTTCCAGCTTGGGAGCCAAGACCCCCCACGCAGAGCGGGGTTCACACTGGTGCTTCCACGGAACCCACTGCACAGGCGTGTGCTCGGCGCACCCCCACCTCACAAACAGCGCCACCTACCCTCCTACCCTCCCGATGGGGAAACGCCATCTAATGGCTTCAACTCTACTTCATTTAAAAAAGCAATCCACCATCTGAAAAAGTGATTTAGGGGCTGGCGCTGTGGCACAGCAGATTAAGTCGCCGCCTGTAGTGCCAGTACCCATTTGGGCGCCGGCTTAAGGCCCGGCTGCTCTACTTGATCCAGCTCTCCGCTGTCGCCTGGGAAAGCAAGGGAAGATGGCCCAAGTGCTTGGGCCCCTGCACCACATGGGAGACCCGGAAGAAGCCCCTGGCTTCGGATCAGTGCACCTCTGACCATAGCAGCTGTCTGGGGAGTGAACCAGCAGATGCAAGACCTCTCTCTCTCTGCCTCTGCCTCTCTGTAACTCTGCCTTTCAAATAAATAAATCTTTAAAAAAAAGAAAAAGTGGTTTAAATTTGGGCAGCAGGAAGGGGCCCAGGGGATGCCCGGAGTCACGAAGGAGAGAAGGGATCTATGTCAGAGGAGGAGGAGAGCCAGTGGTGGGGACGGTCTCGGCTGGGAGCAGGCAGAGAGGGCGAGGGAACGGGACAGGAGGTAGAAGAAGTCGGTTTAAATGGACTTTTCACTTTAACTATCAAGCTTCATCTCTTTAGAACAATTAGGACCAGAGGGGGTGCTGGGGCCCGCACGTCCAGCTGCTGCTTGGGAAGCCCACCCCGTCCTGGAGGCTCTGAGGCTCGGCTTGCTGCCAGTCCAGTACTCCGGGAGCCAGCACTTGGCCCCGTGGAGACCCCGAGGGAGGCCCTGAGGGCCCAGCCCTGGCTGCTGTGGGCATCTGGGCAGTGAACCCACGGATGGAAGATCTTCCTCTGCCTCCCTCCCCCTCTCCTCTCCTGCTGCCCTGCCTTTCAAGTAAATACATATTTTTTAACAGGACCCAGGTGTTGGACTTCGGCTCTGGAAGCCTGGCGGGCCTCCAGCAGGACTCTCGGGTCAGGAACCTGAGCCGGCTCCCGGGGGCCCGCCCCAGCGTGGCACCACAGCCCAGCCGTGGAGTCTAGGGCAGCACGGGCGGCAGGGGCAGGGTCTGTGGAGAATGGAGGAAGGGAGCCGAGAACACTGGACGCGGGTCCTCAGCTGGGGTGGACAGCAACACGTGGAGCGGGGTCGTGGCTACGGGGGCCCAAGGTGAGCTGAGAGGTGACAGGTGGTGGACAGCTGATGCTGGCCAGCTAGAGGGGTACAGTTTCTGTCATACGATCGAGGGCACAGCCATGGGAGGACAGAAGAGGAAGGGAAGGAAGAGGTCATTAGGGGACAAGGTCAGGACAGAGGCAGACTCCCAAGGTCTGCACCAAATGAGGGCGGCCAGGGCACAATGGCAGGGGCAGAGGCCGGAGGCTCAAAGGACCTGCGGCTTTCTGCAGCGGAGCGAGATGACAGAAGCCCAGCGGCGGCCTGAGCTACCTGAGGTAAAGACGACATTCCTGCAGAGGGTCGCCAGGGAGGCCCCCGGGAGGCCCCGGCTCCAGTGGGGCAGGCAGCGGGGGACGGTCCGAGAGGCGGGCAGACCCGGACTGGCGATTCCAGGGCTTTAAGAAGACAATGCCAAGCAACCACTCTGCACCCAACCACTGCCGCCTTCTACCCCAACAGGGTCACCAGCAGACGCAAACTCCCTGCCTTCCTGCTGGGCCTGAGGGCGGAGGAGGGGGCCTCTGGACAAGAAGAGTGGGCGGTGCAGCACCAAAGGGGCGCAAGATAGAGCCACAGCTGCACCCGGCGCCACGCACACACCGGCAGCTGCAGCTGCGGCGGGGGGCGGGGGCAGCAGAGCCGGCTGCAGACCAGAGTGCTCGTGGCCATGGGACTCTCGTCTGCTCGTGTGTGCACGCGTGTCTATCTCCGGCACACGCTGGGGTCTGCTCGTGTGTGCACACGTGTCTGTATGTCCGGCACACGCTGGGGTCTGCTCGTGTGTGCCCGCACGCGTGTCTGTATCTCCGGCACACGCTGGGGTCTGCTCTCAGGTGGTCACTCCCTGGGCGGGGAGGGGAGTCTCCACCCCACACAATCCCCTCCTGAGCCCCTTCGACTCGCGCTCACCGCACATCTGGCCGTGGCGCAGCGGACAACCTCTGGGTCTAGAAGCCGCTCCGCCGAGGGGGCACACGAGAGCTACCACTGCAGCTTTCCCGGGCAGAGCACGGCCAGTGAACCCGTCGGGGCCTGGGGCAGAGAGCCCCCGCTTCACAACGGCGCCTGTGGAGCGGCCCAAACCTTCATCACTCAGGTACCAAGCTTGCCCTGACTCTCAGGAGCAGCCAGGAAGGCCCGCGGCTGCCGCCACGCCAGCGCCCCTCCTCCTCGGCGGAGCAGGGAGCCGTCTCGCACAGGCAGGACCACTGCGTTACTTACTTGAAATTCACTTTCGTTCTGAGCTTGTTCGGCTTCCTCTTTATTACAGGACCTCTACGAATGAGAAGAAGCAAACACTTGCGGTGAGATGGGGCGCGCCGCGGACACAGCTCTGCCACCACCAGAGCAATCAGGCTCACAGCATCACAGGTGTCTAACAATGGCGCCTGCCCAGCGAGCGGACTGGCAGCCTCAGCGCTAGTGCCAACGCTTAGAAAACCTTCCTCTCTTTACGAGCAAAGGGGGGTGCTGATGGACACACGACTTCACATCCCACAGCTGCCCGGTGTAGTCACAATTTCATTGTTAGAGGAAAGTCGGCGGCATGCACTCTGCCACGCGGGCCATGTTAAAGACACGCAGGCAGGCAAGGCTGGCACTCATTCAGCCACGGGGTTCTTCCTCGTGGGCAGCTGGGGTCGGCACAGAGCTTGGACAGAGAAGCAAGCACCTGCGGGCAGCAAGGCCGGCCGGGCTCTGCGGAGACGCACCTGCCGACCTGCCGACCGCCGCTCTGGGTAGCTCTCCTAGAGCAGCTGACCCCAGCTCCGCCAGAATTGGTCCTCCACTGAAAAGAGGGCTGTGTGAAGCCGACGAAGCCTCTAAGGTGTCTCGTGCATTAATGTTCCAGGACACGTTTCCATTACTTTCCTCAATGAAATTGCAAATTACTGACAACCAGGACTCCAGCAATGACAAGGCCCCAGATCACGGACTTCGTCTACTCTTTCTTCCTGGCACAGATCTCATAGCTTAACCGTGACCCCACCCCAAAGTGCTTTAAAACCAACACCGATCCATGGGGGAAAATCAAGTCAGAAACTGAGGGGTCTGTCGGAATTCATACTCAAACCCTGCCTCTGAAAGCATGTTGCTCGTTCTAATTAAACTAGGTCTGCCTCCGCGACACAAAAGGGAGTCCATAAAGGAAATCCCATTGTGAAAAGTTAGGGTAACAGATTCTTGAACATCCCACAGAAAATAAAACATACCTTTCCATTCCACAGCTTTATCAAAAACACCTGTACCAAGGGTGAAACGTGCGGACAGGGAAAGAAACGCCACGTTAAGCAACACCAGCTCCACTAGCATCAGTCAAAACCCAGCGACTTTAAAGCACCACTCCCCTCACACACTGCAACAACACTGCTGTTTAGGGGTGGTTTGTATGTTTCTATCTTACTCAGTATAGAAGTATACAAAGTAAATACCCATAGACACACAGAGCTCATGTGCAAAAGGCTGACAATGGATGCACTCACACATATTCAATATTACCTGTGACATACATCTACGTACATGTGGTACAAAGTACAGTCTAAATGGGATAGATGGCATTTTCATTTGTGTAACCTGTGCTTCTCTGGTGAAGACATAACAGGTGAAATCCCGTTACAATGAGCGGTATAAAAGTGAAAACTGTACAAAACTGCTTTGAGACGTTTGCTGAGGGTCTGCAGTGCCCTGAGACCCGAGGGAGGGGCAGCATGGTACCCAAGCCCCTCCCAAACTCTCCCACGACCGCCCTGTCAGTCGTCTCTGTCCGTTTGAACTGTCCGTCTCTCCTCAAAGCACCAAGCGACTCCTGGGGCTTGCTGCCCCTCCACACTTGAAGCACAGGGCACTGCCCACGGAACAGCCTCACGCCGAGAGCCGACTGGTCGGGGTGGCACAGCTGTCTGCCATGGTCATCAGACGCTGAGCAGGGCTGAAATGCGCCCTTGAAAGAGTCCTTGGGCTTTCCCCCTCAGGGAAGTTTAGAACAAACGAGGTCCTAAATCTGACGTGTGTCACACGTGAACGCCCTGCAGAGCGGCTTTAAGGCCGAGGAGCTGGAGCTCCTGCTGCCACGCTGTAACGGGATTTGACCTGCGCAAAGTCCACAGACATGACAACGCTGCTCCTACGCTGTTACTCCTCCGACCGCATCTGCCCAGCGCGACACAGCCGGTGGTGATGCAGCACCAGAAGCC
Source organism: Sylvilagus bachmani (assembly GCA_015711505.1). Lineage (NCBI taxonomy): Eukaryota > Metazoa > Chordata > Mammalia > Lagomorpha > Leporidae > Sylvilagus > Sylvilagus bachmani. The sequence continues at coordinate 107,301,656 of CM027387.1, forward strand.
CCTCCCCTTGTCCAGTGGTGCTCTCCGAAGCCAGGCGCTTCATCCGAAGTTACAAAGCGGCTTAGTCCCCAAAGCCATCCCTTTAGCATCGCAGCGCCAAGAGTGCGAATAAATCCCATCAGAGGCGCCCCCCCCCTCCCCGCCGCCCCGTGCGTCCTGCAGGCCCCAAGAGCACCACCGCGGGGACGGACTTCTGCTGCGCCGCCCTCCGTTCTGTTTCCTCAGTACAGAATGTCAGCGTCCCGGGTCTCATCACCAGCAAAGGCCAAGCCCGGCACCTGGAGCCAGGCAGCCTCCTCCCAAGGTGAGCCAGGAAGAGGCGCTCTGCAAAGCAGTCCAGAGGCGTCTTTCTGTCCAAAAAGATGGGAAGTAAAATATATTTTGCAATCTGTGGGATTTTACTCCAAAATCTGAAGCAGCTAATAAAATCAATTGTACAAATATTTCACATGACTTCAAGGTTTTCTCCAACTACTTTGCATGTTAATAAAAATCACCTTTTATAAGCTATAATACAAAACTGAAATTTTTATGTCTATTAGAAATCTGAATGCTGGTTATTTAATATTAAATACTGAACATTACTGAAGTCATTTGTTAAAAACCATCTTTCATAGCTACAGACTGAAATATTTAGGGGAAGCAATAATATAAATTTGCTTCAAAATGTGGTTAAGTGGGAGAGGAAAAACACGAAAGAATGGCTGAGATGGAAGACAGGTCAGAGCCACCTGCTGCTCCTAGACCTCCCCAGTCTACCTCTGGGTGTCTGAAATCCTCATCATAAAGCTTTGAGACAAATACTGAAATTTCAAAACCTAAGAAATCAGAATGTCTCAAAAACACACTAAGACACCCACTTTATGAATACACTGGAAACCAGGGATGTGCGTTTCAAACAGTAATCTGCATGTTGTGAAACTTTTATGAGAGAGCAAGCGAGCGAGCGAGCCACTCGGTGATAAGCAGAAACCTGGTGCCACGGGCTCCCTCTGCCTTCTTCCCTCCCTTCCGATTTCGGGTCTGGTTTTCACGAGATTCTGTCAGAGTCACGTATGCATTAGCTTGTGATGCAGAACATAGAACAGCAGTGATAAAGGGAATGTAATTAGCATTTTGTGTTTAAAGTTACAGAAGATTCTGAAAGCTGAAACAAGTTTCTGGCCAAGAACTTTAAAATTTAAAAGTCATGTTCCTCAAAGTACAAATTCCATTTGCTAGGAAATAAGATGAGCGAATAGAACTTTCACGTTCCCTTCACATACTTCTAGACTTTAAACAGTGCTTGAAAGTACACGCTATTCTTATGATAAATACATCTGGCACAGAGTTTCAAATGTTACTTTTCTGACACAACCTCATTTTAACAATTTGAATGCTGAATGAGACCTTGTATTGGAGGGTGTTGATTTCAAACTGTCCCAGGGACAACTTTAGCACCTAGGATGAGGAGACAGCTACATTGTGTTACATACTCTTAGAATTCAGAAAACTTCTACTCTAAGTCACCTAATGCTCAGTAACGCACCAGGTTCATGTCTCCCAACTTACAAAGTGAACTCTGGCCATTCGCTCAGCTCTCTTGAAGACTCCTCTGATGAAGGGGGAGGCGAGTTGACCACTCAACCACTTCATCAAACCTCCTGTGTGCAGTGACACAAACCAGCACCTGACTTCCTGGGGCCGTATGTTAACGTAGGTGTTAAGACATCTACGTCAAAGCATCTCTGACCGCCCACTACTGCAGAGCTGCTCCGGGGACGGTCTGGAGAAAGTGCATCAGCCAACAGCACAGCCCAGCAGGCTGGGAATGCTATTTAAATCAAACCATTATCAATTACAGATAATGTCGTGGAGAGACAGACACCATGCTGACTATGGCGGTGCTGTGAAACTAGAACATGGCCAGAGTGTGCACAGAACCATGGACAGCACGCTCCCCTCCCACCCACCACCCCTGCTCCACCGCCATTCATCACTATCTCTCGGAAAGGATGGCTCAAGGGCCTGGGCCTCTGCCACCCACGTGGAAGACCCAGATAGAGTTCTGGGCTCCTGGCTTCGACCTGGCCCAGCCCTGGCTGTAGCCGAATTTGGGGAGTGAGCCAGTAACGATCTCTTTCTCTCTATCTCTAATAAAAACAAAATTTTTTAAACTTTTAAGCAGACGAGCGATTTCTAATGCTTTATGGTACTCTCTGCAGGGCATCTCCAATTGCCCCTCAGAACGTCCCACAACTCAACCTTTCCTGATGGCGGGAGACAGGGACCAGCACTTCCACAGGGCTGTAGTTGCATGAGGGTCTTCAGAGTTCACAGAAAAACGTGCTTTATGGAAAAAGTATGCATGACTTTCAAAAATGTTGTGTGCCAAAACACAGGTATTTAATCCCATTGCCACAGATGTTTGAAGTACTTCGTAAGCCAGTAGTATAAGCACAGGTGACAGAGCGGCAGGATCTTCTGGGAACTGCTCTCTGCTCCAGCGCAGCCTGCGGAGTGGCCCCAGGCCGCCCCGCAGACGGGCTTTCTGGGAAGCCGCCCTTGCTCCTGAGCTCGGCACGCTTCCCGGCCACAGCGGCACTGCCGGGCAGGGACGAAGGACAAAGTTCACCTCCAACTCTGACCTGGACGCACAGGGTGGCAGAAGGAAGAGCCTACGCGTTTCAGCTAGGGTCAGGCTGAGGCCCGTAAGTCTTCCAAATTACCAGAGGTCTGTCATTCTCTACTGAGGAAACAGAAGAAAGGGATCTGAATTGCCTCGGACAAAATAAACAAGTAAACAAACAAGTGAAGTGATACGTTCGATACGTAACGTTCTGGAATCTTAACCAGTGCACTTCAAGAACAGCACACGCTACAGCTGGTGCTACTTAACGAGCATTACGACTGTTTTTCAAAAGCGTTTTCTTGAATCCCAGAACTGAAGACATTAAAGCTGTAGAGAATGCTCCGACTTCAGGGGTCTCATACTATACCGTGAATCGTGTCTGTCACCTGGAAACCAGAGTGCTCCAGGCACGATCGCATGGACAAGCCTGCAGCAGAGAACACATGCACATACAGCTAAAGTGGTGCAGTACCCACGCCCGCACGCCTCCCCACACACTCCTCCCACAGCGGGGCGGCTGCGTGTCAGGGACCAGAACCTGCATCGGCTTCAGGCGATAAACCCCAAACACTGCAGACCGGCAAGACAAAGACGCTGGCTGTCACAACTAGACACAGCGGTCTGCGGCTTATTCAGCTGTGGAGAAGGCACCAAAGCAGGAATGGAGGACGACAGGCGGCGACTTGGCAGAATCCTGGGTCAGACTAAACGAGGAGACACGGTGCTAGGAAAGGCTTTATGTCTGAGAGGGCAATTTAACTACTTTGAAGAAACAGGCATCGTTAAACCGTGCTCAAAGTACGGGGGATTTTTTTTTTTTTTTTTGAGTTGAGTAAACAAAACGAGCTCCCTCGCACTAACAGGGTGACCGGGAATCCCCGGGCTCGGCACAGCGCCCAGCCTTGGCGGTGCCGGCCCCCGTCAGCGTGGCTTCTAGTGACCTGCACAGACTATTTTTAAATAGCCGATTTCTCAACAGCCAACAGTGTATTATTAACTGTCTACGGCTGTCCCATATTTTCTTGCAGTTTCATTTTCAATTAAATTGGGGTTGAGAGAAAACTGGGGTAGAGGAGGTTTTGTTTGCTGGGTTCAAAGGGCAGCGTCTCAAAGTTCACTCCTTTGAATCTCCAGTACATATCTGCGTTGTGCCTTGATGCCTTCAATTCTATTATGGTTAGTACCCAAACAAGCACTAATATTAGCCTTCTATTAAAAAACAAACAACAACATTTCTCCAGACAACATTCAAGAGAGAGCGTTGCTGTGTACGGTGAGGCCAAATCTCTCCATTCATGCACAGAAGGAAACTGGCTTAACACAGCCACTGCTCTGACAGAGAGGGACAAGCGATCCTCTGAGACGTGCGCCAACCAGCACAGGTGACACTGAATGAACAATACGTACTGACATTTGTGTCTTCCACAATTCATGATAAACAAGCAAACTGCTTATGAGAAGTCAGCCAGACTCGCTTCTGGGAAAGGCTGTACTGGTTCTGCCGGGCCGGGCTCCTTCCCAGTTCCAGAGAGGAAAAACACCGGGTTACACGGAGCTCACGCGGCCGCTCCAGCGGTCTTACGAGCATCTGTCTCCACAGCGAGGAAGGTCCTCAAACCTTCGTATCAGCTCCTGAGTTTCAGGTCAGGCTGAACAGGTGAGTGTGATGTTCACCATCCGTGCTGCTAACGGAAATAACCTCCTCACCAAATTAGCTTTCATTTTAATTTAAGCGGTCTATGTAGAACAGATACTCTATTATTACCCTGACATGTATTATTTCAAGACCAAATCAATGTCCTTTTATGTTTAACAATCTCCTATAAGCAGCAGTGTACAGCTGTTTGTATCTTATTTATGTTTCAGAAAGGCCCATTCTTGTCAAACACAGGACTTTTCAAATCCCCTAAAACTAACAGACATCGTAAACAAAACCGGCGGGATACATAATGCCGTATGAGATGTATGTGTGTAAGAGGGAGGCTGCTTATGTCCCGCCTCGTACTGGCTGGGAGAAACACGCTTGTGGGACAGGAATGCGGGCTCAACTCATTCCCAAGGCTTCCCCTCAGCTCTCTGGAACTTAACCCTTAGAGAACTGCACCCAAGGACAGAGATTTCATGGCTGCTATAGAAATAAAGAAAACGAGACAACAAGATGAAGACAAAGAGTAAGTGGAGAAGCACCCAGGGATTTGAAGCCAAGTTGCTTGTAAATTACTGGCTGGCTGAACATGAGAAACATTTCTACTTAATATCTGACTCTCACTGAGATAAAAAGTTCAAGTGTTTAAGCCAAGGAGGGACCAGGGAAAGAAAGGACATACTGAACCAAGCCAGGCTGTCGTGTATTCTGGGAGGAAACACATGGCCCGCCATCACGTGCCGCCATCCCCAGCCCGCGGGTCCCCAGGAAGCAGCGAGTTCCCGCCGCCTTCCAGGACGCCAGCGCTGCACTTACACAGTGCGTAGGAGGTGCGGGGGTATTTTTAGAGACAGAGAGTAAGAGGAAGCAAAGTAGAAAATGAGAGTTGTACTAAATTTAATGCTGTCTGTAATCCATAAATTTATGAAATTGGAATAATTTATTAACTGGGGTTCTCTATTTGCTCACCTACATCTCTCAGTTAATGTTAATTCTGACAAATTTCTATCAGTTCTGGCCATATTTCTGTAATAATGGAAACAAAAGCTCCACCGTAAACATTAATCTCTCCTTCCACTACAGGCCAGATTCACTCCCAAAGAGTTGATTGTAACCCAGCACTTGTTTGCATCCACGCCTCAACCAAAAAAAGAGAAACTTAAAAACTAAGCAGAGGCCGGCACCACGGCTCACTAGGCTAATCCTCCGCCTGCGGCGCTGGCACACCGGGTTCTAGTCCCGGTCGGGGCGCTGGATTCTGTCCCGGTTGCCCCTCTTCCAGGCCAGCCCTCTGCTGTGGCCCGGGAGGGCAGTGGAGGATGGCCCAAGTGCTTGGGCCCTGCACCCCATGGGAGACCAGGAGAAGCACCTGGCTCCTGCCATGGGATGAGTGCGGTGCGCTGGCCTGGAGGGGTTGAGGGGTGAACCAACGGCAAAGGAAGACCTTTCTCTCTCTCACTGTCCACTCTGCCTGCCCCCCCCCCAAAAAAAAAACTAAGCAGAAAAACGTCTGCAAAGGCACGGCAGGCTGTGGTGGGTCCCAGGCACTGTGTGTGCACCCCAACTTCCACACACAGCAGCGGCGGGCGCCTCCGTCTGCTCTCTGCCTGGGCGGTGTTTGCAGAGCCCCAGGACTTGGGCCCCCTCTTGCCACAGCGCCCCCAGCGGCCAGCAGACACAGTGGTCGCTGACACCCAACACTAACTGCCAACAAGTGTCCTGCAAAGCTGCGGGGTCTGGAGACCAGCAGTGTTTAGGTCTGAAGCACTGAGCCCAGGGAAACACAGAGCCCCCTGAGGCAAGGAGCAGCCGCTCTTCCAAGAGTGAGTCTGCCATCCAATGAGTCAACTCGGAAAACTCATCCCCGCCCTCCAGATGCCCTCGGCGTGGACCCACCTGTCCTTAGCAGGTGCAGCTTCAGCAGTAGAAACTGACGAAACAGTTAATGGAAATAACTGAGAAGTGCAGTTCTTCCCCAAACATTAGAACTGCATTGAAGCACGCACAGCTCCATCTGTCTGCTAAGAGCGGATCCCATTTTTCTGATTGACCTAACACTTTTTTCCTTAAATAAAGACACACAATTCTGTTTAAACAAATCGGACTTGTAGGCATTCCACTGCACATCGGCACTGTCCTTCCCAGCTGCGGAAACTTCAGAAAGCAGAAAAGGGGCAGGGTGTCTTCCTAAAGGTCAACACGGCCACCTTCCACCTAAGAGTTCTGGGTTCGATGCCCGGCTCTGGCTCCTAACTCCACCTTCCTGCTAACGCACTCTGGGGAAGGCGCTGGTGACGGTCCAAGTGGCTGGGTCCCTGCCACCCACACGGGAGGCACCGTGCTCCTGGCTTCACCTCAGCCCGCTGGGGCCACTGTGGACTTCTGGGGAGTGAACCAGCAGGTAGGAGTGTTCTCTAAATAAATACATTTGTTTAAAAAGTAACAATAAAATAAAAGGACCAAAGATTAACAACTGACAGTGACTGTTCATTAGGGGACAAGCTACTTGCCAAGTTGCAAGCCGTGTTACAGCTGGCTTTTTACTAAGTGACTCGTAAGACCCATTGTCCAATATGGTAGCCGCCAGTTATATGTGACTGTTTAAATTCAAATTAACTGAAATAAAATTTGAAATTCTATTAATTGGTCACACTTGCTACATTTCAACTGTTCAACAGTCACATGTGGCTGGTGCCAGGCATCCTGGACAACGCAGATCCAGAATATTCCATCACTGCAGTGCTGCCACAGGACACAGGACGCACTCCGAGTTCAGCCTGGTACATGGAAGTGCACACTGGAAACACTGAGTTACAAATGGAAAAAACAGATCATTTAAATCATAAATCAGGTTGAAACAGCAGTCTTATCACATGCATCACAGCAGCTACTTATTCAAGTATTTTAAAAGTACTGCTTAAATGAAAACAGAGAGAGTGGGACTTCATTGTTACAGAATGTAAACAGTCCTCAAAGGAAAAATAATTAAAGACTGATTCTGGGGGCTGGCACTGTGGCGCAGCGGGCTAAGCCTCTGCCTGTGACGACAGCGTTCCACGGGGGTGCCGATTCATGTCCCGGCCGCTCCTCTTCCGATCCAGCTCTCTACTTCTGGTCTGGGAAAGCAGTAGAAGACGGCCCCTGCACCTGTGCGGAAGACCTGGGAGAAGCTCCTGGCTCCGGATCGGCTCAGCTCTGGCCGTTGTGGCCATTTGGGGAGTGAACCAGCGGATGCAAGACTTTTCTGTCTCCCCCTCTGTCAGTAACTCTACCTCTCAAATAAAAAAGACTGATTTTATTAAAAGTTCCACAAGGACATTATTTCCAAAACTGTATTTTGGAATTGCAAAAAAAAAAAAAAAAAAAAAAAAAAAGAAAGAAAGAAAGAAAGAAAAAACCCTCGTGGTGAGCACCTTCCTGCTTGCTGTCATCGTAAGGAGCAGTGTCAGCCCAGCTGTGTCTGTGCCTAACTCCGAGTGACCTCAGCTTCCTCCGTGGGCACGTGTGTGTGGTCACTGTCACCGCTGAACACGCCAAGCCTGTCCCCAGCGCCTCGGGCCTTAACTGTGTTTACAGTTTGACACAGTCAAGGAAAAAATCCAGTGGAAGGGCTTCTTCACATTACAGCAATTTGTTTAATGATTTAACAACAAGATTGCCAATTTCAACTTTAATATTTCTAAACATATGATTGAATATAGACATGGTATAACCTACTTTTTTTTTTTGACAGGCAGAGTGGACAGCGAGAGAGAGACAGAGAGAAAGGTCTTCCTTTGCCATTGGTTCACCCTCCAATGGCTGCCACGGCCGGCGCACCACACTGATCCAATGGCAGGTGCCAGGTGCTTCTCCTGGTCTCCCATGGGGTGCAGGGCCCAAGCACTTGGGCCATCCTCCACTGCACTCCTGGACCACAGCAGAGAGCTGGCTTGGAAGAGGGGCAACCGGGACAGAATCTGGCGCCCCGACCGGGACTAGAACCCAGTGTGCCGGCGCCGCAGGCGGAGGATGAGCCTGTTGAGCCGCGGCACTGGCCCCTACTTTTGAGATTAAGATTAGACAGGCTGGCCTTTCAAAAATTTAGTCAGGGACAGGAACTGTGGCCTAGCGAGTAGAGCTGCCACCTGCAGTGCGGCATCCCATATGAGCACCGGTTCTAGTCCCGGCTGCTCCTCTTCCGATCCAGCTCTCTGCTGTGGCCTGGGAAAGCAGTGGAAGATGGGCCAAGTGCTTGGGCCCCTGCACCCATGTGGGAGACCCAGAAGAAACTCCTGGCTCCTGGCTTTCGGGTCAGCTCAGCTCTGGCCACTGAAGCCATCTGAGGAGTGAACCAGCAGATGGAAGACCGCTCTCTCTCTCTCTCTGTCTCTGCCTCTCTGTAGTCCTGCCTTTCAAATAAATCTTAAAAGAAAAAAATTTAGTCAAAAACCTACTCTGCTCCATTTCATAAAAACAAAAACAGATTCTTCCAAAGGAGAACAAAACAGCTGTCAAAATCATAGCCCAGAAAAACCTCAAACTCTCATTTCTGTTTGGTCAGTGAAGTGGCAATTCATGACGCAAATACAAAAAGTAGACATTTGGGAGATCCTGTAACTGAATAATACAACTCAACAAATTAGGCACTTTAATTTAATTAAAAATTAAATGTAAAATTTAGAAATATTTTAAATGTAATTTGAGTTTTAAAGAAATCTGCGTCATAAACTCAGCCTCTCTGAGATTCCGCTTCATTCTCTAAAGTCTTTCCTTTTTAACTGACACATAATTGTGCTTTCTTATAGGGCAAAATCTTTTAAACAATGTCTTCTCTGCATTAGAATTTTACCTAAGACTGAGCTACAAACTTCACTGTGCAGAAAACCCAAGAATCACCAGGCACTATGAAACATTTAGCCAACATTACACCTTCTCTTCGATGTAAAACTGGTAATATTTGTACTAATTTACTAAAATGAGTAAAAACAAGAATTAGCAATGTAAACAATAAACCAAGTTGTGGAGCCCAGTTAAAATAAAAGCAATTTAAATATCCTTAGAAAACCTCCAAAATACTTAGATTCTTGCGGATATCTTACAAAAGAGAATTTAAGACTGTTAAGGCCCCCGCCCCCAGCAGCCCAGCCCCTCACCATCTGCAGGATCGCCCCGTACAGCCTCAGGAGCACCTTCCGGGGCTCGTCGCCGACAGTGGCTGTGGTCTCTGGCAGGGAGCACTGGAACAGCATGTTGCTGAGGCCGCCCCTGTGGGAGACACGACAGTGAGCACCCCACGGGGAGGGACTAGACGGGCGGGGAGTCCAGGACAGTGATGACACCCCACGGGGAGGGACTAGACGGGTGGGGAGTCCAGGACAGTGAGCACCCCACGGGGAGGGACTAGATGGGCGGGGAGTCCAGGACAGTGACACCCCACGGGGAGGGACGGAGACGGGCGGGGAGTCCAGGACAGTGATGACACCCCACGGGGAGGGACTAGACGGGCGGGGAGTCCAGGACAGTGAGCACCCCACGGGGAGGGACTAGACGGGCAGGGAGTCCAGGACAGTGACACCCCACGGGGAGGGACGGAGATGGGCGGGGAGTCCAGGACAGTGAGCACCCCATGGGGAGGGACTAGACAGGCGGGGAGTCTGGGACAGTGACACCCCAGGGGGAGGGGGCTGCAGCCTCCTCCCGGATGCAGACACAGGGAGTCCAGGCACCACTGGAACTGTTCTCTCAAGCCTCAGTCCCACCTCTCGAGATCTTTGAAACGTAGATGATGAACTGCACGGCTCTCAGATGAATTCCGTAAGTCACATTAAAAACGAACCACTTGGGGCACAGAGAGTTAGACCACTGCTGGCTACACCGGCTTCCCATACCAGAGAGCGGGTTTCAGTGCCGGCTCCTCCCCTTTTGACCCAGCTCCCAGCATGCATCTGGGAAGCAGTCTTTGAAGGGAGCAGACGCCCAAGTGCTGGGGCCCCTGTCATCACGTGGGTCTAGACCTGGATGGAGCTCCGGGCCCCTGGCTTCAGCCTTCCCCAACCCAAGCTGGTGTGGCCATTTGAAGAGTCAATCAATCAGCCTTTCAAATAAATAAATCCACATAAATTAAGTTTTTAAAATGGACAATTTCCCAATCTTTTTCTTTAGTAGAGCTGGGGGTGGCTTTTACAGAACTGCTTGAGTGCACCTCCACGTGCCGTTCACCTCTAGGGACGAACCAGGACCACGCAGGAACCGCCTCAGCACCGGGGCGGGGCAGACGCATCCTGCAAATTCCTCTCCCAGAGTCCAAAGTGCCCAGCACGTGCCCAGTCAGCACGTTATCATCTTGGGCCATCCTGACGCCTTCTTCCCAGGGCTGTCCACCTGATTGGCAGCACCAACAGCTACTCTGTCTCTGCCAGAGTTGGTAAAAACTTCACAACTGATTTGACAACAGCCTTGTCGGGAAACCTGCAACACTAGCCGTCAGGGCGCTAGCCCGCAGTCAGATCCAACCCTGGCCACCAAGGCCAAAGAGCAAGTTACTGGCCACCTAAGGGACAGCTTGGAGGCCAACCACCGCCTGGGCTGGAGATGGGAGGGCCCGTGAAGGCTGGTTCACGCAGGCACGCGAGCCGGGGGAGGGGCACAGAGCACCGCACAGCCAGGGCCGCAGGTGCGAACCCCGCCGACCCATCACCCTCAAGGAAGCACCACTGAGCAACGCCCTGTGCTGGGAGCACGGGCAGCACAGAACCAAATGCGCCCTGGGCCTTGCCCTTCAGCAAACTGTCACTCCCACAGGGGAAGACGACTCACAACTCTTCAGTGAGAACCTCACACACACAGGGCAGCGTCTGCAGCTGCCAGCGAGTCAGTCCAGTGCACACCACCCGTCAGGTGTTCCGGTGCCGAATGGCATGGCAGCGTGCGCCAAAACCTTTTTCTTTTCTTTTTTTTGAGGAGCAAAGAAGCATCACATCAGATCACAGCTTCCTGGACCAATCCCCCCACTCCACCCCCTTCAGGGGAGCCACCATCCTCCTTCCCTGTTCCGCCCCATGAACACTCCAGGCTCCAAAAGTGAAGCCAACGGGAGCTGGAACCCGCTGGGTGGCAGGTACAGGAGAGGGACTGTGACCTGGAGGTCTGCAAAGGTCACTGCGCCATTCTGAACACCCTGCTCGCCGCTGACACACCCCTCCTCCTCCAAGAAAGCCCTCATGTTATCCAGGCAGCAACGGGCACAACAGCAAAGCCATCCTAACCTGCTGCCTTCTACGTGTGGCCATGCGGCCGAGTGCTGGCGTAAGAATGCTCCTCAGAGGTCAGCCTTCAGGCCCTGAGAACCCCAGCCTCCCCGGCTCCCCCAGCCCAGCAACGGCGCTGCTTCCTGCCGTCCCCACCTCAATCCTAACAATGTGCCCTGTGCAATTCTTCTGTCCGCCACCTGTTCACCCAATTCCCCACTTCGAATTCTCTGTGATGAAATACCTGGCGCATACGGCCAGAACCTCAGGCCCGTCACGGAATGACACGGCGGTCAGCTGAGAGGAGCCGGACCAGCATCGAGCCCAGGAAGCTGCCGTACTGCATGGGCCTGGCTACTTCCCACACTGCTTTTTATTTATTTAAGATTTTATTTATTTATTTGAGGGGTAAAGTTACAGAGAGAAAGGTCTTCCATCCGCTGGTTTACCCCGGAAATGGTTTACCCTGCAATGGCCAGAGCTAGGCCCATCCAAAGCCAGGAGCCAGGAGCTTCCTCAAGGTCTCCCACGCGGGTGCTGGGGCTAAAGGACCTGAGCCATCTTCTAGTGCTTTCTCAGGCCACAGCAGAGGCTGGATCAGAAGTGGAGCAGCCGGGACTCGAACGAGCACCCATGTGGGACGCCAGCACCACAGGCAGAGGCTTTACCCGCTACGCCACAGCAGTGGCCCCCAGAGTCCCTTAACATGAGAGAGAAATACATTTCTATGTTGTTGAACCAGTTAGCTTGGAGCCTACGTGAGCTGCCAACTTAGCGCTAACGAAGCCGCTCGTCACCAGCCTGGAAGCTCCTCTGAACTCTGCTGTCTACACCACCTGCTCTTTAACAGCGACTTCAAAGTCCAGCCCCTTCCATGACACTGTCACCTTTCTTAGTGTTGTTCCCTCTAAGGAGGCCCAGGCCCCCAGCGCTGGAGGCTCAATAAACCTGTTCTAAAAATAGCGCTCCTCAACACCACTTCTGGCCCACTGACTCCTATCTTCTGAAACCCCTGCACCCCTGTCCTCCACAGCTCGGCTCCCTCAGGGGCAGGCCCGCTTTCCTGGGGAAGGCACGGGAGACAGTGAGCCATGGGTAAGTCCCAGCTGTGCCGCTCGCGGACCGTGCGATCCTGGGCACGCCACTAACACCTGCTCTGGAGTCCTGGAGCCCTGGCTCAGCGCCCCAGGTACTGGACCGGTCAGCTCATCAGCCTGCGGGGTGGAGGCGGGTGTCCCCTCCACTTCATAGATGAGGAAACAGAAACCACACGAGCAGGTGAGCCAGCACTCGAGTCCTTCCTGCGCTGCCCCAGACAGACGAGGCAAAGCAGGAGCCACGCTGGCCGTCACCAGGTGCCATGAGAGCTGCACGCCCGGGCACAGAAGAGCCCTGCGCCAGGACTGCTCCACGCGCAGCTGCCGGAACAAAGCACTGCAAACTCGGCGGCCTAAGGCAACATTCATTATCCTCAGTCCTCAAGTTCACAAGACTGAACACAGGCCTTCCGCGGCTCAAATCACGATGCTGACAGCAGGGCAGTAGATCAAAAAATATGTACTGGCACCACATTCCAGGAAACACGCAGAAAACAACTGAGAACAGATGCGACCAAGCTCACGGGTCTCAGAGAACAAGGGATGCGAGACAGCCGAGGAGGAGCGGGTGCCGACTGGGGGAGATGGGCACAGCGACGCTTAACACGCTTAACATGCTTAACACGGCTAAAAGGCTCAACTGCAGCCGTGTGTCCCACCACACTTCTAATGGAAAAGAACTGAGTGCTGATACACGCTGAAACACGGTACACGCTGGAACACGGACGATGTACCAAACAATTACGCTAAACCAAACAAGCCAGGCACAAGAGACCACACACCATGTGATTCCATTCACAATATCCGCAACAGGAGAATGATGGAGACGGAGAGTCGACGAGAGGCCGCCAGGGGCCAGGGTGGGAGGGGGCGGTGACAGCAGAGGGAACAGTGCTTCTTTCTGAGATGACAGAATTGTTCTAGGGCTGGGGCAAAGCCGCTGCCTGCAGTGCCGGCATCCCATATGGGCACTGGTTCAAGTCCCGGCTGCTCCACTTCCCATCCAGCTCTCTGCTGTGGCCTGGGAAAGCGGTGGAAGACGGCCCCAGTGCTTGAGTCCCTGCACGCACGTGGGAGACCTGGAAGAAGCTCTTGGCTTTGAATTGGCAGAGCTCCGGCCATTGTGGTTATTCTCTCTCTCTGTCTCTCTGTAACTCTGCCTTTCAAATAAATAACTTTTTAAAAAACAAGGAAATGATCTAGAATTGTAGATGGCTGCATGTACCTGTGAACCAAGAACCGCTTCTGTATACTTTAAATGGCTGAATTTTAAATGGTACAAGTACACAAACTGTCTCAGTAAAGCTTTCTTTTTTTTAAAAAAAAATAACTTTTTAAAGGCATTACAGAGAGAGAGAAACAGAGCCATCTTCCATCAGCTGGTCGCTCCCCAGCCACAGCAGCCAGGGTCTCCCACGTGTGTGCAGGCCCCAAGCCACCTCTAAGTTTGAGCAGGAGCAGCCGGGAGCAGCCGGGTCTTGAACCATATGGCGGTGCCTTAACCTACTACACCACAATGCTGGCTCCGTTTTTCCCAAGTTAACAAACAGAAACTTGAATGCGCTTCTACAGAGGTTTTCCCAGATTTAGTAAGTCACCCTGAAGGTGACTTTTTCAACTTACTTCAAAAGCAGAAAGTGCTTGCTGAGTCTCCAGGAACGACCAGGAGCAGGGAACTGTTTTTCCCCAGTCCTGAGAACAGGAAGCAACGGGAACCCCCGCGGGCCGCAAGGCGCAGCCAGTGTGCCTTCCATGGCCTCCGGGCAGGGCCTCTCCGGCTCATCAGAATCCCTGGCGTGTCCACTCAGCCGCCACAGATCCCGGCTCCCAGGCAACAGGACAGGCATCGTTACGACAGAGGTAAAAGCCCAGCTTTTTCTTCCTGTCACATACTCTCCAAAGCCCGAAGCCAAGAGCAAACAGACGGACCAGTGTTCTAAGTTGTGCAACCTGATTCAAAGTTCGTCCCTGTCCGCTGGCAGGCAGGCTGCTCAGGCAGCAACGGCTCCCGACCCGGAAATCCTTCACCCACTGGATTTCCTGTTTCTCAACAGCTTCAGAGAATAAACTATTATTTTCATGACAATCAACATAAATGAAACAAGGACGCTGGCCCGGATGATCCTCGGAAGCCACCTAGAAAACGTCAGCTATCAGCGAGTCGGCTTGGCCAGGCGCAGAGAAGCGCAGACACACAGCAGCCTAACTCCCCGCAGAATCGCAGAGAGCATCCTCCCAGGGTGGGCCCTGGCCTCACGGCTGAAGCCACTGCCTGGGATGCTCACGTCCTCACCAAGGTGCCCGCTTTGAGTGCCAGCTACTCCGTACTTTTGAGCCAAGTTCTTGCTAATGGGCCAGGAAGGCACCAGATGATGGCTCAAGTCACCCTGCTTCCTACCACCCCAGCGGGAGACCTGCATGGAGCTCCCGGCTCCCGGCTCCAGCCTCCAGCCGGCGCAGCCCTGGCTGCTACAGCCATTTGAAGACTGAACCAGCAGACAGGAGCTAGTTTGCTCTCTGCCTTTCAAAAAAAAAGTTTTTAAAATTTGAGGCGGGCCAGCGCTGTGGTGTGGCGGGTAAAGCTGCCGCCTGCAGCGCCGGCATCCCATATGGACACTGCTTCCAGTCTCAGCTGCTCCACTTCCCATCCAGCTCTCTGCTGTGGCCTGGGAAAGCAGCGGAAGATGGCCCAAGTGCTTGGGCCCCTGCACCCATGTGGGAGGCCTGGAAGAAGCTCCCGGTCACAGCTCTGGCCCAAAATTATATTTTTTAAAGATTTTAAAAATTTATTCATTTATTTTGAAAGAGCGAGAGAGATCTCGAGAGAGATCGATCTTCCGTCCACTGGTTCACTCCTCAGATGGCCACAACAGCCAGGACTGAGCCACCCCCCACTGCTTCTGACAGGCCACTAACGGGGGTCGAACTGGAAGCAGAGCAGCCAGTACACAAGCCAGTGCCACTGTGGGATGCCGGCACGCAGGCGACAGCTTCACCCGCACGCCACAACGCGGTCCCCAGAATATTTCCAGTACAGCAGCTGCGTCCAAGCAGAGGCACTGAGGCTGAAGGCACAACACAGCTTCTTGGCTGGTGTGATCTCGTAACGCCCAGCATCAGCGATCAGGGAAACCTGAGGGAGGGGACGCGCGCCCAGCAGTTACGGTGCCCAGCCCACACGCCCACGTCGCAGTCTGCTCTCAGCTCCAGCTCCCTGGCAGCGCTGGCCCTGGAAGGTGCGGTGATGCTCACGTAACTGGCTTCCTGGCACCATGCGGGAAACACGGACTGCATGCCCGATCCTGATATTCAGCCCAGCCCAGCTCCAGCTGTTGTAGGCATCTGGGGAGAAAACCAGTGGATGGGAGCTCTCTCAAATTAAAAAAAAAAAATCCTTTAAAGATTTATTATTTATTTGAAAGGCAGGGTTACAGAGAGGGAGAGGCAGAGGCAGAGAGAAGTCTTCCATCCGCTGGTTCACTCCGCAAATGGCTACAACAGCCAGGGCTGCGCCAGATGGAAGCCGGGAGCCGGGAGCTTCTTCCGGGTCTCCCACGTGAGCGCAGGGGCCCGAGCACGCAGGCTGTTCTTTGCTGCTTTCCCAGGCCATAGCAGAGAGCTAGATCGGAAGTGGAGCAGCTGGGACTCGAACTGACGCCCATATAGGATGCCGGCACCAAACTAAAATAAGCTTGCTTTATCTTATTGTATATTTCTCTTAAAAGAATAAAGAAACGTCTCAGGAGCTGGCCCCAAGTCAATGCAGGGCTCACTGCCCGTCTCCTTCCTCCGGGTGGCTCTCACGACTTGTATGCCCAGGCCTCCTCCTTCAGTCCTGGATTTTTTCCAGCATATGAATATATAATAAGGACTAATTTGATTATGCTAAATTGTTACTTATCTGAAAGGAAGAAGACAAAAAGAGAGACACACAGAGATCTTCCGTCCAGTGATTACTCTCCAGAAGTCCACAACGTCCAAGGCTGGGCCAGGTCAAAGCCAGGAGCTGGGAACTCAACTGAGGTCCCCCGTCTGGATGACAGGGACCTAACCACTGAGCCATCACCCACCTGGTGCCTCCCAAAATGCACACTCTCAGGATGCCGACATCAGGAGCGGAGCACAGATATGGGACACAGGCATCCCGAATGACACCTTAGATGCTCTGCCAGACCCAGTCCCAGTCCATGTATTTCTTTTTTAATTTAGAGGCAAAAAGACCAAGAAAGAAATAGAGGCAAAGAGAGACACAGAGCTCCCACCCACTGGCTCACTCGCCAAATGCCTCCAAGGGAAGACATGCGATCCGGGTTTCCTGTGGAGGAGGGAAGAACTCAATCATCCCAGTCACCGCTGCAGGAGTCAGGAACTGAACCAGGCACTCCAGCGTGGGACACGGCACCCAACTGGGAGCTCCTCCGTGAATTACCACACTGCCTACACCAACAGCAAACCCACAAGACAGACACCCAGCAAAGCGAAGAAACGATCCCAAAGTTCCTTAGTCTGCGGTCGGCTCACTGCCTTTCCAACAAGCTACTCCAACATTTAGCCGTGAATTAACTGCCAAGCTGATGGCGATCCAGAGAGCCCAGGAAGAAGGAAGGGGAACATTTTCCCTGTGATGCGACCTGGGACCATTCCATCCGTGGCTTCCACGCCCAGCAGAGCCACGCTTCACCTGTGGGACCAGGAGGCAGGACAGCGCCACTGAAGGTCCAGTGGCGACGTGAGAAGCGGCCGCAGCCTGAGCGACTGACGTCCTTCCGTGTCCCATCTGGAGGTCCTCAGGACGGGCACCGCCTCACTCACCACCACGCGGCAGGAACAGGACGCCACCTATCCCAGAGCCACGTTTGGGGAAAATGGAGTTAAAAGTCAGGTTTATTTTAGTGCCAAGACATCCATGCATATCAAGGAATTCAAAAGGTTCATGAAAAATATGTAGTATGAAAAACTAAGCATGGATTTCAAATCTTTTGTGCCAAAATTCACTTATCTTTAATTCCCATTTTTCTGCAGACGTTCTGAGGTGCTCTCACTCGAGTGAAACAAGGTCCTTCCAGCCCCTCCCCCACCTCACCCAGAACGGTGAACACCGTCAGGCTGCACTGAGAAAACTCACTCAAGTCTGGTGTTCTGAAAAGCTCAGAGAGATTCTTTTTTGACAGGCAGAGTTGGACAGTGAGAGAGAGAGAGACAAAGGTCTTCCTTCCATTGGGTCACCCCCCAAATGCCTGCTATGGCCGGCGTGCTGCGCTGATCAGAAGCCAGGAGCCGGATGCTTCCTCCTGGTCTCCCATGGGGTGCAGGGCCCAAGCACTTGGGCCATCCTCCACTGCACTCCCGGGCCACAGCAGAGAGCTGGCCTGGAAGAGGGGCAACCAGGACAGAATCCAGCGCCCCGACCGGGACTAGAACCTGGGGTGCCGGCGCTGCAGGCGGAGGATTAGTCTAGTGAGCCGCACTGCCGGCCTCAGAGAGATTCTGATTAGACTTGGCATCTACAAGGAAGTCAAATCTAACTCAGCAATGTCATTGAAACCTCCCAACCCCCAGAGTAACAAACACAACAGCCGAGCAGACACAACTCCTCCACCCAGCACCGTGAAGCCCGGCACAGGCGCACAGGCCTCGCGCAAGGCTGACAGCACACCGAGCCTGTGACTTATGGAGGAACAGACTGTAACTACCTCTGACCGCTGAGTGAACTCTCTATCCCAAAGAAATTAACTGTTTATGAAGTTTTGGATCAAAATGACTTTAAGTATTTGCACAAATAAAATGCACAAATAGTCTGTCTTGAATGTACATTAACAGAAATAAATTCTTCCATGAAAATCAACATAATACAAAAATATCTCAAGGACCACATCACCCGGCACAGGGCACAGTTAACCAGAACACCAGGGAAGCCGGCTGCAGGCATTCAGTCGAGATGGGTTCCTCCAACAGGGCGGGAAACTCGCGTCCCTCCCCCTCTGAGCTCGAGTTCCGCAGAGCTTCAGGGCCGGCAGGCGGTCAGCTTCCACCTCCTACCGCCCAGATTCCCACAGCCCCTCGAGGAAATGCCCTCCAGTGACCGCTGTCCTCTCTGTCTGAAGCAGCCTCACTGACCGACATCTGCACCACCGCACTCTCGGGAAACAGCAAACAGCAAACTCCCTGCTCGGACCTCTCCCCACTTCCTCGAAGAATCCAAAGTGTCCACTGCTTCAAAATCACCTGTGTTAGTGGCTTACTCTAAAACCCAGTTTTTAATTTAGCAACATGGACTTCAGTAGCTTTACAAATGGTTCACATCCTTTATTTGTAGACCTGGCAAGTCTGCAGAGATTAATTTCTCTACATTCTTTGGCATTCTAAGTAGGAAAAAGCCACGCTACAATGCCACACCCGCTGGTGGACTGCCCAAGCCCTTGAGAGACGGCATTCTACACGTCATCTACATTACTTTAATAATTTGGAGAAGGATTCACGTGCCGGCGAGTCAGCTCAACATTCAGGCAGGGGCCGCCGCCGGCATCCCCTATCGCAGTGCCAGTGCGACTGCCAGCTGTTCGGCCTCCAGCCCAGCTCCCCAGTCAGGCGCTGCAGCGACCTGAGTCCTTGGAGCCCTGCCATCCTGTGGGAGACCTGGGTGGAGCTCCTGGCCTCTGGTGTCAGCCTGGCTCAACCCAAGCTGCTGTGGGCATCTGGGGAGTGAACCAGCGGATGAAGATCTCTCGCCCCATCTCTCTTTGCTCTGCTTTTTGAAGAAATAAATAAATCTTTAAAAAAAATACTCAGGCAGATGTTAAGCCTGGGGAGCTATCTACTCCAGACAGACCTGTGACACCAAGATTTTCATCTGCTAAATTAAAATGGGAAGTTAGCTGGTCTACAGCTAGCCAACTGTGTTTCACTTAAAAGCAAAATGCCACCCAAATCTATGCCAACAACCCAGAGCAAGCAGCCCAGCACACACAGGACGCAGCCCCCAAAGCCAAGGGGCTGGACCCCAGAAGAAAACACAGCAATGCTGTCTAGAAGCCTCCAGAGCACCAGCCACAGTCAAAATGACTACAAGGAAGGTTCCCAGCACAGCCAGTGTGTCTGCAGAAACACGATCCTAAAGCCACAGGCTGGCGACATGGAAACAGAAGGCAACACAATACCGAAACAGCTGAATTCAGAGCACATGGGGAGTAAGAAAAAAGTGACTTTTTGCAAAATGTCTTCTAGCCATATAAAATTCACCTTGAAACCCCGGCACAGAGCAGTGCGGCACCGCGGCGGCTCTCGGGGAGCAGTCCGGAGCCGCGTCTCAGCCCAGCTCTGGGCACAGCTCAAGGAACAGCTTTGAGGTCACCACAGAGGAGCTGTGTGACCTGGCCTCCAAGCCCGTCACCTCCCCTACAACAGTGGACGAGAACCTAACGACTGCGTGGGACAGGACTACCAGCTGTCCACGGCCAGTGCCAGAAGGAAGACAGCGGAGACCCCCGGCGGTCCTCCACTCCAGGCGGCTCTTCCTCATTGCTCAGGACACCTGAGGCCGGGCAGCTCCTTTTCTGAAGGAGTGACAGGAACAGAGAGCGATCTTCCAGCTGCTGTTCACTCCGAGACCACAAGCCAGAAGCCAGGCATGACGCCACGTGGGTGACAAAGGCCCGCGCACCTGGGCTGCCCTGCGGCTTCCCTCGCACGCCAGCAGCACGCTGGATGGGGGGCAGAGGCGGGCTCAATCCCAAGCACCAGGCTGAGCTCAACCCCTGCACCACACCCACCTCGGTTCTTTCTGCAGGAAAGGGGGCTGACCCAGGCCCTGCAGGGCGTTCCGCAGTACTCTGGGGCCCAGGGCGCGCTGTAGCTCAGTGCCTAGTTCGCTGCTCCATGCTCCCAACGCAGTGTCCTGTAACGCGCCTGGAAGCAGGTGATGGCCCACGTGTGCCTGGGCTTCTGCCCCTGCAGCCACAGCTGAGGCCGTGCTATCTTTCTGCCTTTCAACAAACCCTACGCCGGGCTGCAGCCTTCCACGGGGAAAGCCAAGAACCCGTACTGAGTCGAGCTGCGGTCTCCCCAAGCCCCACTAGGGCTTTTTTTTTTTTTTGACAGGTAGAGTTGTAGACAGTGAGAGAGAGAGAGAGAGAGAGAGAGAGAGAGAGAGAGACAGAGAGAAAGGTCTTCCCTCCGTTGGTTCACTCCTCAAATGGCCGCCGCACCTATCCGAAGCCAGGAGCCAGGTGCTTCTCCTGGTCTCCCATGGGGTGCAGGGCCCAAGCACCTGGGCCATCCTCCACTGCACTCCCGGGCCACAGCAGAGAGCTGGACTGGAAGAGAAGCAACTGGGACTAGAACCCGGTGCCCATGTGGGATGCTGGCACCGCAGGCGGAGGATTAGCCTAGTGAGCCACGGCGCCGGCCCCAAGCTAGGGCTCTTGATCCCCACAGCTTTGTCTTTTGCCCCTCTAAGCCACGCCCAGTCACGCCGGAACAGGCTCCTAAGACATGAATTCCAAGCCACCATCCTTACCATGCACAAGATAGCCTGCCTCTGCCTGCTCTGTCCCCTGCAAGCCCCGTCCACCTTCCACCCACCTCTCGGGGTTCAGGAACCTCAGAGCTCCAGCCCCCAGGCCACGGACGCGGGGTCACAGACCAACTGCCGCCCAAAGTGGACAGGCGCAGAGACCTCCACAGGAACCCGGCCACGGAAGGAAAACCTAAACTGCACCTGAGGGAGTGCTGCAGCTGGGTGTGGCAGCCCAAGGTCACAGACTCCCGCAGGCGCCGCTGCTCGGGACGCCCTCATCCCAGATCAGACTGAGTTCCGTTCTACTCAGCCTGGCCCAGCCCCGGCCGCTGCAGGCACTTGAAGAGCAAACCTGCAGAGGGGCGGTCCATCCACATCTCTCTCTGCGCGCTCACTCGCACCGCCCCCAGCGGATCCAATCACTGGAGTCGTGGGGACTCACTTGTGTCTCACTCCAGGACTCCAGGTCACCGGAACACTGGAGAAACTCCCTCTATGCTTCTGGCAGAGGGAGGCCCGTCTAAAAAGGCACGTCTGTGGTTCTGTCTGTGGACATGAAAGAACTGGAAGCAAAGAAACGAGACGGGCGAAGTTCCGGGGACAGCCTGCTCCCCGCAGGCTCAAGACTGACCATCATCACATTTCATTCGCCTGAGAGCCAGAGAGAGCGCTCCCCCACCCTGGCTCACTCCCAGGCGCTAGACAGCCAGGTTAGGGTAGGCCAGGCGAGGCCGGCAGCTGAACTCAACCTGGGTCTCCTGAGAAGCTGGCAGGGACCACATCACTTGAGCCATCACCTGCCGCTCTCCAGTGTGCACCCTAACAGGACGCTGGAATCGGCAGCTCAAATCCAGACGCCCAGACCTGGGAGATGGGTGTTCCAACTGGCATCTTCACTGCTATGCCATGTGCCAAGCCAAGTTTTTTATGATTTATTTATTTGAAAGGCAGAGTGACGGGGGGGGGGGGGGGGACAGAGCTTCCATCCGCTGGTTCACTCCCCAAATACCAGGGCTCGGCCAGACCAAAGCCGGGAGCCAGGACCACTATCCCTGGCTCCCACATGGGTGCAGGGCCCCAGCACTTGAGCCAGTCCTCCGCTGCCTTCCCAGGTGCATTAGCAGGGAGCCGGATGGGAAGCAGAGCCCCAGGACTCAGACTGTCACTCAGGTACGGGGTGCCGTGGCACATGGAACAGCTGAATCTGCAGCCCCGAGCGCCAGTCCTGAGCCATTTTTGAGACCATTTGGCCAGAGTCCAACCTGCTGGGATTTTCTCAAAGCCTGAAGCACTTGGGTGGCGGGAAGTATGCAACTCTTAAGCTCCTCCAGTCCGCCTGTCCCACCTGACGGCGGGGTGGGGAGACTAGAAGCACAGGCAGAGTCGGGGACACGGGCTCACCAAGAGACTGAGACCTAACCACAGGATTATAGACTCAACAGTGAGAAAACAACTGATGCAACCCACTGCTGAACAAGCCAAAGGAAAAAATCCCACGGTATATCAGTAAGTGCACAAAAAGCCTCTGACAAAATCCTCCACCCAGACAAACCCTCAGGAGCGGGTGCAGCCTGGCAGCTGAGAGGCCAGTTAAGCACCGCATGAGAGACCCAGAAGAAACTCCTGGCTTCGGGTCAGTGCAGCGCTAGAAGCTGCAGCCAACTGGGGAGTGGACCAACGGATGGAAGACCTCTCTCTGTCTCTCTGTCTCTCTGTAACTCTGACTTTCAAATGAATAAATAAATCTTTAAAAAAAAATAATGAGGCTGATGCTCTGGCGTAGTGGGTAAAGCTGCTCCTCTTCCAATCCAGCTCTCGGTTGTGGCCTGGGAAAGCAGTGGAGGATGGCCCAAATCCTCGGGCTCCTGCACCCGCATGGGAGACCTAGAAGAAGCTCCTGGCTCCTGGCTTCGGATCAGCGCAGCTCTGGCCGTTGCAGCCATCTGGAGAGTGAACCATCAGTTGGAAGACCTCTCTCTGTCTCTACCTCTCTCTGTAACTCTTTCAAATAAATAAATCTTAAAAAAATAAAAATAAAAAAATAACAAATCAGGCCAGCGCCGCGGCTCACTAGGCTAATCCTCCACCTGTAGCACTGGCACCCCAGGTTCTAGTCCCAGTTGGGGTGCCGGATTCTGTCCCGGTTGCCCCTCTTCCAGGCCAGCTCTCTGCTGTGGCCCGGGAGTGCAGTGGAGGATGGCCCAAGTGCTTGGGCCCTGCACCCCATGGGAGACCAGGAGAAGCACCTGGCTCCTGGCTTCAGATCGGCGCAGTGTGCCAGCCGTGGCAGCCATTTGGGGGGTGAACCAACAGAAGGAAGACCTTTCTCTCTCTAATTCTGCCTGTCAAAAAAAACAAATCAAGCAGGGAGTTTTGGCTTAATTTTCCCAAATACTTAGGATGGCACCACGAGACATACTTCACTGACTGCTACTGCGTCATTTTGCAAAGGCGTCAGGACCTCGCTGGCCTTCTCGGGCTCCCTCGGCCTTCGGATGACTCGATGGCTGTGTCTCGCCGCCATCTTTTCTGCTGTGTGCAGGGGTGCGATGCGGCAGCAGGCACCCGTGAACCTTGTTACCAGCTCTCAAACATTTCTTTCCTTAAACTTCCAAGCAGTGTGGCCCTTTCTGCACATGTGCGATCTCACAAGTGATCGTGACTGCTTTCCCACTCAGAGTGCCAGTGAACCAGCCAGCCAGCCCTTGCTGTGATAAGCAGGGACGGAAATCAGCTGTGTTGGCTCGGGGGGTATATTTTCTAGATGACCAGTGCCTTAATAAGTTTCACTTTATTTTTCCCTATTCCACTCCTCGCTGGCACCCGGGCCACCGAGCCAGTTCTCCCTCGGCAGAGAGGCCAGTTCAGCTACAGGGGCGTCTACAGTTTCCCAGGGCCTGGGTGGCAGGCAGATAACAAAGATGAACAGGAATTCCATCTCCTGGGAGAGCGGGATGCACCCCTGCACACAGACCACAGACGCATCCAGTGCAGTGGTCAAAGCCCGCCTGCCTGTGAGGTGCTGGGGGGAACACAGAGGAGAAAGACCCGTTGTCGGGGTCCGCGCGAGGCCTGCAGGAAGGGCCGTGGAGCAGACCCCGGGGACAGGCTGTCCAGCAGCGGGCAGGGGCGAGGGCCTGGCGACCTCAGCCGCAGCTGCCAAACCCGGGAGGAAGAATTCTAAAATCACAGAAAAGACACAGCTGGAGGCCAGAGTGTAAAGTCTGCACCCACATCTGGATGCTACTCTCCAGCTAGGCCGGGTCACAGGAGCACCGATAGCTGAGGTATGAGAAACCCCTGGGAGTGGGACCGACACATGGAAAAAGCAGAGACCACAGGTGTCCCCAGGGCAGCAGGCCGGGTCTCCGGGCCTTGGAGAAGCAAAGAAGGAGGTGAGGATGCAAAGGTAGTTCACCAGGTCTCAGGGTCTTGGTTACCACCTGGTATGGAAATAACTCCCAGGGGAAAGGCAGCAGCCTAATCCAAGGTGGGCAGGAGCCGGGTAAACCGGACAGGTAGAGGCTGCGACTTCCAACAAGCAGATGGACAAGAGCTGGAGCAGACAGAGAGGAAGCACCCGTACGCGACAGAAGGAGCCACAGAAATGCCACCGCCTCCGGTGGACCACTGAATTTCACTCCAGTGAACCCCACTCCTCCAACGGCCTTTTCCACCATTTTTAAAAAAGATTTATTTATCTGAGAGACAGAGGGAAAGATCGACCATCTGCTGGTTCACTCTCCAGATGCCCACAACAGCCAGCGCTGGCCCAGCTGAAGCCAGGAGCTTCATCTGGGGCTCCCATGTGGGCGGCAGGTCATCCCCCACTGCCTTTTTTTTTGACAGGCAGAGTGGACAGTGAGAGAGACAGAGGGTGAAATCCAGCACCCCAACTGGGACTAGAACCCGATGTGCCGGCGCCGCAGGCAGAGGATTAGCCTATTGAGCCACGGCGCCAGCTACCCACACTGCCTTTCGTAGGCTATCAGCTGGATCAGAAGTGGAGTAGCCGGGACTCCAGCTGGCACCCACATGGGATGCTGATACCACAGGCTGCAATGCTGGCTCCCTGCCATTTTTGGTTTTGGGTTTTTTTTTCTTTTTTTTTTTTTAAGATGTATCTGAAAGAGTTACAAAGAGAGGAGAGGCAGAGAGAGAGAGGTCTTCCATCTGCTGGTTCACTCCCTAATGGGCCACAATGGCGGAGCTGCGCCAATCCAAAGCCAGGAGCTTCTTCCAGGTCTCCCACACAGGTGCAGGGGCCCAAGGACTTGGGCCATCTTCCACTGCTGTCCCGGGCCACAGCAGAGAGCTGGATCAGAAGTGGAGCAGCCGGGACTTGAACCGGGGCCCATATGGGAGGCCGGCGCTGCAGGCGGCAGCTCTACCCCTACGTCACAGCGCCGGCCCCCTGCCATTTGTAGTAAGGCGTCTCCCACCTTCCCACGCACTAACTCACCTTTCCTCCTTATCACATTCACTATTTTTCCCAGGACACAGGACAGACAGGTACACCACGCCAGTCTCTAAAAGGCTCTCCCGGGGCTGGGCCGCCGCGGGCACTGACACCGCACACTGGGGCGCAGGTTCAAGTGCCAGTACTGCTGCTGATCCAGCTTCCTGTTAACATGCACCCTGGGAGGCAGCGGAGGGTGGCCCAAGTCCTTGGGCCCCTGCCACCCCCGTGAGGGACCCGGATGGAGCTCCTGGCTCCTGGCCCAGCCTGGCCGAGCCCTGGCTGTTGTGGTCATCTGGGGAGTGAAACAGCAGATGGAAAATACCTGTCACTTTGGCTTTCGAGTAAATAAAACCCTCTTTAAAAAACAAGGTCTGGGGCCGGCGCCGCGGCTCAACAGGCTAATCCTCCACCTTGCGGCGCCGGCACACCGGGTTCTAGTCCCGGTCGGGGCGCCGGATTCTGTCCCGGTTGCCCCTCTTCCAGGCCAGCCCTCTGCTGTGGCCCGGGAGTGCAGTGGAGGATGGCCCAGGTGCTTGGGCCCTGCACCCCATGGGAGACCAGGAGAGGCACCTGGCACCTGGCTCCTGCCATCGGATGAGCGCGGCACGCCGACCACGGCAGCCATTGGAGGGTGAACCTACGGCAAAAGGAAGACCTTTCTCTCTGTCTCTCTCTCTCACTGTCCACTCTGCCTGCCAAAAATTAAAAAAAAAAAAAAAAAGAAGAAGAAGGTTCTCCAATCCAGAGGGAACGCTGTGTCTTCCGAGACTACCAACACCAGGGGACAGAAACCAGAACCCCCCTGCTCCTGCAATGACTGACCAAAGCCCAGAGGTTTGACCAGTGAGACTCCCGCAGAAGGCCCGGAAATGCCCTGAGGCTGGACCCAGCTGTGACGCCGCGCTGGCAGCCCGGGCTTTGGGAGGGGAGGGCGTGGAGCCCGGGCCCACTGCTCTCTAAGCTTCCCCCTGTACACGCAAGGCTGTCGCTCAGCTGCCAGCTGTGGCCTCTCGGGCCGAGTGTGGGTTTCAGTTTTGGAGGTTTTTTTTCTTCCTGAACCCAAGGATCCCGCAGACACCTCGCGCCTGCTTTCTGCTCTCCGTTCCCACCACCACCTCTGGCTGCGTCTGCTCCCAAGCCCCTGGAGCAGGGCCTGGGCCCCACGAGTGAATCGTGCTGCGCTCGCCCCGTGGGCACCAGGAGGAATCAAATGACCAACCGGACGCAGGATGGCCGGGGGCCGCCAGCAGCCGGCGTCGCCAGGCCGCACCCACGCGCTCAGCCCACGAACAGGACAGCGGCGTGGGCGCGGGAGCCGACGCCCCGCACGGACGCGGACCCTGCGGCCCCCTCGGCCGCCCGCACGGACCCGGACACCCCGGCGCCGGGGCTGGGGGCAAGCGTGGGGGAGGGGTCGCCACGCCTCCCGGCCGCGGCCGGGGAGCCCTGCGGGGGACAGCGAGCTGGGGGGCCCCGCGCCGGCGGCGAGGCGAACCCAGCGAGCGCGCGCGGTGCCGACACCCGCGGCCCGGCCGGCATTGTTCTCCAGGAGGGCCCGCGCCCCGCCCGGCCCACGTCGGCGGCCCCGCCACCGACCTGATGACACTGATGTGGAACTGGTCCTCGCGCAGGCCCCGCCAGGCGCCGGGCAGGAACTCCTTGCACCACAGGTAGGCCCTGCGCCGCGTGCGGGGCTCCGGCTCGTCGGCCGCGGGCGGCGGCGGCGGCGGCGGGGGCGGCGCCTTGGGCTCCGGGTCGCTGACGCCGGGCGCCGGGGCCGCGCTGCCGCCGCAGCCCAGCAGCAGCCCGAGCGGCGAGGGCTCCGCCTCGTCCGCGGTGCAGAACTTGGTCTTCATGCCGGCCGGGCGCCCGCCTCAGGAGGCCGCTCGCTGACCGGCCGGGGGCTGCGCGCGGCGGGCGGCGGCTGAGGGCGCGCGGGGCGGGGGCGCGGGCCGAGGGCAGCCGGGACCGGCGGGCGGGCGGCGGCTGCGGGGCCGACGGGCAGCTGGCGCTCCGGCCGCGGGGCTCGCTCCTTTACCGCCGCCGCCGCACGAGGAGCGCCGGCCGCGTCACAGCCCGCCCTCACGCCGGCCGCTGATTGGCCGCCGCGCGCCGCCCCGGCGCATCACAACCGCCGCCGCCCTCGCACGCCGCCCTCTCATTGGCTGCGGCGCCGCCCCCGCCCGAGGCGCCCCGGCCGCCGGGGGCGGGGCCGGGCGGAGGGGGCGGGGCCTCCGCGGCCGGAGCGCGGGGTCGCGGCGCGCGGCTCCCGGGCGGCGCGGGGGTCCGGCGGGCGAGGCGGGGCAGGCCCCCGGGATGGGCTCGGGGAGCCTGGCCTCTGCTGGGAGCCCCCTCGGGAGCCCCGTGGCTTGGGAGGCCGGGCGCCCAGCGTGGGGCGGGCAGGAAGCGGGCGCCTGGAGGCCGGGTTCTCGCTCCGCGTGACCTTGGGGCGAGGCCGCGCCTCGTGCGGCGGCCGCGGGTGTGTTTTTATGGCGTTGCCCAGCGCCGGCCTGACCTGTGCGGGACGCCTACACGCCCCTTCCAACCGGGGCCGGAGAACGGTGGTGGTCCGGAGACCGAGGCCAGAAAGCGGGGAGCAGGTGACCGGTTCCAGGCCGCACCCAGCCCCGCACACGCCTCCCGCAGCCTCAGTTTCCCTGTCCGAGGTGCTGAGGCTCGGGAGACGGGCGGGGCACCGTCCCTGCCGCGGGGGCCGCGGGCCAGAGTGGCCGCTGTCAGCTGCCCGCCTCCGCGTGACCCTGACGGATGCACCTTGGCCCCAGCGCAGGCGGGGTGGGGGGAGGGGTTGAGGCTCCTGGCTCCCGTGCCCCTCACCCCTCTTTGGCCCGCTGCCTGGAAGGAAGCGCGCGACTGAGAAATATAAAAACTGCAGGACCTCCCGGGTGGGCTGGGCGCTGGCCCCGCAGCCCGGGTGTGGATCTGCTCCGTAGCAGTAAGCTCTGTAACGAATGCACGTGGTCGAAGCGGCTCCCGGAGCAGTGATCTTGTTTAACAGGGAGACAAGAGCTGGGGCTGGCCCCGTGCAATGGGGAGAGCCAGCGGAGCCCGGGATGGACAGGCCCTGGGGACTGGCCCGGTGCGCTGGGGAGAGCTAGCGGAGGCGGGGATGGACAGGCCCCGGGGACTAGCCCGGTGTGCTGGGGAGAGCCAGCGGAGGCCGGGGTGGACAGGCCGGGGCTGGCACGGTGAGCCGGGGAGAGCCAGCGGAGGCCGGGGTGGACAGGCCGGGGCTGGCACGGTGAGCCGGGGAGAGCCAGCGGAGGCCGGGGTGGACAGGCCGGGGCTGGCACGGTGAGCCGGGGAGAGCCAGCAGAGGCCAGAGATGGACAGGCCCCGGGGACTGGCCCGGTGCGCTGGGGAGAGCCAGCAGAGGCCGGGGTGGACATGCTGGGGCTGGCACAGTGAGCTGGGGAGAGCCAGCGGAGGCCAGGATGGACAGGCTGGGGGCTGGCACAGTGAGCTGGGGAGAGCCAGCGGAGGCCAGGGGTGGACAGGCCGGGGACTGGCCCGGTGCGCTGGGGAGAGCCAGCGGAGGCCGGGGTGGACAGGCTGGGGCTGGCACAGTGAGCTGGGGAGAGCCAGCAGAGGCCGGGGTGGACAGGCTGGGGCTGGCACAGTGAGCTGGGGAGAGCCAGCAGAGGCCAGGGTGGACAGGCTGGGGCTGGCACAGTGAGCTGGGGAGAGCCAGCAGAGGCCGGGGTGGACAGGCTGGGGCTGGCACAGTGAGCTGGGGAGAGCCAGCAGAGGCCGGGGTGGACAGGCTGGGGTCCCCTGGCTGTTTGGAGGACTTAGAATACAAGGTCTCCAGTGAGATAAGGGAACCAAGGACTTTGCTAAAAATAGCGGCCCCAGGGCAGTGAACCCCGGTCAGTGGCCTTCCTGGGTGACAGGCCGTGGTCCCACCTCCCCGGCACCCGGCTGGTCATCTGAGGAATGTCGGGAATCTGGCCAGGGAAGGGGCACCAGGAGGCAGCTGGGAGTCACTCTTGCTGGCCTGCGGCGTGGGGTGGGCTAGGAAAGCTGTGGCCACTTCTGCAGGGTGGCAGCTCCCTGGGGGAGAGGGATGTGGCCTCCTCAAGACGCCCGGCCGCGGGCCCAGGCCTGAGAGGGGAAGGAGCCCGGGGTGCGTCCCTGTGCTGGGGGCCTGAGGCCTTGGTCTCTCCTGTGTTCTGAGGGACAGGAAGTGGCTGTGGTGCCCTTCTTCCTGGAGGGTCCTGCAGGTGGGCGGTGCCCAGCCCAGTGCTGTCCCTTTAGAGGGCCTCCGGGCACTGAGGGGCAGGCGCAGGGCACAGGCTGAGAGTGAGATCAGCTCGTGTCTGTGTCCCCTCCTGTCACCTCCCCACCCACAGGGTCGCAAACCCCACTGAAACCCTCGCGGCCCCACCTCCGAGCTCAGAGCAGTGCACTGCACACCTGGCCCTACCCGCCCGCCCGTGAATGGCAGCGCTCACAGCCGAACCCTGGGCCACTGGCCTTGCAGCCGGCACCATCAAACTCACTCACTCACTCCAGACCTCCCGGTTCCCCCTCCCAAGAGTGCAGATCTGAGGCCAGCGCTGTGGCATAGTGGCTAGGCCTCCACCTGCAGCTCCAGCATCCCATACGGGCGCCAGTTCGAATCCCAGCTCTGGCTGTTGCTGCCGTTTGGGGAGTGAGCTGGATGGAAGACCTTTCTCTCTCAAGTAAATAAGTCTTTAAAGAAAAACAAAAAAAATGGGTGGCCGGCGCAGCGGCTCACTAGGCTAATCCTCCACCTGTGGTGCCAGCACTCTGGGTTCTAGCGCTGGTTGGGATGCCAGATTCTGTCCCCATTGCTCCTCTTCCAGTCCAGCTCTCTGCTGTGGCCCGGAAAGGCCACAAGTGCTTGGGCCCTGCACCCGCATGGGAGACCAAGAGAAGCACCTGGCTCCTGGCTTCGGATCAGCGCAGTGTGCCAGCTGTAGCAGCCATTTTGGGGGTGAACCAACAGAAGGAAGACCTCTCTCTCTGTCTCTCTTTCACTGTCTAACTCTGCCTGTAAAAAAAAAAAAAAGAATTAAAAAAAATGGGGATCTGACTGGTCCAGCTGGCCTTTGAATGCCCCGTCAGGAGGCAGTAGCCAGCCCACTGCCGCTGCCCCAGGCCGGATGCACAGGCCTGCTCCCGTCAGCTACAACCAGGTTGCTGGAAACAGACGTAAGCCCCAGAGCAGCGGGAAGTGGAGACCAACAACAAAGCAGCGCCTTCATGGGGGTGACTGTGGCAGGGATTCTTTTTTTTTTTCTTTAGATTTATTTATTTGAAAGGCAAAATTGTTACAGAGAGGCAGAGAGAGAGAGAGAGAGAGAGAGAGAGAGAGGGAGAGAGAGGTCTTCCATCCACTGGTTCATATCCAGATCCCCACAACGGCCAGAGCTGTGCTGATCTGAAGCCATGAGCCAGGAGCTTCTTCCAAGTCTCCCACACAGGTGCAGGGGCCCAAGGCCTTGGGCCATCTTCTGCTTTCCCAGGCCATGGCAGGGAGCTGGATGGGAAGAGGAACAGCCAGGACTTGAACCAGTGCCTGTATGGGATGCCGGCACTGCAGGCGGTGGCTTTACCTGCTACGCTACAGCGCTGGCCCCTGTGGCAGGAATTCTGAAGCCAGGTGCAGCTCCAGTGCTATAGAACAGAACACGCGTTCACACTTTAAACACACAAGGACCTGAGATAACCAGAGCCAAAGACTCCTCGCTCATGGTCCAACTCAGGCCAGGGGCCTCTGGGACCCTCCTCTGTCCCTGGCTGCCCCTCACACAGGCCCGCAGCTGCCCACACAGACCCGGCCACTGCCACCGTTCACCTGGGCTGCAGGCAGAGGGTGGTGCCCTGGCCGGGAGTGCCACAAGCGAGGCCCTGCCAGTCCTCACACGGTGAGGCACAGTGGCGCCCCACCACTCCCTGGGCACGTGCCGGCCTCCTGGCAAAGGGAGAGGGTGTGCCAAGATAGATGAGATAAAGCATACAAGTGTTTCAAGTGCCTGACAGATAAAAAAATCAGCCAGTTCACCAACGAACAGAGAGGCATTTGGTGCAGCCATTAGCACCTCGCGGGGTAGGGGTGGGGCTCATTGTTTCTTGGAGGCTGGTGGCTTCTCCACTTGGTGCAGCTCTGGGGACAGCCCTGCCACCCTCGTGAGGACCTGGACAGGGTTCGGGGCTCCTGGCCCTGGGGTTGCAGGCATTTGGGGAGTGAACAAGCAGATGGAAGCCTTTCAAGCAACTACATTTGAAAAGTTCATGGGAAAAGTGAACGAAGAGGTAGATTTACCTCGGTGTAAAGTTTGGAGGGCCCAGCGCTGTGGCTTAGCGGGCGAAGCCGCGGCCTGCGGCGCCGGCATCCCGTATGGACGCTGGTGGTCCACGTCCCGGCTGCTCCACTTCCGAACCAGCTCCCTAACGATGACCTAGGCGGTGCAGCAGAGGATGGCCCCAGTGCTCGGGCCCCTGCACCCACGTGGGGGATCCGGATGGAGCTCCCGGCTTCGTCCTGGCCCGGCCCCTACTGTTGCGGCCATTTGGGGAGTGAACCAGCAGGTGGAAGATCTCTAACTGCCTTTCAAATAAATAAGTCTTCTTAAAAAAACACAAAAAAGCTGCCGCTGAGGCTGAACTCTAAGGACAGGCTCAGGTGGACCCTGGCAGGGCGGGCTTTGAGCCCTGTTTCTGGACACGGCATCTCTGAAGTCTCCCAGCCAGCGAGACCACCCAGCACCCAATCCCAGGGAGCCTTGTGGGTCCATCTGTGCCCAGGACACACGAGAAGCCCGGCATAGCCGGGGGTCTCTGGAGGGCCTGAGGAGCAGAGTCTAAAAACACTACGGAGG
>CM027387.1:107334180-107354131 GCA_015711505.1 Sylvilagus bachmani
TCTCTCTCTCTCTCTCTCTCTCTCTCTCTCTCTCTCTCTCTCTCTCTCTTGACAGGCAGAGTGGACAGTGAGAGAGAGAGAGAAAGGTCTTCCTTTGCCGTTGGTTCACCTTCCAATGGCCGCCACGGCCGCTGATCCGATGGCAGGAGCCAGGTGCTTATCCTGGTCTCCCATGGCGTGCAGGGCCCAAGCACCTGGGCCATCCTCCACTGCACTCCCGGGCCACAGCAGAGAGCTGGCCTGGAAGAGGGGCAACCGGGACAGAATCCTGCACCCCGACCGGGACTAGAACCCGGTGTGCTGGCGCTGCAAGGCGGAGGATTAGCCTATTGAGCCACGGCGCCGGCCTGGAGGTCTCTTTTAAGAGGCTTCTTTATTCAATGAGAAAATAAAAATCCCTAATGCAAAAAAGAAAAGGCTTATTTATTTGAAACAGAGAGAAAGAGAAAGAGAGAGAGAGAGAGAGAGATCTTCCACCCCCTGGTTCACTTCCCAAATGGCCAGAATTCAAACAGGCCAAAGTCAGAAGCCAGGAGCTTCTTCCAGGTCTCCCACGTGGGTGCAGGGGCCCAAGCACCCGGGCCATCTTCTGCTGCTTTCCCAGGTGCACTAGCAGGAGCTGGGTGGGACGTGCAGCAGCCAGGACTCCAGCTGGTGCCGGATGGGATGTGGCATCCCAGGTGGTGGCTTAAGCCCCTAGGCCACAACATGGGCCCCGCCCCCCAAATGTGGTCTTAGTTGGCCTCCTTCAGGCCCCAGAGGGCTCAACTGGGGCCAACATCCACCGCCTTCCAGGCGCACTGGCGGGGAGCTGGACGGGTAGCTCGGGTGGTGGGAGGCCTCGGGCAGACCCTCCTCCCCTAGCTCCTCTGCCTGGACTGAACCCCAAGGCCAGCGGCCTCCGGCCTGGGGAAGGAATCCGGCCCGACGGGATTCCAGCCTAGACCCCGCCAGGAGGGGAGGAGGTGGGCTCTCGCTCTGGAAGGGGCGGCTCCGGCTCCGGGCGCCGCAGGACGGGGTGGGAGGCACGTGTTGCCTTTCCCCTGGCGTGACCCGGTGAGGCCGCCTTGGCAATCAGAGCCAATATCCACAGTGCGGAGAGCCGGGCGGCGCCACCGGGGCAAAGGGAGGGCTGGTCCGCCCAGGGCAGGTGGGGCAGGCCCAGTGTCCCCTCTCCTGCACTTGGTCCCGCTGCCTCCTTCAGGATGACTCGGGAGTGAACGGACAGGATTCCAGAGGTGGCCTAGCGCCCGCTGCCTGACTTCTGACCCCAGCTCCACCTGGCACTGGCCGTGTGGCCTGGCAGGTGGAGACAATATTTGCGCGGGCTGCAGGAGTGAATCGTGAGCAGCGTGCTCAGGACACTGCTAAGGAAAACTCAGGGTCGGTTAAGCAGCAGGGTCGGTTAGCCTGCGCCCGCAAGGCAGGCATTTTCTACAGCACAGGTGCCAGCCCCGGCCGCTCACTTCCCATCCAGCTCCCTGCTCAAACGCGTGAACAAGCGGCGGGAGACGGCGGAAGTGCTTGGGCCCCTGCGCTCTGGGAGAAGAGGGTGGAGCGCCTGGCTCCTGGCCTCAGCCTGGCCCAGCTCCGGCCTCTATGGTCTCCTGGGGGAGTGACCAGCAGACGGAAGTTCTCTCTCTCTAACTCTTCCTTTCAAAAAAAGAAAGAAGGAAAAAAGAAAAAACATACAGCCAGAGTGTAAGGAAAAAGAAATGGCTAGAGGCTCTTGTCACCCCGTGACCTCACCGTCTCGCCTCCGGGATCCGCGCTTCCCCTGAGCTTGGACTCGGCCCCCGGGAACCTCCACGGAACCTCCATGCACAGGGAGCGACTGAGTGGGGCCAGGGTCTCCCAGAGCCTAGGGCACACAGGCCTGGGCACCTCCATGCACAGGGAGCGACTGAGTGGGGCCGGGGTCTCCCGGAGCCTAGGGCACACAGGCCTGGGCACCTCCATGCACAGGGAGCGACTGAGTGGGGCCAGGGTCTCCCAGAGCCTAGGGCACACAGGCCTGGGCACCCAGTGGGGCTGCCTGGACTGGGACGTCATCTGGGAGGGGCTGAAGATTTTAATACCAGTGACTTCCTTAGCCTGGAGAGTGTCCCTGGGGCTTCCTCTCCCCAGGGGCCCAGTGACCTCCCGTCCCACCACACAGCCGGCACCTGCCTTGACTGGTGGCAAGCGCCCCTCTGCCCCCGCCA
Source organism: Sylvilagus bachmani (assembly GCA_015711505.1). Classification (NCBI taxonomy): domain Eukaryota; kingdom Metazoa; phylum Chordata; class Mammalia; order Lagomorpha; family Leporidae; genus Sylvilagus; species Sylvilagus bachmani. The sequence goes on from CM027387.1 coordinate 107,336,385, forward strand.
GCCAGGCCTCTCAACCCTCCCTTCGCTGGCCTCTCCACTTCCTGCCCTGCAGCCTCTGTCCCCGTCTGAGCTGTAGACTCCACCCCCTCCCAGGCACGCGGAGAAGGTCTGTCTCCCAGCCCCCCCATTACAGTGTCAAGCCCACGTGACTTGCAGGCCCCTTCCTCCTCCTGGGAGACCCCCCGTTGTCTAATCCCCAGCGAAGGGTCCGGGGTTCCTGAATCCACACGCGGGAGACCCAGCTGCCCACCACCCGAGCGGACGGGGCCTAGCAGCAGGAACAGGAGGAGGCGCGGTCGCTGGGCGCCTTCCCTGGCCTCGGTGGCCAAGGCCACTGTGGGCTGAAGACAGCAGTGGCCCCATGTGACAGCTGTGAGTGCGGGACCTGGGGGCTGCCGGGTAGGGCTGTGGCCCCAGGCCCCGGACATGTGGCTTTCCTTGCCTGGCTAACTCCTCCCTGCTCCACTGCCCCTAAAGAGGGGCATGAAGACTGGTCTAAGGGACCCTGAGCCAGGTGGGGTCCTCTGCCCCCTCCCCAGACACTGGGGAGAAAACAGGGCAGCCTCAGGGGGCCTTTCCAGGCCCCACCTACACCCGCCCCCCACTTTGGGGCTCCCTGCCTTCGCGGGGTTCTCCCTCTGCTTCCTGCTCTCGGCTCGGCGTCCCCTGCCCCAGCAGACTTCGCGGGGTGGTCTACCAGGATGAGGTGCCCTCTAGTTTCCCCGGGAGCACCCCACTTCCTGCAACTCATGGCGCACTGGAACAGGTTGGGGGCGATGCGTCCGGGCGACCACAGCTAAATTCAGTGCACGGATTCTCTCCCGCGAATCTACCCTGCAAGATGGGGCAGTCTGATCCCAGCCTGGAGCCCGCACGTCCACTCCGCAACCCTCGGTTCCAGAAACTATTTTATTTCTTTGACAGGCAGAGACACACACGCAGAGGGAGGGGTAGAGAACTCTGCTCCGATGGTTCAATCCCCAAGTATCCACCAAATCCGGGCCTCCCATGTGGGGGGCAAGAACCCACTGTCAGCTCCCAGGCGCACATCGGCACGGAGCTGGGACTGGAAACAGAGCTGGGGAGCAAACCCAGGCACCCCAAGAAGGAACTCTGGGTCTCAGCTGTTCACCCAGCACGGCCCGGGCAGTAAGTACCCAGGACTGCTAAAGCGAGAAAGGCAGCCGGGGGAGGGGCTGCGGGAGGCGGACGGGGAGGCAGGCCTGGGGGCCGCGGGGCCCTTCCTCACCCTCCTGGCCAGGCTCTTCCTTCTCCCTCAACACCCAGTTAAAGGACACTTCCTCCGAGAAGCCCTCCCTGCTGTGTCTACAGCCCTTCTCCCAGGATGGGTCCTGTTTCCCGGTCTCCTGGGCTGCCCTCATGAGAGCCCCAACCAAAGGGTGTGTGAGTGTGTGTGAGTGTGTGTGTGTGTCAGTGTGTGTGATTATGTGTGTGTCAGTGTGTGTATACGAGTGTGTGTCTCTGTGTGAGAGTGTGTGTGTGTGTCAGTGTATGTCAGTGTGTGTGTATGTCAGTGTGTGTGTATGTATGTATGTGTGTCAGTGTGTGTGTATGTATGAGTGTGTGTCAGTATGTGTGTCTCTGTGTGAATGTGTGGGAGTGTGTGTATATATGAGTGTGTGTCAGTTTGTGAGTATGTCGGTGTGTGAGTGTGTGTGAGTGTGCGTGTCAGTGTGTATCTGTGTGTGAGTGTGTGTATGTGTGAGTGTGTGTGTGTGTGAGTGTGTGAGGCTGCGCTGGCACAGAGCAGGTGCTTGGGGACTGAAGGAATGATTGAGGGTGAGTGTGTGTGAGTGTGAGTGTGTGTGTGTGAGTGTGTGTATGTATGAGTGTGTGTGTGTGTGAGTGTGTGAGTCTGTGTGTGAGTGTGTGAGGCTGCGCTGGCACAGAGCAGGTGCTTGGGGACTGAAGGAATGATTGAGGGTGGGTGCAGGCGCTGAACCGCGGAGCGAGCGAGCTGCGCCGGGCTGGAGCCGGGCGGAGGAAGCGGCCAGTCCCCGGCAGCTCGGCAGCTCAGCAGCCGTGGAAGGCCGGAGTCCAAGGGCACGGGGCGTGAGCAGGGCCCGGCCTTTGGCCGCCGCGGCCAATCGCACTTTGCCACACTTACTGCCGGCTGTTTATCTGACCCAGTGCCCAGAATCCTGTGACCCAGTGCCGGTGCCGCCTGGCGTGGGGGAATCGGCCACGCCCTCCTCTCACGCCTCTCTGCAGCCTTGCCCAGCGACAGAGCCCACAGCTCTGCCTTCTCTCCCTTTCGTATTAATTCTTTATTATTTATACAAAGAGAGAGGGAGACAAAGAAAGAAAGGGTCTTCCATCCGCTGGGTCGCTCCCCACATGGCTGCTGTGGCCGGGGTTGGGCCAGGCGGAAGCCAGGAGCCAGGATCCGTCCAGGTCTCCCGTGTCGTGGCAGGGGCCCAGCACTTGGGCCACGTCCACTGCTTTCCCAGGCACGTGAGCAGGGAGCGGGATCGGAAGTGGAGCAGGTGTTCGGGGACTGGAATGGGAGCGCCTATGTGAGGGCGGCCCCGCAGGCCAGCACGCCACAGCGCCAGCCCCACTGCCTCTTGCTTTTTAAAGATTTATTTTATTTATTTGAAAGGCAGAGACATGGAGAGAGAAGGAGAGACAGCGAGGTCTCCCATCTGCTGGTTCTCTCCCCAAATGGCTGCTGTGGCCAGGGCTGGGCCAGGTCAGAGCCAGGAGCCAGGAGTCTCATCCGGGTCTCCCACGCGGGTGCAGGGGCCAAGCACTCGGGCCGTCATCTGCTGCTTTCCAGGCCACAGCAGGGAGCTGGATCAGAAGCCGTGCGTGCGTGTGTGTGTGTGTGTGTGTGTGTGTGGCGCAGTGGCGTAGCGGGTAAAGCCGCCACCTGCAGTGCCAGCATAGCATATGGCGCTCTCCAAGGCAGGAGCTGCCTGGGGTCCTGGCTGGGCTGGTGGCGTGTATGCGTGCGTGTGTGCGTGTGTGCGCGTGAGCGCGTGCCAGTGCATGTGTGCTTCCTGCTGCACTCCAAGGGCTGGAGCGAGTTGCACATTAACCTCTGGTCAATGATTCCGGCTAAACCAACACTCCTTATCGCTGGGAGCAGCAGTGGCCTCTCGCTGACGGGGCCGCCCGCTGACTCAGAGCCCAGGGCAGCCTGGCACTGCCTGCCTCCGCGGGCGTGCGGGAGGGGCTCTGGCCGCCAGGCAGGGCCTGGACTCACCTGCACCGCTGCTCCAGTTGGCCGTGGGGTCCTTGGCGAGTCGCTGCCCCTGTCCCTGTGTACAGCGAGCACCCTGGCCCCGTCTGCTGTGGCCTCCCAGGCTGGCTGGGCCGCAGCTGGGGCTGGGCGCCGGGGTGGCTGGGCTAGGGCTGGATTAGGTGAAGATGGCAAAACACAGCTTTGGAATCAGATTCCAGGAAGGAACTGCACACGAGTGCCGAGCGCCCCGTGGGCCACACCGAGCGGCCCGCGTCTTCTGTGTTGGACTTGAGCCCCAGGGAGGCAGCCACGGGCTCCACTGTGCAGAACCAGCAGCCGAGGCCCAGGCAGGGACAGCTGCCGAGTTAGGAAGTGGTGGAGGCCGATGGGCTCTGAGGACGCCTGGCCAGGGCCCTTGTGGCAAGGCCAACGCTCCACCCACCCCACCCCTGCAGTCTCCCTGGGGCCCCAGGCCAGGCCTTTCGACACCTCCCAGACTGTCCCCGGCCCTCACAGAAGACCCCGTCCTTCCTTGGACACCTCTGCACATGTGCACTGCGTCTCTGCCCTTGGGTCCATGAACTCCTATCCATGCCTCAGGATCCTACTTAATTTTGCCTCCTCCACAAAGCCTGCCTTGGTTTCCCAGTAAAACCAGGGGCACTCTCCTCTGCATCCCCACGTTTCTCCCAAAGCATTTACCACGTGTTTTTTTTTATTTTTATGCATTTGGAAAAGTCTGGGTTTGATTACCACTGTCCAGTGTCCAGCACCTACTTGGTAGTCAAAGAAGGAAGGTGGTCGAGGGGGCAGGTGAACCCAGGGAGGCCCCTGTGGGTGTCAGAGAGGGCCAGGGTTAGCAGAGGCGGCCTGCCTCGGCTGACCAAGAAGCATCCGCCAGAGAGAGAAAGGGCTAGAACGAGTTCACATCCCTGGCCGCTGTTGGCCGTCGAGAGCAGCTCTGGGGCCAGGCGCAGGGGAGCAGGTGTCGGCTGGTGCGGGCGGACAGGAGGCCCGCCAGGCGTGACGGCCCCTGCAGGTGGCACGCCCTTGTCACCCTCCTTCACCAGTGAGAAACGGGCTCAGGAGAGGAAGCCTCTTGCTCTCGCTCACCCAGCTGGGCGAGGACAGGTGCCAAGAGCCGCCTCGGCCCACGCCCTCAGCACGGCCCGGCCCCTGCAGCCGGGGGGGGGGGCGGGCATCAGGGCAGCCGCCCAGTGCCAGTCTGGTTGGGCCATTTCCTGGGTCAGCTCGGGTCCCCCTGGAAGCTGGCAAGGCCCCGAACTTCCGCTCCCTTCTTACCCCCAGAGGAGCTATGCGGCCTGACGCAGGAGGAGGAAGTGAGAGGAACAGTGTGGTCCGGGCGCCCGCCCCGGGGGAGGCCTGCCCTGGTCTGCTGGGGGCTGGGAGGGAAGTCTCCCTGGGACTCCTGCCACCTGCTGTTCTGGGCACAGCCAGCGTCCAGCTCCCCTCTGCACGACAGCGAGGCTGAGGGACGAGCCAATTCCCGGACCACGTGAGTTATACGTGGCCAAAGTGTGACCTGCTTAACGGACGAGCTTCTAAGAATAAATCGATTTTTTAAAGGTTTATTTATTTGAAAGGTGGAGAGAAAAGGACAGAGTTCACTCCCCAAATGGCTGCAACAGCCAGAGCTGGGCCAAGCCAAAGCCAGGAGCTTCCTCCAGGTCTCCCACGCGGCTGCAGGGCCCACGCACTTGGGCCACGTTCCTCTGCTTTCCCAGGCCATCAGCTGGGAGCTGGATCGGAAGAGGAGCAGCCGGGACTTAAACCCACGCCCATAAGGGATACTGGCACTGCTGGCTCCCCCAGCTGGTATCTTAACGGCTCTAATTTTTAGGACAACAAAAGAAAACTTCTCCCAGACAAGGCTAATCCCTGGACTCTGGCCAAGAAAAATGCAGCCAGGCAGGAGGGACGCCCAGCTTTTGCTGGGGTCCCTGGGCAGGCAGGGCTGAGTGAGGCCACACCCCCTCAGGCTGCACCAACTCGCAGCCCCGTCTCCCATTTCTCAAGTGTCCTGCGCGTACCATGGAGCGGGTGTGGGGCACGTTGCTTATCTGCACTGCAAGCTTTAGGAAACTGCTCCTGGGCCCTCGGAGCTGCACGGAAGGCAGGCACCGGGCAGTGACTGCTGTTGTCACTCCAGGGAATGCGTGGGGACAGACTGCGCAGGTGGGGCTGTGGGCCACACCTGAGCTCTCCTGAGGCTCCCTGCAGGCTGGGGTTCACCTTTGGCTCTGCCTCCTGCCACCGCCGTGCGGCCTTGGGCAGGCTGCCTCAGCTCCTTGGTTGTGAACACGCTCACCAGGGCAGACCTCCTACATCCCGCCTGGAGTAGCTGGGACCTGGGGAGACCTCGTACATCCCGCCTGGAGTAGCTGGGACCTGGGGAGACCTCGTACATCCCGCCTGGAGTAGCTGGGATAGGAGCAGACCTCCTACGTCCTGCCTGGAGTAGCTGGGACCCGGGGCAACCTCCTACGTCCCGCCTGGATAGCTGGGATTGGGGCAGACCTCCTACGTCCCGCCTGGAGTAGCCGGGATGGGGGGGGGGCAGACCTTCTACGTCCCGCCTGGAGTAGCTGGGACCCGGGGCAACCTCCTACATCCCGCCTGGAGTAGCTGGGATGGGGCAGACCTCCTACGTCCCGCATGGATAGCTGGGATGGAGCAGACCTCCTACGTCCCGCATGGAGTACCCAGGATCTGGGGCAGACCTCCTATGTCCTGCCTGGATAGCTGGGATGGGGCAGACCTCCTACATCCCGCCTGGAGTAGCTGGGATCCGGCTCCCTGATAAATGCATCCTGGGCGGCTCTATTTCCTGAGCTCCTGCCACCCAAGTGGGAGAGCGGGCTGGAGTTCCTGGCCCCTGGCTTGTGCTGCGGCAGTCACCCGGGAAGTGAACGAGCAGGTGGAAGAACTGCCTCTCAAATAAACAAAAACCAACTTCACTGAGAGCTGCCAGACCTGCCTGCTCAGGGCCTCCGGCGGGGCCTGCGCCTGGGCGTCCAAGCCGGCCCAGCAAAGCCCCCCCCCCCCCGCCCCCCAGCCCTCAGCAGCAGGGCGGGCCCAGGCCCAAGGACAGCAGTCACATCTGCCTGGGAGAACGGGGGCCTGGCAAGACTGCTCTCTCGGCACACACCAAAGCCACCACGGTGAGCTGGCCTCTGTCCTCCCAGTCAGCAGCTCTCCAACCCACCCCACGACTCTCCGAAATCCTACCACCCGGGGATCTATCCCGATGCTCATTTTTAAAAAGATTTATTTATTTCAGAGGCAGACAGATGAGACAAAGACTGGTCTTCCATCCGCTGGTCTACTCCCCAAACGGCTGCCAACACCTGAGCTGCACTGATCCAAAGCCGGGAGCCAGGAGCTGCTGCTGGGTCTCTCACGCCGGTGCAAGGGCCCAAGCACGTGGGGACATCTGCTGCTGCCACCCCAGGCCATTAGCAGGGAGCTGGATCGGAAGTGGAGTGGCTGGGACTCGAACCAGCGGCCATATGGGATGCTGGCGCCATATGTGGAGGCTTAGCCTGCTATGCCACGGCACTGGCCCTGGTACTCATTCTAAAAAAAAAACAAACCCCTCTTGTGGCCCAGCATTGTGGCGTGGTGGGTTACGCTGTGGCATGCAAAGCGGGCATCCCGTACCAGAGCGCTAGCTCAAGTCCTGGCTGCTCTGCGTCCGGCCCGGCTCCCTGCCAACCTGCCTGGGAAGGCAGCAGAGGATGGTGCTCCTGGCCCCTGGTCTCAGCCTTGCTCAGCCTGGGCTGTTGGGGTCACTGGGGCATGAGCCAGCAGTTGGAGGATGTGTCTCTCCCTGTTACTCTGCCTTCCAAAGAAAGGAAACTTCTTACACACACACACACACACACACTTTCGCTCCGGGCTCCCTCCTTAGCAACGCCCTCGTGCAGTGGGCCACACCAGCCACAGGTCGGGGCTACAGCGGCACATCCTACAGCGCGGTGCCTGTCGGGATGTCGGCGTTTGCCAAGCGAGGCACGCAAGGGCCCTGGGCTGCGTGCCAGAGTCAGGCTGAGAGCAGCTGGCACAGCCCCGCACGGCGGTGGTGCCTCCTGCAGGCTGGTCTGGCCTGCACCACTGCCCCCATGCTGACCCCGACCCGAGTCAGACCCTCGTGTCAGCGGCCACACCGCCTTCTGACCAAGAGAAGCAGCTGGGCATGCGGCGGCTCGGTCGGGGCTCCCCAGGTGCCCGCTTCCTAGGGCCCGTTCCTCCCAAGGGGCTTCCGGCGCAGTGAAGTGGGCAAAGGGCCGCCCGAGGCCACTTCTGTCCCAGCAGGGAGGGAAAAGCCAACCAGAGCTCATGGGCCGGGCTGCACAGCTGTGCTGAGCCCAGGGCCATCGGGGGAGGGGCTCCAGCTTCCTGGCCTGGCACACCACCGCCTTCTCACATACAGTGCACACCGCCACAGCGTTTTAATCTCCGAATTTATTAAAATGATTAACCTCAATACTGCAAGTGCATGTACAAAATATTTGTAAAAAATGTTTTTAATGAAACGTTAAAGAACTTACCTCAAATGCTGAAAAAGTCCTTTTTCATTCTTTCAGTACAAGGAATACATTGTATCTCAAAAGTATTACAACTCAGCAAAAACAATTTAAAACAGCAATTTGAAAAAATGATTGAAAATTGAATACTTTACATAGATTATTTCTATGATCGCTTCTAATTCATACAAGGTCAAAATCTTTACCAATCATTGCATAAGCTCAAGCTGAGAGTTTTATTGAACGCGACCTCTTCCGACCTGGTCCGCAGTGGGGACTTCTCCCGCCCGCGCGGGGAGCCCTGCCTGGAGCGGAAATGAGGTCTCCCCAGAAGGCGCCGGCAGCGGAGGGGCAGCGCTGTCGTCCCCGAGCGTCCCTGCTCTGAGACCACAGGAGGGTCAGCCTCGAACGCCGAGGCCACAGTAACATTACACACACACATCATAAATAAGTTAGAAAAGCTAAACTTACGGATGGAGAAAAACGGGCCGCGTGTGACTACGTCTTCAGGACGCAAAGTCCGCAGTGGCCGCTGCTGCCAGCCCACCAGGCGCAGGGGCGGCTCCCGAGCCCCGGGCGGCCGTCCTCGGGGCCACCCGACACAGGCTCTGCTCGGCTAGGGTGGCACGCGTCTCCCAGGCGGGGAGCCTGGACGTGGTCTGTAAAGTGCTCCAGGTGCGTGGAGGGCAGGGCTGCCCCTCGGAGGCGGGACAGGGTGTGTGCGCGTGGAGGGCCGTCTACCTCGCGCTCCGAGCTAATACCTGAGGAGTCAGACTGCACCAGGACAAACAGGAGGCGGTGGCCACCACAGAGGCAACGCCTGGAGAACCCAGGGCGAGCGACCTGCGTTTCAGGAACTCACTGTTCACGAGCCTCGGTCCTGCGGCTCTCAGGGGCTGCCCCTCGCTCCTGGGACCAGCGGCCCCTGGGCGCCAGACCGCACGTGCCCACGCCCAGGGACGAGGCGGCCCACTGGGGTCAAACAGCCCTTAGGGTTCTAAACCCCCCAATTCTTTGTCCAACGATTTGTAAAATAAACCAGAGAAATGAGAGCCTGGTATTGAACATAAGTAGTAATCAAAAATTTGCTCATTAAATTAAACATTTCTCAAAGTGCTTCAAAGAAACAGATTAAATCTGACTCCTCTTTTTAACTGATAATATAGTCAAAAAAATCTTTGATATTTTCATAATTAACTAACATAAGCCAAGAACTCCCACTGATGCAGTGCTTAGAACTCTATATTTATAATTTCCTATTTTATTGGCATGGATATTTCTAAACTTAAAAACCTTCCTGGTAAGTTCTTTTAATTTCTTATGACAAAAAGTTCTCACAACACACAAATATTTACAACATATACATCGTTTTCAGCTCTTTACACTGAATTTCAGACAAAACATTTTTATAGGTTACCACAGAACAAAAGCTGTGACTCTTGCTTTTATTTCATAAACTATTATAAGTTAAAGTGAATAGATTCTTTAATATTCCTTGTAGCATTTTACAAGTGCAACAGAAAACTCAGAGAACCAAATCAAGACAGCTGTGAGTTCATTAGGTGAATGTCGCTTGTCGCCGTCACATTGTTCACAGCAAATTTTTGAAAAAATAAGCACCAATCATTCTTGCAAAGAACAATTTTATCTAAAAGGGTTGAAAAGTGTTAAATACAAGGTCTTTAATTTACATGACAAGCAATAAACACGCAGCCCTGACTCGGCTGCACGCTGCGCCCGCCCCGTCACGTGCTGTCGAGTTGTCACGTGGGGTTTTTTCTTTTCTTTTTTCTTTTTTTGGTTTTTAAAGAAATCAATTTGACTTCCAACCAATGGCTTGCTGTGTTAACAAAGGCCACGGACAGAACACCTGGGCCCCCAAACAGTGTGAAACTGACCAAACTCCAACTGGGAAACGCGGAGCTAATAAACCAAAGAGCCAAAGGTCATTGCTGGTGATACGAGCAGATACTAGAAACCTTAATACGCTGCTACTATGATTTAAGTCAGTTTAGTCATATATTACAGTCAGCTGATGCTCTTAACGTTAAAAAAAAAAAACCAGAACACACACGGTGTAGCCACACTATCGTTTTCAGCGTCCTGTGTGGAAAGTTGTTGTCACTGTACAATTTTGCTTGAGCCTTTATTTTTACAACAGGGCTTTAGGTCTAATTCAGAATTGCACATAAGAAGGCGATTTAAAAAGTACGGTAAAAATGTGCACAGATCAGACGTGGGGACAGCACTGCACACTTCCTACAGTGCGAGGCGGACGGGGAGGTGAGGCCCAGCTGACGCCCGCCGGGTGCTCCTTCCCGGGCGCACGGGCCACGCGCTCACGCGTTCAGCCTCAGGGACTGATCCTCCCTTCTCCGCGAGGAGATGTCGATGTCTATGGAGTCCTTCCCCACGATGAGCCTCAGCCGCTTCGCGGGAGGGAGGGGAATGAAGTCGTCCTCGAAGTCGTCCTCGGACTCGTCCTCGTCCCCCCCCTCGGAGGACGACTCCCCGGTGCTCTCCTCGTACTGGCCGTAGTCGTCCACGTCCACGCGCGACTCGAGCAGGGACAGCGGGTCGCTGCAGCACACCCGGCTCTCGTGCGGCCCCTCCTCATCCCGCTTCAGCTGGATCTTCAGCTTGGTGGCGCCGCCGCCCGAGCCGGCGCCGAAGCCGTTGTTGAGCTTCGCCACGTACAGGCTGTTCTCGCTTTCGTGGTCCTTGCTCAGCTTGATGCTGATCTTGGAAGCGCTCACCCCGTCCTTCTCCTCGCTCACCTTGCTGCTGCTGTCGTGGCGCCTGCGCAGGGTCAGCTTGGGGATGCCCGAGCTGTCCTCCAGGACCAGCTGGGCGTCGTAGCGCGTGGGCCGCCGCTTCTTCTTGCTCTTGGCAGGCCGGAAGCTGTCTTTCGTTCGGAAGCCGTCCGGCGCAACCGCAGGGCCACCGACTGGGGCGGCACAGGCCGCGTGGCTGCCGGGCAGCCCGGCCGCGCCACTGTGCTCGCCTGGGTCAGGGAGCGGCTCCACCAGCTCGGGCACCACACCATCTCTTCCAGGGGAGTCGTGCGCCGGGGTGGGCTCCTCCGGCTGTGCCGACGGCTTCCCCAGCTTTCCTTGCCGCGCCCTCTTTTTGCAGGGGCTGGCGTCGCTCTTCTGGCACCTTGCTTCTCCCTGCGGTGTCGTCTCAGGAGCCAGCTCCTCTTCCCGCACCACGGGCAGCTCCCCTGCCTGCTCGCCCGCGTCCGCGCCAGGCTCTGCCTCGTGCCCCGGGGCCGGCTCGAGCGGGATGTCAGAGGCCTCCTTCACACTGGCTCTCGTCCTCACGGAGCGCCTGGTGGTGTAGGCGCAGGGCGAGGCCTCCCCCTGCCAGCGAGCACCTCGGGCCGGGTTCTGTCTGTGCTCCCGCGCCGCGTGCCTGGTCAAGCACCCGCCCGCAGCTGCGGCCTGCCCCGGCCCCTCCGGCTCCTCCCCTTTCTTAATGGGCAGGTTCTTGTAGAGAACTACTTTGGGTTCTTTGAGCACTAGGTTTCCCATCTCGAGCTTCCTCGAGGCATTCTTCTGCTCCAGCCGCTTGCAATGATTTCGTAATTTGATCTTGGAAAGTAAAGGCTTCGCAGGCTTCTTCAGTCTCTTTGGTACCCTGGAATTATGTAAATGAGTTAGCTTAGATGAGGTAGAGCTGCAAGCTGGAGTTCTGGACATCGACGGCCTGGTCAACGTTCTGCTGTTGCTGCTCTTTTTCACACCAACTGAAGATTTTCGGTTAGAAGCTGCAGGGTTTAAAAAAAAAAAGGATGAAAAACAGCCTTGGTAACAGAAAATGTGTTCAACAAAGCAATGCCAAAATCTATCTATATATATATATATTTTGACAGGCAGAGTGGACAGTGAGAGAGAGAGACAGAGAGAAAGGTCTTCCTTTGCCGTTGGTTCACCCTCCAATGGCTGCCGCGGGGCCAGCATGCTGCGGTCGGCACACCGCGCTGATTCCATGGCAGGAGCCAGGTGCTTCTCCTGGTCTCCCATGGGGTGCAGGGCCCAAGCACTGGGCCATCCTCCACTGCACTCCCGGGCCACAGCAGAGAGCTGGCCTGGAAGAGGGGCAACCGGGACAGAATCCAGGGCCCCGACCGGGACTAGAACCCGGTGTGCCGGCGCCGCAGGCGGAGGATTAGCCTGTTGAGCCACGGCGCCAGCCAAAATCTAGAATCCTAGCTAGGGAATGCTGACTCTCCCAACGTGTGGGCACAGCCTTCGGCTCACATTCACAGCCCCCAGCACTGCCCTCCGGACTTGCGCTCGTGCTCCCTGACAGCGTCTCGTGGGCAAGCGACCCGACCGCGTGGTTCAGCAGCCCTTCGCCTGCCAGGTTACGTACTTCTGATTTAGTCTCCTCCCGTGGAAGTTCTCAAAGAAAGCTATGTAAAACTCTTTTTCCCTTGACAGACTGTTCTTAAACTATCTTAAGTATGTTTATAAAATTCATTACTCACTGGAGTAAGTACATTACTTGGCCAGTAATACAAAACAAGCATGGATTGCCAGTGGGCTCTATGAGAGAAAACCCACAGGGGCCGGCGCTGTGGCGCAGTGGGTTAACGCTCTGGCTGCTTCACTTCCAATCCAGCTCTCTGCTGTGGCCTGGGAAAGCAGAAGATGGCCCAAGTGCTTGGGCCCCTGCACCCATGTGGGAGACCCGGAAGAAGCTCCCGGCTCCAGGCTTCAGATCGGCGCAGCTCCAGCTGTTGCAGCCATCTGGGGAGTGAACCAGCAGATGGAAAACCTCCCCCCCCCCCCCATGCCACTCCTCTCTCTGTGTAACTCTCTCAAATAAATAAATCTTAAAAAAAGAAAAAGAAAAAGAAAAAGAAATAGAAAATCCACCACAAAGGCTTCAAAGTGAGAAAGTCAGGTGAGAGCTGTGGTGCTAGCATCCTGCCTGAGCGCAGGTTCGAGTCCCCACTGCTCCATTTGAGACCCAGCCACCAGATTCCTGTCTCTCCCAGGCAGAGGAGTGGACCTGCAGGCAGATCTCTCCCTCTAAGTCAGTCCCGGGGGGAAGGCGGGGGAGAGGACAGGACTGTATCCTGAAGCAACACATGGAAGAGCATTTTTAAAAGTTCTTGAAAAATGGAATTAAAAGATAAATTCGGGGGCTGACGTTGTGGTGCAGTGGGAAGATCTCTCTCTTCCGCTATCACTTTGCTGCTCAAATAAATAGATCTTTAAAAAAATTACTTGGGTGTCAACATTTTTAAAATTCACGGTTTTCCACGACACGCATTTGCATGCTCTGGAGGCTGTCAGTGTCAACGTTCTGAGGCCCCCGGGGCTGCCCACTCAGGAGAGCTGCAGGCACATGGCCTGGCCTCCAGGGACCGCCTGCCAGCAGCAACCACCCTGAGGGAACCACACCTCTGCTCCCAGGGGCGCCAGGGGCCAAGATGGCAGCGGTGCTAGCAGGAAGGACACCCTGCCAACAGCACAGGCCGCCTTCTCGGGGCCTCTTCCGAGACTCCAGCTTCTCTGCTCTCAGCACCGACTGTGTGCAGTCTGGACTATTTACGGAGTCTCGCACAGGCAGCTCCCCCGTTACTTAGCTCCGTCAGCCCAAGCTGAGAACCTCTTTTCTGTCTAACCACCCCTCTCAAAGTCGTCCACTCGGGAACCCGAGACCACTCAACAGCAACTGTGCACTGCTGCAGGCCCACGGGAGGACCAGGACCCCACAGGCCGCCATCGCCTCCAACACGCCGAGGGCCGAAGGGGCAGCTGAGCAAGCAGGAATACCGCATTCCCACCCAGCAGCCCCGGGACGGGGACCGGCGCACTCCAGCTTCACCACCCCCCAGGATCCGACCTCCGCGCGGGGGCTGCTCCCGAGGGCCAGCAGTAGAGTCGGGGTCCTGTCTGAGAAGTGAGCATCGTCTCATGCCCTGTACCCTCCAGACTACCTGCTAGTCGGGTGCTGTGCCCGACACCTCCTCAGCTTCCTCTAGGGTGCGGGTGGAGGAGAGGCGTCCACACAGCCCCCACACTGCGCCAGCGCTTCCTCTGCTCACCCCACACCTCTTCAAGCACCCCTGCCAGCGTGGCGTCCAACAGCAGCATGGCATTCTGGGTCCTGCTGCCCCTCCAGTGAGACAGCCTCTGCTACCCACCGCCGCCCCGCGAGGAAGCGCACTGAACGCCACGCTGTGCCCCTCCTCTCCTCGCGGCCCCAGCCACTCTCGTTTCCTGGAGAAGCCCGCTCCTCCCCATGCCATGTCCTGGTTGTCCCTTCCGTCTCTGGCGCCCCCACGGTCACTCCGTGGACCTCTGCCTGCTCTCCCCCGGCTACTTCACTAACAAGCTGCCGGCTCCCTGATCTTTTTTTTTTTTTTTGACAGAGTTAGTGAGAAAGAAAGGTCTTCCTTCCGTTGGTTCACTCCCAAAATGGCCGCTACGGCCGGCACTGTGCCGATCCAAAGCCAGGAGCCAGGTGCTTCCTCCTGGTCTCCCATGGGGTGCAGGGCCCAAGCTCGTGGGTCATTTTCCACTGCCTTCCCGGGCCACAGCAGAGAGCTGGCCTGGAAGAGGGGCAACCGGGACAGAATCCGGCGCCCCGACCGGGACTAGAACCCGGGGTACCAGCGCCGCAGGTGCAGGATTAGCCTGTTGAGCCACGGCGCCGGCCCGCTCCCTGATCTTGATCCTCTCCTGAAGAGATGTCCATCATCCAGTGCCTACCGACACTCTCACGGCCACTGTTGGCCAACTACACTCAACTTACGGGTAAGCCTCCAAGCCGCTCTTCCCGGCAGCGTGGGCACAGCCCCTGCCCAGGCAGAGCCCGAGGCTCACCTCGACTTCTCCGGATGGCCCGTCCACTTGACTGGCACTGCCTGTGGGGTCCCCACCCTGTCATCTCCATCCCGAACGCTACCACCTCCTGCCTCGCCTCCCTCTCCTACCGCTTTCCCGACAACCCCTGCACACACAGTCAGCGATATCCCTGGTGCACATCAGGTCACTCTGGGTTTCGGCTTCAACTGTCTCGTGACCGGAGAATGAGTGCAGTGGTCGCCTAGAGTCACACCCTCTCTCTCACCCTGCACTTGAGCCATGGGGAGCTCCCGCCTCCCATCTTCTCCTGTCCACAAACCCACACCAGAGTCCCTCTCTGCGCACGCTCCGCTCAGCCAACTCCTCCCCTTGGGCCTCAGCTGACACAGCCCTGTGCAGCGCCCTGCAGGCCTTGCTGAGTGGGTGCCCGCGCTGCTCCACAGCACCTGGGACTCTTCACTCAGCACTTGTTCCACTCGAGGATCGATTCCTGCACGTGATCTTAGCTTTCTAAAAGGCCAAGAAGCAAGTTCTGTTGATGCCCAGCCTGGCTCTGCCCACCCCGTCTCTCCTTCCAAAGGCTCACCCTGGCAGCACTGGCGCGGACTGCGCCTCTGTGGGATGCATCCTAAACCCAGCACAAAAGGGGCCGACGTGATGCTGTTTTATTTCAATAGAGACCTCACTTATTGTTGTGTATGTATCATCGTGTTTTCATTTTGTTTGAAAATCATTGTTTCATCAAAAGACCCATCAAAAGGTATGCTCATAGGACAAAGGCCTCCCCCCAAAAAGGAAAAGAGACAGAGTCAGCAGGAAGCAGGAGAAATGTGACGATGACGTGAGCGAGTCCGGTGGAACGGCCAGAGGCCGGCGGTCCTCGCAGGGGCAGTCGGCTGCAGGGTGACCTCAAGTCAGCCGAGTCGGCCCACGTCCCGCCCAGCCTCAGCGCTCACCGCGGTTCTCCCCGACTGCTGGGAAAACGCCCCCGTCAGACTCTGGACAGCAGCCCCAGGTGGAGTGCACCTCTCTTAGCAGCCATAGTATACATCAGGTGCTGTGCAGAACGGACAGTCCGCTTGCTCTCTACCCTACGAGCACCCTTGGAAGGGAGTGTGCCGTGGGAGCAACGTGCACACCAAGCTTTTGTGGACCAGCGTGCCTCTGATCACCCACCCACCTGGTGGGCTGGAAGAGACTGGATTTGAACTCAGGCCCGTGGCTCAGTCTGTGATGTGGTCTGTAAGGTACACCACAGGGTAAAGGGCCACAGTGTGGCTAAAGTGGCCATCTCCAGGTGTCTCCTAACCCATAAGGCAGTATGGCATCAAGACTTCCAGCCACACACACCGGAGCTGGGAAGTGACCCCACAGCTGCTCCGGGAACGCTCACTGCCCTCGTGAGTCACAGCAACGGGGGCCACACGCAGTTCCAGTCTTTACGACTCAAGATCGCAAAAAATCCTCAGTCGGCGAGTTTACCAGGCACAAGCCGCTTCCCACCACGTGGCTGACACAGATTGTCAGCGGCTCCCAGCACAGTGGAGGCGGCCTGGGCTCTGAGGCGAGGGCAGAAGCGTGGTGGCCTCCATGCCTGGGATGGGCGCTCCTCCTTCCACTGTCTTGTGCCCAATGACAGCACTGGCAGTGACTGTGTCTTCCCTCGCTGCCCTGGAGAGTTCTGGCCTCCCAGCGCTAACTCCAGGGAGCAGCCAGGAAACAAGGCGTGAGGGGCCAGGCAAGCTACGGCATCCCAGCCAGACTCGAGGTGGGCATTTGTGAAAACGGAGTTCTTGTCTGCGCTGGTGGATGTTAAAAAGCAAACAGGTCAGGCTGGCGCTCCCAAGACAGCTTTCAAACATGACAGCGTGGAAGAGAAACTTCTCTTCTGACTAGGCAGAAATGTTCCTTTCCATACGCTGTGCAAAGAAAGCGGTTTGTCTGCCAGCTGCTGAATCCTGCATGAACCGCAGGACAAAGATGAGCAGCCATGCAGGCAAACAGCACTCCTGTCTGCACACAGTGCCCAACGGCCTGGGAAGACTCTGGCCAGTCCGGCCTTCCTGCCAGCTGTGGTTTCAAACAGGTAGGAGGCCGAGACACAAACACCAGAGCAGCTTAAGCACACACATAAGAAGTGGAGGGGTCCTCACGGCCCTGGACAAGGCTGACGCCCTGGTCTGAGCACCGAGTCATGCCCATCCCGCCCACGGCTCAGCCACACCAGCCGCAGTCCCTCCCGGCAGTCACACTGCTAAAAGACAAGTGGAGTCCAGCAAGCAGCCGACTGAGGGGTCACAGGGAAGCGCTTTCTGATCTGTGATGCTGAGACCACCACTCACGGCTCAACAGCCCCTCGACCAGTGAGAACCGGCTGTGTCTGGTCTGCTAGGCACAGGCTCCCCAAGAGAAAAGCCAGAGACTGCATATCTTTCTAAGAACAGGCTCTGAATAAACATTTGGCTTACTAGTAATACTCCCTAGATGGTTACCTATTAGTACACCCAACATCTTCCGAAAGTTCCTTGCATTTCTCTTCTTTTAAATTCAGCGGTGTACTGAGTTCAGTATCGATACGCTAGTAATAAAATTACATACAGAATTATAAACTCTCCCACAAACATCACAAGTCGCTCCACGCGGGCAGTTCTGGGGCTGTCCCCGAGTACGGATGGCAGCATGCTGCCTGCTTTATGCAAGCATCCATCAAATGGGCTTCCCAAGTCTCAGCTTCACCAAACAAGACTCAGAAAACCAATGTTCATCGCGCTGCATTTACTGTCAGAACCCACAGTCAGCAGTGAGCGATAGGCTGCTGTCTGCACACACCCAGGAAGGGGACAGACTACAGCTCACAGGGGACAGACTACAGCTCACAGGGGACAGACTACAGCACTGCAGGGGACAGACAACAGCTCACAGGGGACAGACTACAGCACTGCAGGGGACAGACTACAGCACTGCAGGGGACAGACTACAGCTCACAGTGGACAGACTACAGCACTGCAGGGGACAGACTACAGCACTGCAGGGGACAGACGACAGCTCACAGGGGACAGACGACAGCTCACAGTGGACAGACTACAGCTCACAGGGGACAGACGACAGCTCACAGTGGACAGACTACAGCACTGCAGGGGACAGACTACAGCTCACAGTGGACAGACT
>CM027387.1:107354631-107376688 GCA_015711505.1 Sylvilagus bachmani
GCCAGGTGCTAGGTGCTTTTTCCTGGTCTCCCATGGGGTGCAGGGCCCAAGCACCTGGGCCATCCTCCACTGCACTCCCGGGCCACAGCAGAGGGCTGGCCTGGAAGAGGGGCAACCGGGACAGAATCCGGCGCCCCGACCGGGACTAGAACCCGGTGTGCCGGCGCCGCAAGGCGGAGGATTAGCCTGTTGAGCCACAACGCCGGCCTGAGAGTAACAACTTCTTAATACCATTATCAACTCTCCATTACCTATGAGAAATTAGTGGATCCTGTAGAACTTCACATGTGGGTAAATGTAATTCTTCAAATTCAAAAAATGATTGTCAAAACAGGTTTAAACTACAGCTTTGAAAAAGAAACAATAGGCCGGCGCCGTGGCTCAACAGGCTAATCCTCCACCTTGCGGCGCCGGCACACCAGGTTCTAGTCCCGGTCGGGGCGCCGCATTCTGTCCCGGTTGCCCCTCTTCCAGGCCAGCTCTCTGCTGTGGCCCGGGAGTGCAGTGGAGGATGGCCCAAGTGCTTGGGCCCTGCACCCCATGGGAGACCAGGAAAAAGCACCTGGCTCCTGCCATCAGATGAGCGCGGTGCGCCGGCCGCAGCACGCCGGCCGCGGCGGCCATTGGAGGGTGAACCTACGGCAAAGGAAGACCTTTCTCTCTGTCTCTCTCTCTCTCTCTCACTGTCCACTCTGCCTGTCAAAAAAAAAAAAGAAACAATAGTGGGTAAAGCCGCTGCATGCAGTGCCAGCATCCCATATGGGCACTGGTTCTAGTCCCAGTTGCTCCTCTTCCGATCCAGTTCTCTGCAGTGGCCTGGGAAAGCAGCGGAAGATGGCTCAAGTCCTTGGTCTCCTGCACCCATGTGGGAGACCTGGAAGAAGCTCCTGGCTCCTGATCGGCGCAGCTCCGGCCGTTGTGGCCATCTGGCGAGTGAACCAGCAGATGCAAGACCTCTCTCTCTGTCTACCTCTCTCTGTAACTCTTTCAAATAAGTAAACATAAATCTTTTCAAAAAAATAATTGGGGAAAGAATTAACATCTTAATGACTTGAAGTGCTACGCCCAGACCCTGGTCATCCTTCCCATCTTCTGGAGAGCAGTGCGCACGGCTTACTTTGAGCAGTCACAGCACTGCCACACAGTGCGTGGCAATTACAGCATCCGCTGCCCTTCCTCAGCAAGCCTCTGCTCCTTGTCGGCTCTCAGGGCTCTGGGTGCCCAGGCCCCCGTGGAGCGGACACTGTGCTGGTCTTGATCAAGCTGCATGTTACTACGCCTGACAGAGTCACGTTCAGCTAATACCTGACACATGACTGAATGAGCTCCTTTGACTAGTCTCATTCAGGGTCCCCACTGACTTTTGTGAATGCAGAGACAATTTGCTGTTCCTGAACATTTTTTTTTCTGAAGATTTTACTTATTATTTATTTGAGAGGCAGAGTCACAGAGAGGGAGAGACACAGAGAAAGGTCTTCCATCTGCTGGTTCATTCCCCACATAGCCACAACAGCCAGGGCTATGACAATCAGAAGTCAGGAGCTTCTTCCAGGTCTCCCATGTGGGTGGCAGGAGCCCAAGCACATGGGCCCTCTTCCATTGCTTTCCCAGGCCATAGCAGAGAGCTGGATTGGAAGAGGAGCAGCTGAGCCATGAACAGGTGCCCATATAGGATGCTGGCACCACAGGCGGAGGCTTAGCCTACTATGCCACAGCGTTGACCCTGTGAGCATTTTAAGAACATATACAGGTGGGCCGGCGCCACGGCTCACTAGGCTAATCCTCTGCCTGCGGCACCGGCACCCTGAGTTCTAGTCCTGGTTGGGGCGCTGGATTCTGTCCCGGTTGCCCCTCTTCCAGGCCAGCCCTCTGCTGTGGCCCGGGAGTGCAGTGGAGGATGGCCCAGGTGCTTGGGCCCTGCACCCCATGGGAGACCAGGAGAAGCACCTAGCTCCTGCCTTTGGATCGGCGCGGCGGCCACTGGAGGGTGAACCAACGGCAAAGGAAGACCTTTCTCTCGGTCTCTCTCTCTCACTGTCCACTCTGCCTGTCAAAAAAAAAAAAAAAAAGAACATATACAGGTGCCAGTGATGCCAGCATCCTGTATGGGCACCAATTCATATCCTGGCCGCTCCACTTCTGATCCAGTTCCCCACTAATGCTCCTGGGAAAATAGCACAAGATGGCAAAGTCTTTGGGCCCCTGCACTCACACGAGAGAGCTGGAAGAAGGTCCGGGCCAGTCCTGGCCCTGGTGGCCATTTGGAGAGTGAACCAGTGGATGTGGATGGAAGATCTCTCTCAGTCTCTTCCTCCAACTCCTCCTTTCAAATAAATAAGTCTTAACACACACACACACACACACACACACACACACACAGACACAACCTTTAGATCAAACTGCTCAGTCTAAAACAGCCAGGCCTACTGTTCTGTATTTCATTTAGAAAAGCTTTGCACTGATTTGCACTAGTGCTGGGGCACTGGCCAGTGAGAGGCTGAGGCTCAGGAGACAGCGTGATGACACGGTGCCTGGTTCTGCTCTAGCATGGTGCAGGCTCCTGGGTGTGGACGAGGCGTCTTCAGGACGGACCCCACGCACTCGCCCATCATCATGCAGTGTACTCATCCACTCATTGACCAAACACCAACAAGCATCAACTGCGTGCCAGGTACTATTTTGTTTTGTGTGTTGGTTTTACAGCAGTAAATGGGGCTTATATTGTAGTGGGAAAATAACCAGCAACCACACAATAGTTTTACAGCTAACATTTATGTGCCATGTATGCTGCTCTACATGAAATAAACTAAACCTCACAAAATTCCACAGAATAGCTCCTAACATTCTTCACGGCCCACAGGGGAGGAAGGTCCTGGCGGCCAGGGAACTGACGATGGCGAGTGTGGCTCTGACTCAGGCAGCCCGACTAGGTCACGGGCACTCAACTGGCACAGTGCATCTGCTGCACAGAACGGCTCCAAAGCGTTATCAAGCTAAAATTATACCACTTCACGGATTAGAGCGTCTTCTAGCGGACTGGTCTAAGATCTAACATTTACATATTATTCCAAAATTCAACATAAATTTTATACCCTCTCCACCACGGCAACAATTCAGCAGCATGAGGAGTAAGTTCTCTGTCTTCCCTTCACTGCAAGGGGTCAGAGGCCGGGGGAGAACCGGCACCATCACTCTACCTGCCACCTGGGCCAGCCTGAGACCCCCAGCCACCCACAGAAGAAATAGTGCCTGGGCAATCAGCCCACCTCTCCCCAAGGCCGGCTGGCTGCAGCTTGGGCATTTCAAGCGGGAGAAGGGGCAAAGTCTCTGGCTGGATGACTCTGCAGGTACTGCGAAAGCAGCATGAAGCCATCAGGCTGATGGGGTCCAGATACCTCTGTACTTGCTGGGCAGATCATTACTCGCTCTGTCATCCTGGGCAGCATGAGGACTCGATAAGGGAGCGAGGGTCAAGTGCCCAGCATGGGGCAAGGTTTGCGAAACAGGCCTTCCTTCCCTGAGCAGTCCGCACTACCTAACCCCTGCTGCGAAAGCGCATCAAGCTTGCTCCACAGAGCTCTTGCTCACACATCACAACAGAGTCGAGCACTCCTGCCAAGGCCAACCTGGGGACTTCTGTGAAGATTGGGGACTCCGGTTGTCACAAGAAGGGAGTCTCAGGGAGTGACAGCAGGGGCAGATGTAGAAACTGTGAAAAGTGTGCGTCAAAATGAAGCTCCAGAAGGCACGGCCCGATGATATGGAGACTCTGCAGATTCCCGGGACGACAGCGGACATTCCACTAGCCACTCTGAGGTCAAGCTCACCGGCGCCGCGTGCACGCCAGCACCCATCGAGCCTCTTTAATTTACGTTCACTTATTTGAAAGAGAAGCAAGTGATACTCCATCCACTAGCTCATTCCCTAAACGCCTGCCAGGCCAAGGTCAGGAGCCCAAGGACTTGAGCCATCCCAGGCTCTGGCCTCCCAGGCTGTGCTTCTCCGCAGGAAGCCAGATGACAAGCTGGAGCGCTGGGACTTGAACCTGTCACTTTGACATGGGATGGGGATGTCCCAGGAAGTGACGTGATCACTGTGCCGAACACCGGCCCCCCGTAACCTACTCTGAATTCTGACCCACAGCACCCGGCAACACCGAAACCTCCGAACCGGTGCCAGTGTCCCTGAGCAGCTGCAGAGCATCTGACTTCATGCTCGCACATCTCACCAAGTGCTCTGCTGAGAGCGGCACAGGTGCCAGAGCGTTTTAATGACACGGAGATAGCAACAGGTGGTTAAACATTACAACTAAACATCTTTCTTAACAGCTTACCTTTCACAGGTGTAACACTCGCAGAACTCATTATTTTCTCCAAAAAACCCATCTCCATAGTAACAAGAAATTTCTTCTCCAGGCTCAATATCTCTAAGTGCCTTCACACAAGCTGTGTCCCGACCAGTTGACACAAACTGAAATGAGAGGGACTCTTTAAGAAACTCACACCTGAGGCAGAAACAGAATACTGGAAATAATTTTTTGGTATGCTTACCTTACAGTTAGGTCTGCAATCTGAAAAATGTCCAAAAGATAAAGTCAATTAACTGTTGATAAGATCTGAAACACGAACAGTTACAGAAGTCTGAAATAAGCTCTCCAGAAACTGCACATCTCACGATGGTAGTTCAGGTCTCAGTTAAACACGAAAGGACTGTAACGAGTTTGCGAACAAAGAACTCCTCCTTCCAACACTCCTTTAGGAGGAGACAGCAGCTCTCCTGTCAGAACCGCTCCACTATGAGAGCTAACACCTTAGAAATGCAGCTTACCATGGTTTATAAACGCAGCAGGACCAAGCCAGAGTTGAGCACAATTTTTCCTTGTGGAATACATGACACTGAAGTCGTTTTCTCCATGTCTAAGTAGCATGTTCTCCTCAATTTCTGAAAGTTCGGCAATACAACCCACCAGTAATTCTATTTTGTCATTTCGTTTCCTATTTAAAATATGTGATGTGTTAAAAGTTACCAGTAATGATAAATAATAAGGCTTCTTCTAATAAAATAAGCCTGCCTAATGAGCACCAGAGATTGAGAAGACTCGCAGTGGGCATGTTGGCTGACTGAGGCCCCGCCTTCCTATCTCCTCCACAGCCTCAACCCCTCAGGACAGGAACCACACTTCCTCCATCGCTGAAGCCCCTGGCTGCAGCGCCAAGCGCAGTCCCGAGTCCCACTTCAGCAGCAGGGAGGGTCCCGAGGACCAGCCCTGCGACACAGCCACGGGCTGTGCTGGGAGCAAAGCTGCAGCCGGGTACTCTCCAGCAGCCACATCAGAAGAATCGAAGCAAACGAAAGCACTTTTTATGATATCTAAACCCAATACACCCAAATGCTCATCAACGTGAGCGCTATGAACGACAAATAAAATACAAAATCTGCTATCGTACACAGCATTCCTCAACTCAGGACTCAACGTGGCTGTTAGTCCCTGGACTGGATGGCGGAGCTGACACCTACACAGCTGCTGCAGTGCAGGGAGCCCCAGGACTGCCACAGGCTCCCCAGCATCCCAAGCAAACACAGTGCAGCCAGGCCCACCCACCGAGAGGCTGGGGCCAACGCTCCTCTGCCTGTTCTACTTTCAGTACCTGACCCCCAATGTCGTGCTACAGGAAACCCTGGGGGTGCGCGGGTGCAGGAGTAGATACGGAAGGAACAGTATGTTTCTCCTGGGAGATCAGGCGTCACAGGGCAGAAGGTCGGAGTCACACATCCTCTCACTTGTGGCTTTCAGCCCTCCTGGCTGGGCTCAACTCTATGTAAGCTGGCCCATGTCTACACTGTTCAGAAGCTAGTAAGCTAGTGGGTAAGGATTATCTGTCCATGCAAACCTCACTCCCTACCTGTCTGTTAAGCCAGGAAAGAACAACCCTAGGGCCAGGTTACCCTTCCCTCATCTCCAAGGGCTTCCAGACTCTCAGAGAAGAATGCAGAGCACTGCGGTCCAGAGCCAGGCTCTGGCTCAGCTCTGACTCCAGGTGACGGCCAAGCCTGGGCTTCCGTTTTCACCATCGGCAGCAACTGAAGAGGACTTAATGAGACTGCTTTACTAATACTCGTGTGACAGTTACCACTCTAATACTAGCGTGACAGTTACCACTCTAATACTCGTGTGACAGTTACCACTCTAATACTAGCGTGACAGTTACCACTCTAATACTCGTGTGACAGTTACCACTCTAATACTCGTGTGACAGTTACCACTCTAATACTAGCGTGACAGTTACCACTCTAATACTAGCGTGACAGTTACCACTCTAATACTAGCGTGACAGTTACCACTCTTTTGTTGCAACTATCTTGGCTCCGTTTCTTTCTGATGAGTATCGATTACAAGGCAGTATTTCAAATCCACTGTCAGTCGCAAACATTCGCAAGTAAATAAATACCTGAAACAGAGGGAGGAAAAGACAACGACTTTCAACAGCTTGTCCAGCTAGGCTTTGACCAGAATTATAAAATCAACAATGCAAAACATGTAAGATCATTAAGTAACAACTTTGTTGCTTTAAAATTCCACACACTTGAGCATCTTCACAGTAGCTTCTACGTTACAAGATCTTCACACTGATTAGCTCTAGGAAAGCACGTGCAGAAGGTGAGTTCCCAACACTCAGGCTGCAGCTCGCTCTACAACTCACCCGCGGAGAACGGGTTCGGGTCCCCTTGCTCTGAAGATACACGGACCCCAGGTGTGGACCAGGCTCATGGCAGTGCAGGGAACCGAGGCTGCCCTAGACTGACCCACCTCACCAAGCGCTCACTGTAATGACCACCGTGACAGGAAACATAGGGCCACACAAGTGTAAAAAAGGGGTGGCAGCTTGATTTCAAAACCTCCCCCTACTTCCTAGAAAAACCACAAATACTCCTCCCCTTCATTAGAGCCCACTCCCCCTTTCACTAAGTGACCGACACGACGCTCCACAGTTCAGAGGCAGGGCCACTTCTCTGCGCGCGGGGCTGCACTCCGTGCAGCAACTCTCTCCGCCTCCTCAGGAAAACTGCTGCTCCTACTCGTTACTCTGTGACTCACTCCTGGATTCTTTTTTTTGTAAAGATTTATTTATTTGAAAGAATTACATAGAGAGAGGAGAGGCAGAGAGAGAGAGGGCAGAGAGAGAGAGAGAGGTCTTCCATTCACTGGTTCTCTCCCCAACTGGCCGCAACAGCTGGAGCTGTGCCAACCTGAAGCCAGGAGCTTCTTCCTGGTCTCCCACGTGGGTGCAGGGGCCCAAGCACCCAGGCCATCTTCCACTGCTTTCCCAGGCCACAGCAGAGAGCTGGATCAGAAGAGGAACAGCCCGGACTCAAACTGGTGCTCCTGTGGGATGCCGGCACTGCAGGCAGCAGCTTACCGCTGCGCCATGGCGCTGGCCTCCTGAATTCTTTCTTGAGGTGCAGTCAAGGACCTGGGTACCAGGTATCCTCTGCTGTCTAGTGCCATCCTTCTTGGTGAACCAGCTTGGGGGAGACAGTCAGGGGAGCCCAATAAAGACAAGTGCAACTCACTCTGTCCTGAGTTCACCTGGCAGCCAACGACTGAGGCTCCAAACCTCTCCCTTTGGTCATCAGATGCTGGGAACGACCCTCCAGACACTGGATTGTTAGGCAGCCTGGTACCGCGGCTCCCCCAGATGCTGGGCGGAGAGTACAGACTCACACAGTTTGAGACTGTGTGAGTTTGAGGCTGACAGCAGTGCTGCATAACCAACAGTCACAAGCCCGTGCCGTGCAAGAGGCCAACCAGGACGCCCATCTCTTTCTCTCTCCTCTTTTTCCCTGTCTCAGGCCAGCAGCTATGTCTGTCTTTGCCCATCCTGACTTAAATGTGAACTCCTGTACCGGCTCCAACGCTGTTCTCTCTCCTATCACTGCTTTAAGAGCCTCTGCTGGAGCCAGCACTGTGGCGTAGCAGGTAAGGCTGCTGCCTGCGGCTCCTGCATTCTATTCCGGCACTAGTTTGTGTTCCAGCTGCTCCACTTCCAGTCCAGCTCCCTGCCAATGTGCTTGGGAAGCAGGGAAAGATGGCCCAAGTGCTTGGGCCTCTGCACCCATGTGGGAAACCCAGAGGAAGCTCCTGGCTTCAGATCAGCACAGCTCTGGCCATTGTAGCCACTTGAGGAATGAACCAGCAGATGGAAGATCTCTCTAACTCTACCTTTTAAATAAATAAATCTTTAAAAAAAAAAAAAAGCCATTGCAGCCTCTGTAGGATGACCAAGGGCTTTAAGCAAATCTGACCCCAGGGAGGTCTCTCTCCTCCTCTAAGGTACTTGGATCCCTTCTCTACCGCACTGGGGTGGCCACTGAAGGAAACTTCTTTCCTATTCGAGCCGCTTGCAAAATCTTTAGAAACACCACTGCACCTTGCATGCTACAGAACTCTTAGCAGGGTGCAGAAAACCTCAGACACATTAAAGATGGCCCCCAGACTGGGACTGGATCACACTTACTGCCAACAGTGGCACGGTTTTCTGTCGCCTTTAAGCCTCAAATACTGAAGGTTCTAGGGGCGGCAGATCTCTTGCCATTTTTCTGGCCCACTATAGTCTTCTCATCCCCCAGCTGTATTCTCCTGCACCCCCATCTCGTACAAGTGCCATGTTCTCCTCTGCGTTCTTCACAGCCACTGGCAGGGCTTTCTGCCTTAAACCCCTGTGACAGGGAACCCAGCACACTCACAACCTCGCCAAGCTGAGAAGAGCTGTGTCAAATGGTAGACAAGACGTCCAAGCAAAGTGGGGGACTCTATCCCTCTGGACTGCCTGTTAGGGCATATCGTGCCTAGCTGGGGTAAATCTACTTAGAAGCTCCACAGAAGAGAGCCTCATCTTTTCTGTTACCCTGAGACATGGCTGATGAACGGGTCCACTGTAACAGTACCCTCCAATCAAACCTGTTTCTTAAAAACAGAAGCAAAATGGGAAGGGGTTCCATACATTCAGGACTTTACGACCCTGTAACGGGACCTGGGCCTGAGCAGGCAGCATGAGGTCTATCTGGCTCACATCAAATCACCCATTCTTTTGTTTTGTTTTTGAAGATTTATTTATTTGAAAGGCAGAGTTACAGGATCTTCCAGTCTCTGGTTCACTCCCCAAATGGCCGCAACAGCTGGCGCTGGGCCAAGCCAAAGCCAGGAGCTTCTTCCAAGTCGTCCGTGTTGGTGCAGGGGCCCAATGATTTAGGCCATCTTCTGCAACTTTCCCAGTAGCATTAGCAAGGAGCTAGACTGGAGGTGAAGCAGCCGCGACGCGAAGCAGCACCCATGAGGGATGCCAGTGTTGAGGTGGTTAACCTGTTAGACACAGCGCTGGCCCCGAGTTCCCCCTTCCAAGCAGGAGCCTGATACCTTAGAGGATTCTTCACTGGGCACTGCTCCAAGAAGCCCACTGCCCCTCCCTCTTCTGCTCCCCCCTGAACTCTGATGGGGGATGAGACTACACTTCTTCCCCAGGTTCTGGCCCCATCCTAGTCACCATATCTCAACCACCGCACGCATGCTGTCCCCGTCTCTGGGTGGTTCACCGTAAGCTGAGGATCCCAGTTGAGATGACACAAGCCCAAAGTCCAGCAACTACTCACAGTCTGAAGGAAGCCTCCTTAAAGACAGGCTACCAGTGGGGCAGGGCACACTCAGGGTCCACACGCCATCGTGTCTGGCCTGTCCTCATACAAGGCTAAGTTTGGGATATCTTTCTGGGGACCAAGAAAATGAGTCTAGAACTTTAATAAAGTGACTAAGACTCTTCAATCACCCAGCAACTCCTAAAGGTCCTAGCAGATGCACAGTGGAGGCACAGTGAAGGCCAGCTGGGGCAGGCTGTGTCAGGCAGGACTCACTGCCAAGCCCACATGGTCTCAGCTGCAACTATCGCAGGGACTCTCCTTCTGTGGAAAATAGGAATTACCTCATCACTGGCCTTACAGAGGGAATGAAAAATGTACTGTATAGCCAGTAAAATACGATGAACTCAGGACCAAATGCAAACCCAGCCCTCTTCCGGGAGTGGATATCTGCAGCAGACTAAGTGCCAGGCAAGACAGGTGCTACCAGGCACACACTCTACTGGTTCAGTCTGAACCTGACATTCGTAGGAAACCACAAAAGCTGCCTAACAGGCCTCAGCCGCCATGAAGTCAACTGGCAGATACAGGCTTCAGAATCTCTAGCGACAGAAGACAGGGTTCAGGTGGAGACACAGGCCAGACTTCTGGCGGTGGCTGCAGCCTCACTGCCACCTTGGGGACCCTTAACTCAAGATCAGTCTGCAGGGACAGGACCCATCCTCCAATACCAAGTGGTAAACTTTGAGGGCTGCTGGAAAAGACTGTCCTAGCACTGGCAGGGAGTTGGATCAGAAAAGGGGCAGCCGGAACTTGAACTGGTGCTCAACTGGTATGCCAGCGTCACAGGTGGCAGCCCACCCCACTGTGCCATGACACCAGCCCCCTGAACTCAGTGTGCTCGCTCAGGCCTACAGCTAGGGAAAGACCGAGATGAAACGTACACGAACTCCTAACATGCTCTCCTGACCTACATGCCCACGCAGCACAACTCAGTGCAAAGTTCCCTCCTGAGACGTCTGAGGACATACTACAACGAGTACGAGCAGTGCTGATACCCTAGGCACCGCCAAGACTTCCCTGTCAGGGACATCAAGAGGAAACACCCTGAGAGCTGCCAAGATGGCAGCCCCACAGGCCACCGTGGTCCTGCCCCGGGAGATGAGCCAGGAAGTACCTGATCCTCCTCCCAAGAGGAGACGTGGGCAAAGGAAAAGGGACTTAGAGGATGCGAGTGGATCCACAAGATCTGTCTTCTTCCCACAGAGCAATGGGAAGTCTAAGTGTACACAGTCCCCTCACTTGGAAGAGACGCCATGACTAGACTGGTGAACAGCTGTCTACAGGGCTGTGTAACAAGCGCTTCTGAATTATGCTTCCACAAGGAGCCTGGTCATCACCTGATTCCTCCCTTCCGCCGACCAGACACCACCCCGCGCTTATCCAGGGAAGACTGGCATGCAGACTTCGCTCAGACGCCCTCTGCTGGAGGCTCTGGGTTCCTCCTGGTGATCCTAGGTGACCATTACTGTGGGGAGAAGCCTTCCCAACTGGGACAGATAGGGCTCAGTTCTCACTAGAAGACAGTATCCCAACTTAGGATAATGCACCCTCCAGTACCACAATGGCCTCTCCTCCAATACGAAACAAGCAAGTATCCGAGTCCTTAGGAATTCAGTCACAAGCTACATTCTTCCTGGAGGCCATGCTCTTCAGCAAAGTCAACCCCAGAAAACTTTGCCAAGAAACATCTGAGCACTGGGCAAGCATTTCCTACTTCACTCAGAGAACGTAACTCCTACAGCCACTGTGCAAACTCAGCCTTCTGAAATGCTGTATGTAGCCCCTTCCTAACTACGGACTGGCTATGAGATTCAGACACCAACCAGACGGGTACAACAGACACTACAAGAATACAGAAATATATTACATGCCCAGATACAGGGGCCTTTTAAATGTCCAATCCAAGCAGGTGACCCAGTCACGGTAAGACCTGGGAGGCTGGATCTCTGGGAGATCCAACAGGAGAGACCCCAACAAGTGCTACCTCAGCGCACACTTCTGCTGTCAAACTTTCCCAAGGAACAGCCAGTAGGATCCACCTCTCTCTAGTCAAACCTGTCCCTGATACACACCTGGGAACCCACAGAGGACAACCTAAAGCCACTGTTCCACCAGACCCAGTCCCTCTCCCCCACCCCCCAAAAAAAGATTTGTCTATCTGAAAATCAGAGAGACAGAGAGACAGAGAGAGAGAGAGAGAGAGACCGAGCCAGGCCGAAGCTCACAGCTTCATCTGACTCTCCCACGTGGGTGCAGGGGCCCAAACATTTGGGCTATCTTCTGCTGGTTTCCCCAGGCCACTGGCAGGGAGCGGATGGCAGGGAAGTGGACAGCCTGGGACACTAAGTGGCGCTCTATGGGATGCCGGCACTGAACAGCAGCTTTTCCTCTGCAGCACAGCGCCAGCCCGACTGTTCCACCCTCAAGTCCGTATCACTGGGCCCTCGTAAGGGCCTTGCTTTTATTGCTGCTACAATTAGTGTGCTGACTCTTGCCTTAACCAGTGCTCCACCTCAAACCCCTATTGCTTGCTAACTGTCTCCTTAAAAACTAATCCATATTCACTGTGCTCTGGAGCCCGAGGTGGTGTCAGGCGAGGAGGTCGCACCGGAAGAGGCTCTGGCGGTGGCACCTGGGGGCTGGCAGCTCCTGCCGGCGGAGTTTAGCTGTTAAGTGGTTGCGGCGCCACCCTGCTCACTCCTTCCCTCGTGGCAGCCACGGTGAAGGCAGAGTCGGCGAACGATCGTCGACAGGGGCACTGCACACGACCCCAGTGCGAGATGGGGCAGTGAGGACACGGGGACTGCGGCATCAGGTGGCAGAGACCACCTGAAGGAAAAAGCCTGGGCAGAGGCTGGGTCAGCAAGAAGGTCACTCCTTGTATTGGTGTCCTCTTGCTTTTTGGTTTTTTTTTGACAGGCAGAGTGGACAGAGAGAGAGAGAGACAGAGAGAAAGGTCTTCCTTTGCCGTTGGTTCACCCTCCAATGGCCGCCATGGCCGGCAAAACGCGCTGATCCGATGGCAGGAGCCAGGTGCTTGTCCTGGTCTCCCATGGGGTGCAGGGCCCAAGCACTTGGGCCATCCTCCACTGCACTCCCGGGCCACAGCAGAGAGCTGGACTGGAAGAGGGGCAACCGGGACAGAATCCGGCGCCCCGACCGGGACTAGAACCTGGTGTGCCGGCGCCGCAAGGCGGAGGATTAGTCTATTGAGCCATGGTGCCGGCCTCTGTCAGTTTTACCTTCACCCCAAGACTGTCATTATGCTGAAAAGTACTTCAGCTGTGTGAGAAGCCCTTGTGTGTTTTTATTGAGAGGTATAACCTCCTTCAAAGCTTGTTTCTACTAAATATATGGATCATTTTTTTCTGTCACAGTATTAAACATATTTATTGTAAATACAAAGAAAATATAGATTAATATAGTATTCTTACATCACCTGGCATTTTGTCAGAAATTACTCATTGTTACTTTTAGTAAGATTCTCTTCTTATTGATCAGAGACTGGGTGATAAAGCTTTTGTTATTTTTACATATAAACTTAAAACATAGCCTTTTTGGACAAAGTTCACTAACTATACCTGTATAAAAGATAATGAGTAAATTTTTATGAGCCTTTTGAAAATAAAACACAGCTTGCATTTCAGGAGATTAGTCAAAACACCGCCAACACCAGATACCTCCTGCCACGGGTGCGCAGACAACGCTGCCACTCTTCTGGGGCTCTCACTGCATCCTACAGCAGGAATGCAACGCAAACTGCAGGACTAATTTTCCACAAGTCACAGGCACATGGGAAACCTAACAAACTGTCAGATTTGCTGCCAATATCACCAGCCTGAGTCCTTGGCCTCACCTATATCCAGTCAGACAGGACTTCACCCTCACTGAGGATAACCTGCCCGCGCGCCCCCCGGCCAGGGACCTTCTATCAGGACCCCTCCCAGGAGCCGACTGCCTGTGTCAGCTGCACTCTCTTGTCCTCTAGCACCGTCCTTCCATTTCAGAGCAGTGCACTCCTCACATCCTGGTGCCCATCTCGAGCGACAGAATCACAACTCACCACATGACCCAACTATCAGGCATCACACTTCTTCCCACTGCCACCCAAACTGCACTCACTGGGGCCCCACGGGTGGAAGGAGTCAGTCGTATGATACCTGGAGGGGTGACTTTAAAGCCAATCCCTACCTTCCGGAAGCCTACTTCGACCTGACTGGGAGGCTGCTCCCCACCACCGCAGGTGTAAGACTCTGTGCCCCAGGTGGATCTTGTAGTATCCAGACACAGATCTCAATGGCTCACATTGTGTCTAGTCCTTTCTCAGATTGCCCAACACCGCACTGACGGCTACCTACAGAGGGACCAGGGTTCACTGCGAGTGTGGCTCCAAGGGCACCTCCACCCCCCAGTACCAAGACCCGCCGGCAGACAGCAGGCTGCGGGGCTGGACTCTGGTCCAGGGGCAGCCACTGGGTCAGCTGCTCCTTGCAGGACTTGCTTTCCAGATGGACCCGGCCCAAACCCAGATGACGCAGAGCCCTCCTGGCTGCCGGCAGCAGTGGTCCTGCACACAGGCCGCGCCCGTCTGCTCGCTGCACAACTGCATTAACGCAGGCACAGTGGAGTCAGTATTAGGAACACTTAACTCTAAGCTAAACGGCTACACTTCCTTGGACAAGGGATGCCAACAGCTAACTCCATCTGGCAACCAGAAAGAATGCCCTCCCAAGTATCACCTGATTTCCAACTCTCTTAGGACCCCTGACAGCTGTAACTGTGCTACAGGTTTCCAATTTGTGCTTTTCAACCTCCAATTAGGTTTGTCTTTAGAACACAGCAATTCCACATCAAGATGATGCGGCGCCGTGGCTCACTAGGCTAATCCTCCGCCTGCGGCGCCGGCACACCAGGTTCTAGTCCCGGTCGGGGCACCGGATTCTGTCCCGGTTGCCCCTCTTCCAGGCCAGCCCTCTGCTGTGGCCCGGGAGTGCAGTGGAGGATGGCCCGAGTGCTTGGGCCCTGCACCCCATGGGAGACCAGGAAAAGCACCTAGCACGTGGCTCCTGCCACCGGATCGGCGCAGTGCGCTGGCCACAGCGCGCTGGCTGCAGCGGCCATTGGAGGGTGAACCAACGGCAAAGGAAGACCTTTCTGTCTCTCTCTCTCACTGTCCACTCTGCCTGTCAAAAATTTAAAAAATAAAAAATAAAGAATTCCAACTGCTGCAGTTAAGCTGGACCCACTCCTGACTCAGCTGCCCTGCTGCTGAGACCCCTAGATCAGGTGTCCAGAGAACTCCATGCCGCGGGTAGGCAGGGACACAGTGTCCACACACAGCTCTCAACAAGTTACAGGAGCCTTTTCCCTCACCAGGAATGGGCTCTCTGAGGGAGGATGAGCCAGGGAGGCAGACGAAGCTGGTGAGCACCTGGGGGCAGCTCCTATTATCAACTCAAGGCCCACGGAAGATGGGCTTGGGTTCCCTTGCTCTGAGACAGACCCCTACCTCACCCGTGTGTGAGGTGTAGGGGACCAAGGCTGCCCGAGACTGACCGAGAGCTCAGCACGCACTCACTGTAATGCAGTACTGTGCTAGTGGCACACCTACCAGCCACGGTGACGAGGAACACAGGGACAAAGGGTGAGAAAGGGTGGTAGCTGCATTCTGGGAAATCGCCACCTACTTCCCAGAAACACCTTCAACTTCCTCTCCTTTATGAAGGGTGCTCCGCAGGGCTGGCGTGGTGGCGCAATGGGATAAGCCTCTGCCTGCGGTAGCGGCATTCCATGTGGGCGCCAGTTTGAGTCCCGGCTGTTCCTCTTCTGATCCAGCGCTCTGCTGTGCCTGGGAAAGCAGTGGAGGGGCCCGCGTGCTTGGGCCCTGCACCCCATGGGAGACTGGGAAAAAGCTCCTGGCTCCAGAGTGGCCCAGCTCTGGCCACTGCAGTCATTTGGAGAGTGAACCAGTGGATGGGAAGACCTTTCTATCTCTCTTTTTCACTGTCTGCAATTCTACCTCTCAAATAAATAAAATCTTAAAAAAAAAAAAAAAAACCCAAAAGGGTGCACCTCCCCTTGCGTGAAATGACCCACACACTGTTACAGAGTTCAGAGGTGGACTGCTCCTCTCCGGGCAGGCCTGCACTCTGCGGAGTGGGATCTGCTCTGGAATCCTCTCGTGAGGTGATGTCTGCAGCCAACAGCATGACTGTGCTTAATAAACTTACATGTTCCTTGAATAACTTCTCCTGCATTTTGTTCTTATTGAGAAAATAGTGCCGTGCCCATTCGCCCGATGTCAAACATTTGAAGGCTTTCTCCAAGTGCTCATCCTTCTTAAAACGCTCTATTACTTCTTTTAGTTCTTCTTGTCTTCCTTTAATAGGCCGGAATCTGAAAGAAATCAAAACCATAAGTTAGTTACGTGCAATGATCCTTGGGCCACAGACTCATCTCGAGATCCTGGGAACGGGCTAACACTGTAAAGGCCGGGTGGTTCCCAGAGCAAAGCTCTAACAACACGGAACAATCAGTAACGTAACGGGTGATAATCACTATTCAAAGAATGCTGGTCACCTGGAAACGTCACCTCTCTTTCTCCAAACTGTAACATTTTTATTTGTTATTTAGATGACTGGGTAATTCCAACAAAAACTGATTCAGGCTTAAGACTTTCAAAGGTACAGAAAGAGATCTGTAACAGAATACACAAGAAAGCACGTCTAACTGAAAAATCAGGATAAGAATGATTTAGAAGCATGCAGAATCAAGCTGCAGACTGCAATGCAATGACTCAGAAGTGTGAAGCAGCAAACAAAACCATGCACAACCAAAACACTGCGTGTGTTAGCAGCCGGCACAGCACCAACCTAAGAACCACGACCTATCCTGAAGACACCTGGATGGGCAAGTTCTTCCATCCGTGCCAATCTCATCTCTAGCAACTACTCTCAGAAAGAACGTGAAAAGTGCAGTTCTGGCAGTCAACTGCTGTATTAGTGATACAGGAGAAACTGCTGAGATAGAGTCTCAGATTCCTGTTGTACAACCAGCCATACTGGCTTCCGAATACTCAACTCCTAGGCCTGTTAACCCCTGACTCAATACCACCGCCCAAGCCAGACTTCCAGAGCCCCTCATCTAAAGCTGCATTCTCAGCTGTGCTGTGATTAAAGGTTCTCAGATTTCAAATTTTTTCTGTCAATTTCATTTGGCTGATTTTTCTAAATAAAGTTTTTATTTTTTAAGATAAACAAAACACTCAACAAAAAAAAGGAATTACAGCCAAGTGGAAAGAAGCGGTCATCAAAGGAGGATGTACTTTTCTCTAAGGGAGGAGAGAATTTCCACTTTGCCTCCGGCCTTGTCTAAAGAGTGAAGGAGTTTGTGGACTCAAAAGGCTTCCATAGCCTAGGCGGCTCATGGCAAGAGCCTCCGGTGACCACTAACGTAACACATAAGAGTGTTCACCATTAAATTAACAGGGGTCACTGTGCACTAACTTCCCATGCAGGACCTCTGTCCTCAGCGAGTTGTATTGTGAGTTAATAGTAAAACTTGTTCTCAAAGATCTACTTCATTTTAGTACAGTAAGTGGAGGATAGTCTTAAGTCTCTTAAGTTATAGTTATGTCTAAGTGCTCGCAGAAGATGTGTCATTCTTGGGGTCTTCTTCAATGTTGTTTCTCAAAAAAAAAAAAGAATGCTAAAAAAAGTGAAATCCACTCTGAGATGCAATGACTTTGAACAGCCCTCATCTCAATTTTTAAGGAAAAGTTATTTTTTCCATACAATTTGTTGAACTCTTTACTTAGAACAGAGTTAATTTTCTGTGTATAAAGTTAACTGAAAATAGATCTTAGTAAAAAATAGGACTGGGACTAGGAGAGGTAGGAGGAAGTGGGGTGGGAGGGCGGACAGGGTGTGAAGCATCACCATGTTCCTCAAGTTGTATTTATGAAATGCATGAAGCTTGTATTCCTTAACTAAAAGGTTCCTATGGGAGAAAAATAATTACAGATTGCTCTCAAATGAAATACATTAAAAACCGTAGCCCAAGGAAGACACCTCTGAGCTCTGCAGCCCGCTCCACAGCTCCCTCTGCAGGTGCCAGGACTGAGACGAGGTCGGCACGAGAGCCGCCAAAGGACCACGTGGCAAGCATCCTTTCCTCTCGATCATCCGACACTTCACCAAGATCTGGAGCCGCAGAACTTTACCAAGGATGATCGAGCCAGAGAACACAGCAGCACGTGCAGCGCTATGGTGACAAATCTAAGACAAAAGACACGGCACCGTCTCGGGTGGAGTTCCAGACGCGCACAGCAAGCGGTGAAGCAAGGCGCGGCGCGCTGACACGGTGAAAGCCGCATGCCGACAGCACTTCAGAGTACGGAGAGCGTAGCTGAGGTTCTAAGATTTGTTTGGGTTTTTGGGGGCTGACACTGACAGCAATGATGAGAATGGTAAAGACGGTACTGCAGGTGGGAGAAAGTCAAAAGGCAGAGTGAGAACAGCCTAGCAGAGGGTCTTAATAAAGCTGGGTTCCAGTCACTGCACCGGGTCAGCTGGCAAGTGACCACCGGCGGCAATGTAGGGTCTAGAACGTGGAACCGCTTCCGGGGGGACTAGGATTTCCGCAGGACCTCAGGTTAACGTACACTGACTGCACCAGGAACTTACCAGCTTCGAGTCTAGTCTCACCAAGCCCAGACGGTCAGAACCACTGAGCAGTATCAGCATGCACACATCTCGGGGCCACCACACGAGGAAATGGACAGCATTTTTAGCACAGCTCTCACAGATCAACCCAAGCCCTCCAGCAAGTCACAACTGTCCTGAACTAGACTATCAAATGGTGCGGGAGACCTGCAGAGCGGGGAAAGCACCGGATGTCCAATTGCACCCCTCACTCGCAGTCACTCACAAGTGAGAGACCCAGTGTAACCCTACGTCAGGATAGCGCAGAGGATGAAGCAGCTAAGACACAACACTTCAGGCGGGACGAAACATGAAACGGTGGGAAACAGAAAATTCCAAGTTTTGGGCAACAGTCTGAAGAGCAAGAGTACACTCCGAGTCAATGTACCAAATTACTGACGACGCTGAAGGGCAGGGCTGCAGATGCCAGCCTTTACCTGTTCATGGGGGCAGTAACCCCGGTGACAATGGCTTGACACCTAATGAGCCGGGTCAGAATTAAACTCACCTAAGATTCCTAAGAAAACTGCAGGGAAAATCCGCTATGAACCCGCAATGCACATGAGCAGTTTCACAGGCCGTGCGTGCCTTACACTTCCCGAAACCTGCTCCTTCCTCCCCCAGCCTCCACTCTGCTTCTTTATTCACAAAACGCGAAATAATCAACTCTTCTTTTTATTTACACTGCTTCCTGACGTCTATCACTTCAAACACACACAAATAAACTCCTGACGCTACCCCATCCCGTTCACTAAAAATGGAGTTTGTGGGGTGAGCATGTGGTTTACTTAATACACACCCTGGGGACGGCAGGTGATGGCTCAAGTACTTGGGTCCCTGCCCCCACATGGGCGACCCGGACTGAGTTCCTGGCTCCTAGCTTTGGCCTGGCTGTTGTGGCCATCTGGGGAGTGAACCAGTGCATGCAAGACCTCTGTGTTTCTCCCTGTCTCTGTCACTCTGCCTTTCAAATAAATCTTTAAAATTTTTTTAAAAAGATGTTTCTCAAAGTTAATCTGCCATCTCAAAAAATGTTAAAACTTACAGTTGGAGATGGCTGCCATGTGTGAAATGACAGGGAGGGAAGGAAGAGAATAGTTATGGTGCCGACAGGCAGGAGAAAGGTCAGGGTTCCAATCATCCCGTAGATGAGTACAGAAAGCAGCTGGCTGGCAGATCAAGTCATCCCACTGCAACAAATTGTGTGAAAAACAGAAACTGTTTAACATAAGACTGTTATAGCTACTAGGGCCAGAGCAAGAGCCACTGAGGGCCTTAGAAAAAAGTAACTTTCTATTACTGAGTAAAAAGACACCCTTTTCTCAACCCCACTTGCTCTGCATCTCTCAAATTACATGAAGCTGTCCTCAGAGCTGGGAACACATTCCTGGTTGTCGCCCTCTGGTCTCACAACGAGGCAGAGAAGACGCAGCGCGCACAGCAGCTGGCATCACTACCACTCGGTGGCGGCAGCACGCATGGCTCATCCAGAGGGCGGGACTTCCGCACAGGCCTTGCTTGCTCCTGGCCTACGAGAGCTCCCTGTGCTGCTCCGAGGTTTGAACACCAGAGCTGAGCCCAGGTGGTTCTGGCTCTCTGGCTTGTACACTGACACACAGTGGAGGGGATGCATGCAAACACGAGTTTTTAAATTTGGTATCTGGGGTGAAGCAGCAAGGGAGGCAAGAACAGGTATTTGGCATTTCTAAAAAAACTTTTGGTAAACTGCTTATCACTTGAATTTCAGTATTTTTTTAAAGATTGATTTACTTGAAAGGCAGAGTTACAGACAGAGAGAGGGAAAGACAGAGAGAGAGGGGTCTTCCATCCGCTGGGTCACTCCCCAGATGGCCACAACAGCCAGGGCTGGGCTGACCTGGAGCCAGGAGCCAGGAGCTTCTTCCAGGTCTCCCACGTGGGTGCAGGGGCCCAAGGACTTGGGCCATCTTCTTCTGCTTTCCCAGGTCTTGGCAGAAAGCTGGATCGGAAGAGGAATAGCCAGGACTAAAACTGCCACCCATATGTGATGCCAGCGACACAGGCATATGTTTAACCTACTATGCCACAGAGCTGGCCCCTTGAATTTAATTTTTTAAAAAGATTTATTTATTTATTTGAAAGTCAGATCTTCAGCTAGAGACAGAGAGATCTTCTATTGCCTAGTACACTCCAAAGGTGGCTAAAACAGCTGGGGCTGGGCCACCCAGAAACCATGGGTGCAGGGACCCAAGCACTTGGGCCATCTGCTGCTGCTTTTCCCAGACCATGAGTAAGGAGCTGGATGGGAAAGGGGGCAGCCACGATCCACATAAACTGGCTCCCACATGGGATGCGGGCGCGGCAGGCAGCAGCTTTACCTGCTAGGCCACAATGGTAGCCCCAACATTTTCAAATCAGGATGTCCCCTCCTCCCTCTTTTTTAATACAAAATATAATACTTCAAATAAACCAAACATTTATTTTTCTCTTCCCACATCTCTGATCAATGGCTGATATCAGAAATTTTTAAAATGTCACTTACAATCAGTTATTATTAAAAGGAGGATAAAAAAAATCCACACTCCCACACACCTGGTCCCCACTCTCCCGAGACTGACTTCCCGGCTTTCTTGCTATTTTGTTTTTCTGTCTCCAAACCCGAGACCACTGTGGCAGTGAGGAAAAGCGCAGATCTGTGTTAGCTGCACTACTGTGCCCTCCTCCAGCACACACACCAAGAGCCGACTGGAGGGAGGGGAAGAGGAAGAGAGGGGGACGGCAGAGAGGAGAAAAACACGCCGGTACTTAAGATGTCAAGTAAGAAAACGACGAGGCAACAGTGAACACATTTCCCCTCTGAATCAAGTTTAGCTGCAAACTGACAGTCTGGAGACGCCGAGAGGAGGCACCATGGCTCTTCGCTCCTTCTGCACCTGAAAACAGACAAGAACCAGACACATACCTGGCTGAGTCCTGCAGCCAGTGCCCAGCTAATCCCACGCACTGACTCCTGACCTTTTGAGGAATGCTTTGTCTCTGAAAGTGATCCTGTTACACAGGACAAGTGTTTTTTTTTTTTAAAACAAAAAACATAACCAAGACCAAACTATATTTGAAGATTTGCAAAACGTTCTAGACCTCGTGTTTCTGCTGGCACCTCAAATCACTTAACACTGAAGAACAACAGCCAAGCTGACACAGGGTGGCCGGTGTCTGACCACAGTGGGTAACGCGTACCTACCTCACGGGGTTGTTGTGAGGGAAACTGTCAGACTTTGAAAAGTGCCGCGAGCTCCTCGAAGGAAAGGCGCTACACAGAAGCAAACACAACAATAAAAAACCATTTGTATGATCTGTACTTGTAATTTCTAAACAGACTTACAATACCCACTGCAGAAGTCCTTGCAGACCCAGCAGGATCCCAAACGCCAGGCACAAAGCCCCTCCTTCCCACATCACTCTCTGCAGAGTGGGCCAGAAGGGCTCCACGATGTCCTCATGCGTCCTGGTCAAGCAGTACACACAAACAACCTGGTACCGACATAAGCAGCATCAGAACTAGACGGTACAGCGGTGGAAGGGTGAGCAAGGGCTGCGTACCATCCGTTTAGAAAGACTAAGAAAAATTTCAAAGAAAAAGTGCCCTGAGACGACTCCTATTTCTTTTTTTTTTTTTTTTTTTT
>CM027387.1:107376788-107405907 GCA_015711505.1 Sylvilagus bachmani
CAGGTGCTTCTCCTGGTCTCCCATGGGGTGCAGGGCCCAAGCACTTGGGCCATCCTCCACTGCCTTCCCGGGCCACAGCAGAGAGCTGGCCTGGAAGAGGGGCAACCGGGACAGAATCCGGCGCCCCGACCGGGACTAGAACCCGGTGTGCCGGCGCCGCAAGGCGGAGGATTAGCCTGTTGAGCCACGGCGCCGGCGACTCCTATTTCTTTAACAAGCTCAGCTCCCTGCTTGCTGGGGTCTCCCCACTACTCAGGACACTGACATCTGAGGGAAGGGAGCACCCAGGGGTCCCCCTGCCCCCTGTTTTAAGATTTACTTATTTATTTGAAAGGCAGAGTTAGAGAGAGGAGGAGAAACAGAGAGAGAGAGAGAGAGAGATCTTCCATCTGCTGGTTCCCTCCGTAAATGGGTGCAACAAACAGGGCTGGCCAAAGCCGGGAGCTTCTTCCGGTTCTCCCACACGTGCGCGGGGGCCTTAGGCACTTGGGCATCTTGCGCTGCTTTTCCAGGCGCATCAGCAGGGAGCTGGGTCAGAGTGGAGCAGCCGGGACACAAACCAGCACCCATCTGAGAGGTGCTGCAGACTGTGGCTTCACCGGCTGTGCCACGGGGCTGCCCCCCACCCCAGCCCCTCTGGACAACAGCCTTCCTTTGCATTCTTCGAAAATCAAAGGCAGCATCACAACTCAGTTCCCATAAAAAAAACCCTGAAGTTTCCTAACTGACAAGTCAAATCCAAAAATTTCCCAATATTAAAACTAGTGCTGTTTGCACTACGTCTAAGCATTCACGCTGCAACTCTGAGTTGTTGGTAAATAGGGGCATATATTAAGATGGAAACCATGTGCTCAGGGCTGCTGCTGTGTACAGTGGCAAAAGCCGGCAGCTGCTCCACTCCTGCTTCAGCTCCTTGCTAAGGCACCTGGAAGGCAGTGCAGGACGGCCCACGTGTTGGCCCTGAACTCGCGTGGGACACCTGGATGGAGCTCCTGGCTCCTAGCTGAGGCCTGGCCCTGCCCTGGCTGTTGTGGCCACTTGGGGAGTGAACCAGCAGATGAAGACCTCTCAGTCTCTCCCTCTGTCACTCTTACTTTCAAATAAATTAAGAAATCTTTTTTTTTTTAAAGAAACAGAAACATGAGTGGTTAAAAATACAGCCAGTTTGGGCCGGCGCCACAGCTCACTAAGATTTACTTAAATCAGATTTACTCACTAAGATTTACTTAGTAAACCCGGCACACCAGGTTCTAGTCCCAGTCAGGGTGCCGGATTCTGTCCCGATTGCCCCTCTTCCAGGCCAGCTCTCTGCTGTGGCCCGGGAAGGCAGTGGAGGATGGCCCAAGTGCTTGGGCCCTGCACCCCATGGGAGACCAGGAGAAGCACCTGGCTCCTGGCTCTGATTGGTACAGCGCGCCGGCTGTGGTGGCCATTTGGGGGATGAACCAACATAAGGAAGACCTTTATCTCTGTCTCTGTCTACTCTGCCTGTCAAAAAAAAAAAGTCAGTTTGGAAACTGTCAAGCACCAAACATTTATTGTTTCTAAACATTCTTCCTGGTGATGCACTGAAAGAAACAGAAGGAAGATAAAGGGGCAAAGAAAAAAAAACTTAAAAAAAAAAATCACTATCGGGGCAGTGCTGTGGCGCAGCAGGTTAAAGCTGTGGCCCATGGTGTCAGCTTCCCACATGGACACCGAGTTTGAGTCTCAGCTGCTCCACTCTGATCCAGCTCCCTGCTATGGCCTGGGAAGGCAGCAGCAGATGGCCCAAGTCCTTCGGTCCCTGCACCCATGTGGGAGACCTGGATGAGGCTTCTGGCTCCCGGCTTTGGCCAGCTCTGTTTGTTGCAGCCATTTGGGGAGCGAGCCAGCAGATGGAAGATCTCTCTCTCTCTCCTCCTCTAACTCTGTCTCTCAAATAAATAAATCTTTTTAAAAAATCACTATCAAATTACAGATACATACATGTGGACAGAC
Source organism: Sylvilagus bachmani (assembly GCA_015711505.1). Classification (NCBI taxonomy): domain Eukaryota; kingdom Metazoa; phylum Chordata; class Mammalia; order Lagomorpha; family Leporidae; genus Sylvilagus; species Sylvilagus bachmani. The sequence continues at coordinate 107,378,769 of CM027387.1, forward strand.
CCCTTGTAGAAGCATACATACAGCTTAGAGAATTAAAATGCAAGATCCATGACATAGCCAGCGCCGCGGCTCACCAGGCTAATCCTCTGCCTGCAGCGCTGGCACACCAGGTTCTAGTCCCGGTCAGGGCGCCGGATTCTGTCCCGGTTGCCCCTCTTCCAGGCCAGCTCTCTGCTGTGGCCCGGGAGTGCAGTGGAGGATGGCCCAGGTGCTTGGGCCCTGCACCCCATGGGAGACCAGGAGAAGCACCTGGCTCCTGTCTTCAGATCGGCACGGTGCGCCAGCCGCAACGCACCAGCCATGGCGGCCACTGGAGAGTGAACCAATGGCAAATGAAGACCTTTCTCTCTGACTCACTCACTGTCCACTCTGTCAAAAAAAAAAAAAAAAAAAAAAGATCCATGACAACTTCCAGACACTTCTTTTGCACTTCAAAGAGACAGAGGTCTATAAGCTATCTATTGGTAATCTACTGCTCCAATAAACCCCCACAGATTTTCCATAAAATAGTAATATGCGAAATGACTCAGTCAATATCCTGCTAAATTCCTGCTCAAAAGATGAAGAGCTAGAAGGAACAGTCTTATTTCAAACACGTTCAGGATGACGACATGAGAACACGCACCCTTCATCACTGATACAGTCTCTGTGTCTTGCCACGTGGCAGCAGACAGGCCTGTGACAGCCGCCCTGGAGGGAAGGAGACGGCCACTGCACGGCCCACCTGGGATGGCAGCACTGCTATCCCACCACAAGCTGAGAACTTTAGAGACTGTAATTGGATGCTGCGCTGAAAAGTGCAAGTCAATGTTTTCCTCCGTAGCTTTAACCAGTGTAACTTTAGATGCTTCAATTTCTTTTTTTTTTTTTTATTTTTGACAGGCAGAGTGGACAGTGAGAGAGAGACAGAGAGAAAGGTCTTCATTTGCTGTTGGTTCACCCTCCAATGGCTGCCGCGGCCGGCGCACCGCGCTCATCTGATGGCAGGAGCCAGGAGCCAGGAGCCAGGTGCTTTTTCCTGGTCTCCCATGGGGTGCAGGGCCCAAGCACTTGGGCCATCCTCCACTGCACTCCCGGGCCACAGCAGAGGGCTGGCCTGGAAGAGGGGCAACCGGGACAGAATCCAGCGCCCCGACCGGGACTAGAACCTGGTGTGCCGGCGCCGCAAGGCGGAGGATTAGCCTGTTGAGCCACAGCGCCGGCCAATGCTTCAATTTCTATGGGAAAAAACTTCTACATACAGGCGTCCTCAAATATGGTAAGGTCTTAAGTTTTAACAGTATTTGTACGGTAATCTTGAACTTTACATTTTATGGCTACAGCTTTTTTTTTTTTTTTAAAGACTTATTTATCTGAAAGGCAGAGTTAGCGAGAGAGGAATGACAAAGAGAGACTGACCACTGGTTCACTTCCCAAATGGAAAAATGGTTGGGGCTGGACCAGGCTGAAGCCAGGAGCTTCATCCGGGTCTCCCACATGGGTGCAGGGGCCCAAGTACTGGGGGCATCTTCTGCTGCTTTCCCAGGCACATCAACAGGATCTGGATGATAAGCGGAGCAGCTAGGACTTGAACCAACTCCCTTATGGACTGCTGGAGACGCAGGTGTTGGCTTAGCCTGCTATGCCCCAACAGCTGGGCCCTGACTACAGGGCTTTAACTGAGCCCCTGGGAACTTCACACCCACTCACCATAGCAGTGCACTCACAGGCCTAGGGCTTCCCTCTCTGCTCCCAGGATAGTCTGGGAGTTTGCTAGAAACAGAACCTGCATCTTATACAATTCTGCAGTCATCTAGGAGCACTTGTGCAGGGAAGTGAAAAGACCAGCAGAGTGTCAATGTTCACCCTCTGGGGTCAAGGGCAAGGCTCTGAACCACATCAAGTTCCTTCAAAAGCCACTGCAATTCTGGCTGGGATACTGATGGCATACAAAAAACTCATCTGGAAGGCACGTGAGTAAGACAGAATCTGACAGCTTTATGGAATACTTCTGCACGTCTCCACACAATGAGCACCATGTGACCTTCTTATGACTCCAGGTCAAGACCACGTGCCTCCACGGTGACACACGGAGCACTTCCAGACTGTTCTAACAGAGATTCAAATACTCCCATTTCTCCGCTCAGCCTTCAAAAGCCAAAATACAAACAGAAACCTCAGCGGGGCGCAGGGTCGGGTGGGCGGGCATGCGAGGTAGCAGTCAGGACACCTGCACCCGTACCAGACGCACGCGCCGCACAGCCGCATGCGATGGTTACAGTGGTGCAGTCCTGTCACCCACTTCAGGAACCTGGACGGAACTCCTGTCTCCTGGCTTCATTCTGGTGCAGCCACAGCTTTTGTGGGCATTTGGAGAATGAATCAGTGGAGGGAGCTGTCTGCCTGTCCCTGACTTCTTCTCAAATAACTAAAAATAATTTAAAAATGTGGGAAACAAAAAGGTGACTTAAACACAAGCAGGGTCTTCCAGGAGGACAGGGAGCCCGCTCTCTGACACCCACTGGGGAGAAAGTGAATGGACTCAGACACTGCAAACCAGACCCTCGCTGCACATCGGGGCATCCAACCTTGCTGATTTCCCAGGGAACAGCCAATGTCTCAATTTCCCTGCACGGTTTCATTTCGTTTCCATGAGTAAAAACAGACGACAATGGGAATTGCAGGAAAACACCGACCTTCCCTAAACCACGTTCTCTGTGGACTTGAACAGTCACTAAGGGACACAGTGCGGTGTCTTAATTCCAGCTTGGGGTAAAATCAAGAGGGATCGGGAGGCCAGGACATGAGAGCTCCCTCCCTTCACCTGTGCTCACCAGGTCACACCACTCTCCCCAGTTCATCATCAGTGCCTGTCCACCCGGCCAGCCACTTCCTGCAGGGCTGCCCCGTCCTGACGGTCTCTGCTAGAAGCCTGGCCGGCGTTCGTTCCCACCCTCCGCCATGATGGTTAGGAAGTAAGGAAAAGCCGCAAAGCTCAGACCTCCCGTTTGGTGTCAGAAACAATTATGAAGTGACTAAGGGAGCAATGATACAAAAATATCTAGAAAAAAAGAGTTAAGAGATCTGACCTCAAAAATTAAAGGATGGTCGGCGCCACGGCTCAACAGGCTAATCCTCCGCCTGTAGCACCGGCACACCGGGTTCTAGTCCCGGTCGGGGCGCCGGATTCTGTCCCGGTTGCCCCTCTTCCAGGCCAGCTCTCTGCTGTGGCCCAGGAGTGCAGTGGAGGATGGCCCAAGTGCTTGGGTCCTGCACCCCATGGGAGACCAGGAGAAGCACCTGGCTCCTGGCTTCGGATCAGCACAGCGTGCCGGCCGTGGCGGCCATTGGAGGGTGAACCAACGGCAAATGAAGACCTTTCTCTCTGTCTACTCTGCCTGTCAAAAAAAAAAAAAAAATTAAAGGATGACAGATTTCAAGGCTGACATAATAGCATTTCATATTTGTAGCTCTTGATAGTAAAACACTACATATTCACGTGCATACCTGAATGTATACTGAATAGAACATCTTCAAAATGTTCTGTTAGAATCCCAAACCTTAGCACGATGGCAGAATTCCCTTTACACAGTGGATTATTTAAAAAAAGGACAGCGTATTAACAAAATCATGACAAAATCTGATGCAGCCTACTTGCAGCAGGAAAATGCAATCATGCATCTTCAGGGTTCTGCAGGATGCTTCTAAGATCTTTCTTCTCACTAAGATCACCACCACCAGCACTGAGAACACAACGTGAGGATGCTTCCCAGCACTGTATTTTCACAGAAACATTTCGAGGTGAAGTAAGAACACAGAAGTAGAACTGACAAGACTCTCACGGGGCTTTGCTCCTCTTGTTCATTTAGCGGAAACTCTTCTGAGGCAAAGAACTCTCCTTCAACATCATTTTAAATTTTGAGCAGAGATAAAATTAGCCATCTATTTCCTTAAATTCAACATCATCATCTATTCCATTCAGGATAAAGACATTTAAAATTACCTAGTATTCATTTTGTGTGTCTGAAAACCTAAATAAGGATCGAGAACCAAGCTGGTTGCGAGGTCATCGTTTTCACAGAGTTCCTTGGCGGACATTCCAGAAGACGGCACATAGCGACTCTGTCCTTCAAATCCCGAGTTACCGTTACCTGTGAAAAATAAGTAAAGTAACTCCCACTGGAAACCACTGGACTCTACCTTAAACATTTCTGCCATCTTTGACATTCAAGCAAGTAATCAAGAACTGAAATTACTTAATGTTAAGAACTCAGTCCCCTTCTGCACAAAACATAACCAAAAGCAGAACACGACAAAGTCGCCCGGCTACTGAAGGCAGTCTGGCTCGCGGCAACACCAGGTCCTGGGACCAGGTTGCGGCTGGCTCTGAGTCTTCTTTCAGAAGCTTTACTTCCCCTCCAAGCAGCAGCTGAGAAACGGGGGATGGGAGCCTGTCCATTATCAACAAGATGGCACGTGAGGCACTACAGACAGAACTGGGCAGAAGCAAACAAGTGGAACATGAGGTGTTAGAACTGCTGTAGATCTCAAATGCCAAAAGGACTTTTTTTTTTAAAAGATTTATTTATTTGAAAGGCAGAGTGACACACAGACAGGGAGAGACAAAGATCTTTCACCTGCTGGTTCATTCCCAAATGGCCACACAGCCAAGGCTGGGCCGGGCCAGGCACTCCATCCCAGTCTCATGTGGACAGCAGGGCCCAAACACTCGCACCACCTTTCGCTGCCTTCCCAGGCACGTCAGGAGAGGGCCAGCGGGACTCGACTGGCACGGGACATGGGATGCCGGCATCCGAGCAGCAGGTTAACAGCCACAACAGTGGCTCCCCACATGACTCGAGAAGTGAAAAGTTCAGCTTCGTGTTTCTATGAATGATCTTATCCCCACTTTGTTGGCAGCCTAGGCTCAGAGGTTAAGAAACTTGCCTATGGGGCCAGTGCTGTGGTTGGCGGGTAAAGCCAACACCTGTGGTGCCGGCATCCCATATGGGCACCAGTTCGAGCCCTGGCTGCTCCTCTTCCGATCCAGCTCTCTGCTATGGCCTGGGAAAGCACAAGAAGATAGCCCAAGTCCTTGGGCCCTGGCACCCATGTGGAAGACCCCAAAGACGCTCCGCTCCTGACTCCCAGCTTCAGACCATCCCAACGCCAGCCATTGTGACCATTTGGGAAATGAACCAGCAGATGGAAGACTTCTCTCTCTGTAACTCTAATAAATTAAAAAAAAGAAAAAAAGAAACTTGCCTATGATTACAGAGTTAGGTAGTAGAGCTGAAGAAAAACATAGATAATGATTGGCCGATTTCTAACTGATGTCTGAAACAATTTTCAATGACTAGGTAAGAATAGGGACTAAAATATGTAACTGAAGCAGCTGGATTTAAGTTGAAGAGAAGTGGTGCAAAGAAGGAAAAGGAGGTCAAATTCACATGAGGCTTCATCAGTGCTGACTGCGCTTGACATAAACATCAACAAACGCCAGAGGTCAGCAGCACAGTTGTTTAAAAAAACAATTTGTTGGGGCTGGTGCTGTGGCACAGCAGGTAAAGCCGCCATCTGCAGTGCCAGCATCCACGGCTGCTCCACTTCTGATCGAACTCTCTGCTGTGGCCTGGGAAAGCAGTGGAAGATGGCCCAAGTGCTTGGGCCCCTGCACCCACGTGGGAGACCTGGAGGAAGCTCCTGGCTCCAGATAGGCGCAGCTCTGGCTGCTGTGGCCATCTGGGGAGTGAACCAGCAGATGGAAGGAAGACCTCTCTCTTAACTCTGTCAAATAAATAGATTTAAAAAAAAAAAATATTTGACAGAGTTAGAGAGAGGCAGAGAGAGGTTCCTTATGTGAACACTGTAATGTTGCTTTCTGTGACTGCTTTATTGAAATGTAATACACCAACTTAAAGTGTACGATTTAATGTTTCCCCCTCATATATTCAGAGTTGTGCAGCCATCACTCCAAAAGGAACCCCATATCCAGTAGCAATTTCCCCGTTCTTGCCTCCCGCACAACCCCTGGCTCCGAGCCCCGTCTATGGGTCGGTCTGTCCATCCTGAAGTCTTCACCTGGACCATGTGGCTCTTTATGATTGGCTTCTTGAAAGGAAAAGTTTTCGAGGCTCATCCATGCTGTACCATGAATCAAAGCACACTCTGCCGGATGGACACACTGCTCCTCCTTGTCCACTCATCAGGTGGCACACAGCTGGGCTGTCTGCACTCCTTGGCTGTTCGCAGTAGCTAGTGCAAACACTTGTATAGGAAAGTTGCTCTGAGCTACACCCTCACTCTGGTAACTCACCACTGAGTTTCCACCACCGGGTGTCAGGGCCCAAACGCCCCACGTCCCTGCTGACTCGTGTTACTGGGGTCTTTTGGACTCCAGGTGTCCTCATGGCTGTGAAGGGCTAAGACTATTTCTCCCCTACTGAATTTCCCTGGTATGCTTGTCAAAAGTCAAGAACTAAGAATGTGGGATTAGATCCCATGAGTCTACAGGTTCACGTACACATGCCAGAATCACTGATGTTCTGAAGCAGAAGCAGGAGCCCCCAGCCTGGTTCTTTTCCTGTCCTGTTTACCTGAGCAGCAGAGAGAGCGAGCATGAAGCCTTCCCACCCACAGGGTCACTCCTCAAATGCCCATCGACGGCTGAAGCTGGAGCCAGGAACTAGGAATGCACTTTAGGTCTCATGGCCACATGGGAGGCAGGAACCCCATTATGGAGCCACCACTGCTGCCCGCCATGGTGTGCAATGGTAGAAAGCTGGAGTCAGCAAAGCGACCGATGTACTCTGCTACGGGTTGTGGGCCTCTTAGCTGCTGGGCTAAGTGCCTGCTCCCCAGCTTTGTTTTCTTTCAAGACTTTCTGGCTCGTCTGTGTCCCATGCATTTCCATATAAATTTCAGAATTGGCTCGTCATTTTCTGCAAAGCCAGCCTGGGTTCTGATAGGAAGTGCACGGAAACCATAGCTCACGTGAGGAGTCTGCTACCCTAACCACACTGCCTTTCAGTCAGTGAACATGACCTATTTTTCCCTTTTTATGCTATTGTAAATGAGATTTTAATATTTTTGGATTGTTCACTAAAAGGGTATAAAGATGTATTTATTTCTGCATACTGATCTTATATTCTGCAATCTTCTTGCACTCTTCATTGATCAGTGGATTCTTCAGGCTTTCTGCACAGGCAACCCTAACAGCTACCAGTGGTTTATTTCTTGCTGGCCAACCTGAATGCCTTCTGGTTCACTTTCTGGCTCCAGCACAATGCTGAAGAGAAGCGGTGGGAGTGGACATACTTAGCTTGTTCTTGATATGAGGGGAAGTACTTGCTCTTTCACCGTTTTCACAGCTGTCCTTACCTTCCGTGCCCAGGGTTCCACCCTCAAAGTCTGTCGCATTTTGTCAAATGTTTATTCCCTAACGACTGGACGATCGTGTGGTCTTGTCCTCCATTCCCATCCATCTGGTTTACCAGATCAGCAGACTTTGGGATCCTCCCTGGGACAGAGCCCATTAGCCCGTGTGAGAGAATCCTTTGATGTTGCTGCATCTGGTTTGCTGTATTTGCTGAGGATTTTTGTGATCATGTTCAGGAAGAACACTGGTCTGCAGTTTTCTTGCGACGGCCTTGGTTTGGTAACAGGGTATTAAAATGTGTTTGGAAAAACAGGGAAAAGAGTATTTCCTCAGAGTTTGTAAAGAATTCACATTAATTCTTCTTTAGACATCTGGCAGCATTCATCACCGAAGCCACATGGAAATGAGATGTTCTTTGTGGGTTTTATTCATTTATTCGTTTTTTTTATTTAATTTAATTTTATTTATTTTTTTTACAGGCAGAGTGGACAGTGAGAGAGAGAGAGAGACAGAGAGAAAGGTCTTCCTTTGCCGTTGGTTCACCCTCCAATGGCTGGCGCACTGCAGCCAGCACACCGCGCTGATCTGAAGCCAGGAGCCAGGTACTTCTCCTGGTCTCCCATGGGATGCAGGGCCCAAGCACTTGGGCCATCCTCCACTGCACTCCCGGGCCACAGCAGAGAGCTGGATCAGAAGTGGAGCAGCCAAGACTCGAACCGGCACCCACATGGGATGCCGGTGCTGCAGGCTGGGGCTTTAACCCACTGGGCCACAGCGCCAGCCCCGTGGGTAGTTTTTAAATTACTGATGCTCTTTACTCGCTACAGGTTCACTAGATTGTTCTGGTTGCTGGCAGACAGCTGTCCATGGTGCTGCTACCATGCCTTCTACATCTGTGAGGCAGCAAACAATGTTCGCTCTTTCATTCTTCATAATTCGAGTCTCTCTCTCTCTCTCTCTCTCTCTCTCTCTCTTTTTTTGGGGGGGGGGTCTTGCCTAAGGTTTGCCAATTTTGATGATCTTTTCAAAGAACCACTTTGATTTTCCGATTTGTTCTACCAGAGCAGTCTCCACTTATTCCTTTCCATCCCAACCATTATTTCCTTCCTTCACCCGTGTGGACCTCAGTCCACTTTTCTTTCCGATGTTCCAAGTGAAGAGGTTAGGTTACTAATTCGAGCTCTTTATTATTATTTATTATTATTATGGATTTTTTACTACTATAAATTTCACTCCAAGTCACCAGTTTAGCTGCATCCCATAAATTTTGGTATATTGTATCTGTCTTCATTTTTCATCTTAAGTGTTTTCTGATTTTTAAATTTTCATTTATTTAAAAAATAAACATTCAGGGGTGTCACTGCACAGAAGATTAAGCTGACACATGTGACACCAGCATCCCATGTAAGTGCCTATTCCATTCCCATCCACCCCTTGCTAATGCGCCTGGGAAGGCAGCAAATGACAGCCCAAGTATTTGGTCCCTGCTGCCCCATGGAGACCCAGATGGAGTTTCAGGCTCCTGGCTTCAGCCTGGCCCAGCCCCGGTCATTGCAGTCATTTGGGGAGTGAACCAGTGGATAGAAGATGCCTTTCTCTTTCTCTCCCCTGCTCCTACCCCCTAACTCTGTCTTTCAAATAAACAAATGATTTTTAAAAATATTTTATTTTACTTGAAAGTCAGAGTTACACACAGAGAGGAGAGGCGGGGGGGGGGGGGGGCTTCCATCTGCTGGTTCAATCTCCAATTGGCTGCAACAGCCGTAACTGTGACGATCCAAAGCCAGGAGCCAGGAGCTTCTTCTGGGTCTCCGACACAGGTGCAGGGAGGAACCCAAGGACTTGGGCCATCTTCTACTGCTTTCCCAGGCCATAGCAGAGGCTGTTTCGGAAGTGGAGCAGCCGGGACTCGAACCAGTGCCCATATGGGATGCCGGCACTACAGGCCAGGCCTTTAACCCACTGCGCCATGGTGCTGGCCCCAATAAATGATTTTTAAAAGCACTTTCATTTTTTGAAAGGCAGACAGACGCATACATACACCCTCCCCTCCCATCTGCTGGGACACTCCCCAAATGTCCATAACAGCCAGAGAGGGGCCAGGTCAAAGCTGAAGCTAAGAACTCAGTGTGGGTCTCCAACATAGGTGGGCAGAGACCCAAGTACTTGAGCCATCGCTGCTGCCGCCCAGGGACCACATTAGGAGGAATCTGGAAATCAGCAGCAGAGGCAGGACTTGAACCCAGGTACTGATACGGGATGTGGGTATCCAGCCAGCAGCTCAGCCGCCAGGCGGGACATGTTCCCCTGCAGCTCCTCTGTGATTTCTCCTGACACCCTAGGTGTATAGCAACGTGTTTACTTTCCAAGGTCTCGTGATCCCCTCAGACTTCTTTGTTACTGATTTCTAAATTTTACCCATTGTGGTTAGAGAACATATCGGGATGACTCCCACTTTTTTAAGTTCATGAAAGCACATTAAATGGACTAGCTCAGTCTGTCTCAGACAATGTTCTATGCACATCTGAGAAGACTGTGGATTCTGTTGTTGTTGGGCAGAATGTTAAAGATGTCTGTTAGGTCTAGTTCACTGACAATGTTGTGGGGCCGGCACTGTGGCCCAGTGGGTTAAAGCTCCGCCTGCAGCGCCGGCATCCCATGTGGGCACTGGTTCTAGTCCCGGCTGCTCCTCTTCCAATCCAGCTCTCTGCTGTGGCCTGGGAAAGCAGTGGAAGCCATCAAGTCCTTGGGCCCCTGCGCCTATGTGGGAGACCCAGAGGAGGCTCCTGGCTCCAGATCGGCACTCCAGCCGTTGTGGCCATTTGGGGAATGAACCAGAAGATGGAAGACTTCTCTCCTCTCTCCAACTCTTTCATTAAAAAAAAAAAAAAAAAGTACTGAGATACCGAATGACTGCTGAATTGTCTATTCTTCCCTTCAGTGTGGTTACTTGGGCTGTGCTATTAGGTGAAGCTAAGGTCTCTCACTGAAGACAGGCACTGCTCTGCTCCCGGCTCTCTGTCCACACAGTTCTTGCCCAGATGCTAGCATCTTCACATTCTGGGTTTCCCTATCCTATCCCTCTGTGCCTGTCTACTCTCAAAGTAATTTCTTTTTTTTAATTTTTTTTTTTTTGACAGGCAGAGTGGACAGTGAGAGAGAGAGACAGAGACAAAGGTCTTCCTTTTGCCGTTGGTTCACCCTCCAATGGCTGCCGCGGCCGGTGGCGCTGCGGCCAGCGCACTGCGCTCATCCGATGGCAGGAGCCAGGTGCCAGGTGCTTTTCCTGGTCTCCCATGGGGTGCAGGGCCCAAGCACCTGGGCCATCCTCCACTGCACTCCCGGGCCACAGCAGAGGGCTGGCCAGGAAGAGGGGCAACCGGGACAGAATCCGGCACCCCAACCGGGACTAGAACCCGGTGTGCCGGCGCCGCAAGGCGGAGGATTAGCCTGTTGAGCCACGGCACCAGCCTCTCAAAGTAATTTCTAAATCCTATCCATCTCCAACAATTAAAACTAATGCAAACCTTTTTGCACTAGATGCACAAAGGAAGCCAACAACCATTTGCTAAAAAAGTTAAAAGGTGAATCAATTTACTGACTAGAACCAATACCACTCACTGGGTCACTGTACTTTTCAATCTTTCAGGTTCCCACCAAATAATGAGTGCGACAGGATTAGGGTGCAAACAGAACCTTAGCAGTGAGCTGGTACCCACACAGGAGCCCACTCAATCTTGGCCTCTCTCCTATTCTCATCTAGCTTTCTAGAGAACAGTGACCTGATCTGCTACAGAACTAGGTCGAGGGCACTCCGAGTCCAATGAACAGCACAAACCCCAAAAAGATAAGGAGAAAGGAACGGATGAGAACCGGTATAATCTACCTGAAATTGCAGAAAAACCCCAGGCCGACCCAAACCAGTGGGAGTAAGCCAATTCTGACACAAACTAAGAAAATCCAATAGTGGTGAGATCCTTGTTAAGAAAAACGGAAACCAGGCCAGCGCCGCGGCTCACTAGGCTAATCCTCCGCCTGCGGCGCTGGCACACCGGGTTCTAGTCCTGGTCAGGGCGCCGGATTCTGTCCCGGTTGCCCCTCTTCCAGGCCAGCTCTCTGCTGTGGCCCGGGAGTGCAGTGGAGGATGGCCCAAGTGCTTGGGCCCTGTACCCCATGGGAGACCAGGAGAAGCACCTGGCTCCTGCCTTTGGATCAGTGCGGTGCGCCAGCCGCGGCGGCCATTGGAGGGTGAACCAACGGCAAAGGAAGACCTTTCTCTCTGTCTCTCACTGTCCACCCTGCCTAAAACTAAAAAAGAAAAAAAAAAGAAAAAAAAAAAAAAAACGGAAACCAAAAAGGTGGTCCTCCTTCCCATGGCACAGAAGGCAGTGATTCTATCAGGACCAGAACAGCCGCAGTCTGTGAAGCCGCCGAACAGTGAGTTCTGTTTATCCTACATTCAGAGCTGACTTTACTACTCTGAGAAGTTATCAAAAAAAATACATACTTACAACAAATGTAACAAAGAGTTTAAACTCACAAGAAACCAAGCACCAGCACTACAAAACTTATAGAATAGATTAACCATTCAGATATAAATTCTACAAAATAGATTTATGGATAGGAAAGCATAATTAAGATTATATACACTTAGCACTAGATTTAAGTTTTCCACATTGCTTGATGAGAATTATTTATGAAAACCCCTATACTAACTATGAAAACTGTCTTCCAGATAGAACACGCAGAATACACATTACAGACTGGGAAGAACCAATGAGCCCCAGCTCAAGGGCAGCGGTGAGCGGTCGGGCGTACGTACATCTGCTGGACTTCCTGTCCACCGCGCTCCTGCCTGCCTTCAGGGCGTCCTTGCCTGCGGGCTGGAACTTGGACTGGTTCTGCTGATGGTCAGACAACTTGCCTCCACTTCTCCTGCCATTCAGCACCATGTTCTTGGATTCTCCCAACCACTTCATACCCACAGACAGCCTGACTCAGGTGCATTTAGTCACTCTCTCCAAACAGCTCCGAGAATAAGGTCAACGTTCTCTCCTAAGAGAAACAAACAAAATGGGGAGGTCAATACAGGAAAGACCACGGTAAGCAGACCCTTGAGAAAGTCAGTATCACCAAGTGGCTTAGTGATGCGTCTCCGCTTTAAGGAGCATCCGCCGCCCCCTCCCCGCCCCACGCCATGTTCAAGACAGCGGTGCCCTCGGAACCTGATCACACGGCACTCACTCTGCCTTTCAGGCCCTGCACTCAGAAGAGTGGCTGACACCGAGCGGGTGCTCAATAAACACTTATACCCAACCATCAGAACTTTCATTAGCGCATTTGGAAACTGAATGGCTTGGACAGTGGAGAATTCTGTCATCTACAAGGACCTTGGGAAATGCGAGTAAAACAGATTACACCTGTTGAAATGAGAAGACGGCCATTCATCACAATCTCATTACAGAATCATGTTTTAGTATTAAATCAGACTAAAAAGGCCATAAGCTAAAAACTACAAACATACAGAACTTAAGAGCTAAATATATGGAATATTAATATCACCAGTACAATTCCTTCAATTTGCAGATGAAACGGAAGCCAAACCCAATGCCACCAAGCCTGCAGCACTCATGAGTACAGGCTGCCCTCAAATCTCTTGGCACACCAGACAAGAACCAATTCCCCTTTTCACAAAGACACACGAAAGCACAAACAGTAAGTTACTTCAAGCACTCCCAGAAATGCAGACCTGGACGTGCCCTCAATGATACCCAACACAACTAGAAAACTTAATTTTTCCTTCCCTCAGGTCTCCTTTATGGCAAGGAATACTTCCATTTATTTAATATTTACTTATTTGAAAGGGTTACAGAAAAAGAGGAAATACAGATCTACCTGCTGGTTCACTCCCCAAATGGTTGCAACAGCCAAGGCCAGGACAGGCCGAAGCCGGGAGCCGGGAACTCCAGGGGTGCAGGTACTTGGGTCATCATCTAATGCTTTCTCAGGTGCCTTAGCAGGGGCTGGAACAGAAGTGGAGCAGCTGGGACTTGAACCAGTGCTCAAGTGGGATGCTGGTGTCAGAGGCAGCAGCTAATCTGCGGCTGGCTCCTGATTTTTAAGATTTTACTTAGAGTTAAGAGTTAGAGTTAGAGTGAGAGAGAGGGGGAGGGGGAGGGGGAGGGGGAGAGGGAGAGGAAGAGTGAGCAGGAGAGTGAGAGTGAGAGGGAGAGGGAGAGGGAGAGGGAGAGGTCTTCTAGCCACTGGTTCACTCCCCAGATGACTGCAACGGCTAGAGCTGAGCTGATCTGAAGTCAGGAGCCTCCGCCAGGTCTCCCACACAGGTGCAGGGGCCCAAAGATGTGGGCCATCCTCCACTGCCTTTCCTAGGCCACAGCAAAGCTGGGTCAGAAGAGCAGCAGCTGGGACCTGAACTGGCACCCATACAGGAATCTGGCACCGCAGGCAGAGGCTTATTAACCCACTATGCCACAGTGCAGGCCCTAATTTTTATCTCGAGTGGGAATTTTAGCTGGGACTTAAATTTTTTCTCAATGATCACTTCAGCCATTTGAGGAGCGAACCAGTGGATGTAGGACTGATGTCTGTATTGTGCCTTACAAATAATAAAAATAACTTTAAAAAAAAGAGAGAGACATAAAAAGCAGAAACCCGAGGCCCAGCACCCACGTTCGAGACTTCCAAGGTCACACGGGCTCCAGTGTGCTCTGTGTGCATGTGCATCCATTTCATTATCTGCTAGGGCAACGAAGCGATGCCAAAATTTAAGAAAAATTACAAAATAATGATTTCAAGCTAACGTATCCTGAGAATTAGGAAAAGTTCACAAATAAATCATTTTAGTAGCAGCACCCTTGAGCCCAGTTCATGGAACACAGGCAGATTCACTCTAATTTATTCACAACTTCAACTCGGTGTGGGTTACTGATCCAACCTGGAACAAACCTGTGTCCTCACGGCCATTTATTTATCTCGTGACTATTATTCGCGTGTGAAGTGAAGGTAGCTCAGTGCAGTGGGCACTCCCGTCAGAGTACGGCTGACAGCACGATGCATCCGCGACTGGATCTACTTCAGCAGAAGCTGGGACACTGTCACTAAAGCAAGACCTACGTACACGCACAGACGAAGCAGCTGCAACAAAGGGATCAATATTCGGGGGCTATTTCTACATTTTCAGCTCAAAATGAATTATATACTCATTACCAGGACATTACTTGTTCTGCCCTCAGGAGCATGGATTTCTTTATTTATTTATTTTCATTTCATTTGACAGGCAGAGACAGATGGAGGGGGATTTTCCATTCCCTGTTCAGGGCCCAAATGTCTAAACAGCCAGGGTTGGGCCAGGCTGACGCCAGGAACCTGGAACCCCAGCTGGGTCTCCCACCTGCAGGTCAGGTGCCCGCTGCCTCCCACACTGCATGCGGCCAGGAAGCTGGGCCTGGACCCAGGTCTGTCACTGCTGCAGAGTGTAGGTTTGTCCTTGGTGGTATGTCATCTCTCCTACAGAACCACAGCTCACATCTACATGCACACAGCTCACCCGCGTCAGCACGGTAAGGGACTGTGGAGAGACAGGAGTTGAAGACAGGGAGCAGAGCACAAAGCCTAAGCTTTCAGGGCTGCTACAGAGGACTCCCACCCCCAGCACACAAGGAAACCGCCTCTCTGAGCTTGGCTCGGGTGACAGCATCTGAGCTACTAGCCACTGACTACAATTAAAGTAAAAATTACCTCAATTTAATCTGAAAATCGGCAGAAGAGAATTTCAAGTACTGGCCCCTCCCTAAGGTACAAACGTTCCGTCGTACTGGTTTCCCAATATAAAAATGTCAGGAACAAACTCGACCAAGACAAGAACATCCTATCTATCTCCTCATTTGTCAGTTCTTTGTGGTCAAAACATTCAAACATTCTGTCTTCCAGTTTTTTTTTTTTTTTTTTTGGACAGGCAGAGTGGACAGTGAGAGAGACAGAGAGAAAGGTCTTCCTTTTGCCGTTGGTTCACCCTCCAATGGCTGCCGCAGCCGGCACACTGCGCTGATCTGAAGGCAGGAGCCAGGTGCTTCTCCTGGTCTCCCATGGGGTGCAGGGCCCAAGCACCTGGGCCATCCTCCACTGCACTCCCGGGCCACAGCAGAGAGCTGGCCTGGAAGAGGGGCAACCGGGACAGAATCCGGCGCCCCGACCGGGACTAGAACCCGGTGTGCCGGCGCCGCAAGGCGGAGGATTAGCCTAGTGAGCCGCGGCACCAGCCCAGTTTTTTTTTTTTTTTTAATATTTATTTATTTGAAAGTCAGAGTTAGAGACAGTTGAGAGGCAGAGAAAGTTGAGTGAGGTCTTCCATCCGCTGGTTCACTCCCCAGATGGCCGCAACAGCCGGCCATGCTGGCGCTTCAGGCCATGGCGTTAACCCACTGCGCCACAGCGCCAGCCATCTTCCAGCTTTTTCGAAATACATACTTTATTCTTGTTATCTAGTTACTCTACTGTGTAACAGAACACTAGAATTTACTTATCTAGGGGCTGGCGCTGAGGCGCAGTGGGTAAAGCCGCCGCCTGTGGTGCTGGCATCCCATATGGGTGCTGGTTCAACTTCCAGCTGCTCCACTTCCGATCCAGCTCTCTGCTGTGGCCTGGGAGTGCAGTGGAGGATGGCCCAAGTGCTTGGGCCCTGCACCCATGTGAGAGACCCAGAGGAAGCTCCTGGCTTCTGACTGGTGCAGCTCTGGCCGTTGCAGCCAATAGGTGAGTGAACCAGCAGATGGAAGACAACCCCCCCTCCCCCCCCTCCCCCCCGGTAACTCTGCCTTTCAAATAACTAACTAAATCTTTAAAAAGAATTTACTTATCTAACAATGCATACAAATATCTCAATAATTTTGAGGGCCATTTGGTCTAATGAAAAAGACCCAATGACCTGCAAGGGACAGAATGTCCGGTAGTTCGGCTCCCAGGCGCCCCGGCTCCTGATTCCGTGTCTTACCGTGCACGCCCTGGGAAGAGTGGTGATGAAGCAACTGGGCTTCTGCCACCCACATGGAGACCGGGGGAGCTCCCAGCTCCTGGTTTTTGCCTGGCCCAGACCCAGCTGTCACCGGCATCTGGAGAGATTGTCTGGGGACAAGAGAGAACACGGAGACTAGTTAAGAGATCACTGCGATAACCAGAGGAGAACCAGCAGCCTGCAGTGGCAGAGGTGGCAGGAATGGCGGGTTTGGGATCTTTTCTCAAGATTTTGCTGGAAAGCAGGATTTGTTGACAGGCTGAATGTGGGAGTGAGGAACAAGGACTCCCAAGACGCCTCCGAGCAGAGGGATGGAATATGGAGGGCTACGACAGATGCCCACCAGAGATCCCAGCGGAAGAGGTGGCTGCAGTACAGGTCCAGGGCTGGGATATACACTTGGAGTTGCAGTATTAGTGGTGAAGCATCGAGGAGCGAGTATGGCGGGACACAGGGCACTCTGACATTTCGAGGTCAGGATGAGGAGAAAGCAGCTCCAGGAAGGCGATGATAAACCTGAGCAGGAGAAGCAGAGGTGCAGAAGCAATCTAAAAGGGGCCCCGGGGGACTGTGCACCTTGCTCACAAGCAACCGCTGAAATGGAAATAACAGTGACAAGACAAAAGGTCAGGGGTCGGGCACTGCAGCACAGCGAGACAAGACACTGCTCACAAGGCCGGCATCCCACATGGAACAGCCAATTCAAGGTCCAGCTGTTCCGCTTCCGATCCAGCTCCCTACTAAGGTGCCTGGGAGAGCAGCACAAGATGGCGTGGGCCCCTGCACCCATGGGAGACCAGCACAGAGCTCCAGGATCCTGGATTTGACCTGGCCCAGCCCCAGCCGTTGTGGCAATTTGGGAAGTGAACCAGAGCATGCAATGTCTCTTTCCCTGTCTCTCCCAATCTGGCATTCTGCTTTTCAAATAAATCTTGAGAGAGAGAAAGGGGGAGAGGGGCGCGAAGAAGGGGACATAAGCACTTAACAAAAAAAAAAAAATTATGGGGCTGGCACTGTGGCATAGGGGGTGAAGCAGCTGCCTGCAGTGCCAACATCCCACATGGGCGCTAGTTTGAGTCCCAGCTATTCCACGTCTGATCCAGCTCCCTGCTGATATACCTGAGAAAGCAGCGGAAGACGCTTGGTGTGCTTGGGCCCCTGCACCCATATGGAAGACATGGATGAAGCTCCCGGCTCCTGATTTCGGACCAGCCCAGTTCTGACCATTGTGGCTGTCTGGGGAGTATACCAGCAATTAGAAGATCTCTTTCTCTCTAACTCTGCCTTTCAAATAAATCTTAAAAAACAAAACAAGAAAAAACAACTAGGTTTCACACTCCAGAAAGATTAGAGGATCTGTGATTAAAAGTCTTTTTAATAGATTAATTCTCTGGATCAGAGGAGCACAGACACTGGAGTTTGAGAATGGGGTAGGATTTCTGAAGGGGCTGTGCACTGCTTTTCCTTTTATTTTTCTCAACATTCACAAACACAATTTCCCTCTTAATTATAATTCTTACTTTAGCACCTTTCCAATGTGTTTAAATTGATGCTAAATCATTCACACCCCCTTCCTTTTATGAGATTTATTTACTTGAAAGGCAAAGTTGCAGAGAGGCAGAGAAGAGAGACATCCTCCATCAGCTGGTTCACTCCCCAGATGGTGGCAACGGCTGGAGCTGCGTAGATCCAAAGCCAGGAGCCAGGAGCTTCTTCTGGGTCTCCCATGTGGGTGCAGGGGCCCAAGGACTTGGGCCATCTTCTGCTGCTTTCCCAGGCCATAGAGAAAGCTGGACTGGAAGTGGAGCACCCAGGACCCGAACCGGTGTCTATATGGGATGCCAGCACTGCAGGCGGTAGCTTTGCCGCCTAAGCCACAGTGTTGACCCCAATAGCGCCCTCTTTTAAAAATTTATTTTTAGGGGCCGGCTCTGTGGCACAGTGGGTTAACTCCTTGGCATACCATATGGGCACCGGTTCGAGACCTGGCTGCTCCACTTCCTGTCCAGCTCTCTGCTGTGGCCTGGGAAAGCAATAGAAGATGGCCCAAGTGCTTGGGCCCCCGCACCCATGTGGGAGACCCAGAAGAAGCTCCAGGCTCCGGATCGGCACAGTTCCAGCCGTTGTAGCCAATTGGGATATGAACCAGCGGATGGAAGACCTCTCTCTCTCTCTCTCTCTGCGCCTCTCCTCTGTGTAACTCTTTCAAGTAAAAATAAATAAATCTTTTTTAAAAAACCCCACACACTTATTTTCATCTAGCAGAAAGGCAGAACGATGGGGCAGGGACCTCCCCATCTGCTGGCTCTGAGGGAATGAACTGATTATCTCCAACACACACAGAGCCATGTCTGAGAGGTTTACCACTTCAGAGTCAGCGGAAGGAAGCCTCACCTCCCAGGGTTTCACTCCAGGAACAGGTGGGGAAGGAAGCACGCTCTTCAGATTCCAACATAAACACGAGGGTGTCCGGCAAAGCGCCATGGCACAGCAGGTGGAAGCCTGCATCCCAAATCCCTGCCTACAATACAGCTCCCTGCTAATGCATTCTGGGGGGCAGCAGATTACGGCCACAGTGCTTGGACTCCTACCGCCCACGTGGGAGAACTGGAAGGACCTCTGGGCTCCTGGCCTCAGGCTGGCCCAGCCCTGGCTGTTGCGGGCAGCTGGAGAGTGAACCAGCAGATGGAAAAAATCCGCATTAAAAAACTTTTTGATGACTTCACAAAAGAAAACAGTTATTTCACAGAAAACGTGCTTGGTTCATGCAAAACACCTACTGTGCGCCCAGCAGGGATGGTGGCTCTGCTGACACCAGTGCCCTTCCATCTCTCCACAGCTTAAATTTGTCACTTGGTGAAGGGACTAACAGTTGTGCAATTTCAAAACTCTGGTTCCGATCTTTCTATTCTTTTTTTAAGATTTGAAAGGCTAGGCCAGCACTGTGGTGCAAAATGTTAAGCCACCACCTGCAATACCAACATCCCATATGGGCACCGGTTCAAGTCCCGGCTGCTCCACTTCTGATCCAGCTCTCTGCTGTGGCCTGGAAAAGCAGTCGAAGACGACACAAATGCTTGGGCCCCTGCACCCACATGGGAGACCCCGAAGAAGCTCCTGGCTCCGGAGCAGATCAGCTCTGGCCGTTGTGGCTCTTTGGGGAGTGAACTGGCTGATGGAAGACCTTTCCCTCTGTCTTCCTCTCTCTGCAACTCTGCCTTTTGAATAAATAAATAAACCTTTAAAACAAACGATTTTAAAGGCAGAGTTAGAGAGAGAGGGAGAGACAGGAATCTTCCATTGGTTGGTTCACTCCTCAAATGGCCACCACGGCCAAAGCCAGGAGCCCAGAACTCCAGATTCTCTCAAGCGGGTGGCAGGGCACAAACACTTAGACCGTCCCCCACTGCTTTCCCAGGCACAACAGGAGGGAGCTGGATAGGAACTCAGCTCAGAAGGGATACCAGCACCCCAGCAGCAGCCTAAGCCACTGCACCACAACGCCAGCCCCGGTCCAAAGCTTTTACTTTTTGCACATCTTGCACAAACCACGATTTTTTTAAAAAATGTCAGAAAAACAATGCACTGATTCTGAAAACTATCACGCACTTTAACAATTCCTGTGACGTTACCAAGAACTCTAACCATCTTACACATTAAATCTGTCTACTGATGGTTGATCCTAAAGATTTATCCAGTAACGAGAATAACCTCTAAGTGACACACAATTTCTAAAAGTATGCTCTAACTTGCTGGAGAACTGTTAGAAATGTTTATTCATAAATGAAAAAAAAAATCCAAATGATTCAGCTATAATCTAGAAAAAAAAAACAGTTCAATGCACCAAATGGTTGACAGTGTTATCTCTGAAAAATGAAATTATACAGAATTTCTACCTACTATATATGTAACTTTTAAAAATGAGCATGTAATTACTGCTGTAATAAAACAAATTTGAAGTTAAAAATAAAAAAGGAAAATCCGACAGGCTGGGTAGCTTCCCACTGCAACAAAGCCTCTGCATGTGGGACGCCCCACCCGCCCTGCCCTCGCCCCGTCTCCCAACCTCCTGGTCTCCTCACACAGGCTCTGATCCCTCACTTCTCACAGTGCTGCCTATCAACCATTTATGACTCCTGCCTTCCCCACTGTGGCGGAAACCAGCTAAGGAGCACTTCGTCTCACTGGTGCAGCACAAGCCCATTCACGTCACGTGTTCTCACACACTCACATACACACACACACACACATAATTTTTAAAGATTTATTTATTGATCTGAAATGCATAATGACAGAGGGAAAGAGAGAGATCTTCATTTGCCGGTTCACTCCCCAAATGCCTGCAACGCTTGAAGATGAGGCAGCCTGTAGCCAAGAGTCAGGAACTCCATCTGGGTCTCCCACGCGGATGACAGAGACCCAAGCACTTGGGCCATCCTTTGCCACCTGCCCGGCACAGCAGCAGGAAGCTGGACAGGAGGCAGAGCAGCCGGGATTCAAACCAGGCATGCAGACGTGAGATTCCGGTGTCCCACTGCAAAAGGAATGCCTGCCCGTCAGACCCCCACCTTTTTACAAAGATTTATTTATTTGAAAGAGTTAACAGAGAGAGAAAGAGACCCAGCTTCCATCTGCTGACTCACTCCCCAATTGGCCGAGTGGCCAGGTATAGGCTAGGCACTTCCTCCAGATCTCCCATGTGGGTGGCAGGGGCCCAAGCACTCAGGCCATCTTCCACTGCTCTTCCCAGGCCATCAGTAGAGAGCTGGATCAGAAGTGGATCAGCTGGGACTTGAACCGGCGTCCACAGGGGATGCCAGCGTCACAGGCAGCAGCTCTGCCCCATACCCCTTTCTATTTGCTAACTTAACACTACACCTAATCCCAACAGGTTATTAGTTCTTTCCTCCAAAATCTAAATTAAAAAAGGGCTCCCGTAATGTATCAAAGAATTCCAAATCCAGCTGCAACAAGACATCCAAGACTCCATGAACCCTAACAGTAACTGCAGTGATTAAACCATGTACACTGCCCTGCAAAGCTATCGGAAGCATTTACGTTCAATATCCCAATGTGGGACGTGACAACACTTTCATGGGTAATAGCTGTCTCACTGATGGGAGAAAGTCGCCATGAACCTATGGTCACACCTGTAACCTTAAACTGGCTCCTGGAAATGCTACTGTCAGAAATGTGTCTCACGTGGGAAGACGTATGACGTGGCATGGAGTTCAGCTAGTGCTCTGAGAGGAGGAGAGCCTTGGGGATTCCCGTTCCCCTCAGCGGCACCGTCACTGTCAGGTATCTAGCATCATCAACTCCGCTGCAAAGAGCAGGTCTCTGCGTACGTGTAGGACGAGGACAATGGCCCACAGTGCTACTAGGTCATCATTCCTGTGCTCCTTCCAGCTTCTGCAGAGTCAAGTTCAGATGCGTTCAGCTTCAGCGGATTCAACACCCTCCCGTGGCCATGCCCCGTCTGACCCCAGAGGCACAGGCCAGCGGATTCAACACCCTCCCGTGGCCATGCCCTGTCTGACCCCAGAGGCACAGGCCTACAGCTGAGAATGCCCAAGTGCTTCTTAACCCATCGCCTCTCCAGGGCAAAATGGCCAGAGATGACCTCAGTAAGATCTGGAGAACACTGACCACACTGATTAGTTGAGATGACTGCACTAAAGGAGGCTAGCAGGCTGAACACTGGCCCCAACGCATCACGTCCAAACCTCCAGAACTGTGAACGTTCCTTATGGGGAAGTGGTCTCTGAAGATATTGATAAATTAAGAATCGAGAGATGAAGGACTCCCCTGGGCTATCTAGTGGCCCTAAATGCCGTCATAAATGCCTTTTCAGAAGAGGCAGAGGGAGACCTGATGCCAGAGGGAAGGACAGGCAGACGGGTGATGTGGTCACAGGTCAGGGAGCGTGGCAGACACCAGAAGCCAGGAGGCAGAGAACGGATTCCCTCCCCCAGCGCCGCAGCACCAACCTTGCGTGGGACCCAGAGGAAGGCGATGTTGATCTGGCCGCCAGAACTGTGAGAATACACGGCTGTATTCCTCAAAGCACCGAGTGCGCTCATCTGTCACGGCAGCCACAGGAACCCAACACAGGCGCAGGAAAGCTGAAGCAGAGAGGCTTAGGGCCGTCACACCCCACAAATACTTAAAATTCCAACACATACGAGAAGACGTCAAACATCTTTAAAAATAAGGGATTCAGAGCAGTTTGAGTCATTCTCCACTGCGAACGCAGGCATGAAGCACAGGTATGGTGCACTCCAGGCTGTCAATTACGTGTCTAACACACACGCGCTGCGCTGCCAGGGAACCAAAAATCGTCCTAGACATAGTGAGCATGTTCCTGTTTATAGTAAAACTTACAATAAAAACTATTTGAGTTTTCACTTAGCAAAACATTTAAAACAAAATACAGCGATAAACTCACGGTCAGACATTCACAATACTTTTCTTATTTGCCTACAGATCCACAGTTGGACTTGGAATAAACTGTCTCCTTCAGAAAGCCCTGCTTCCTAGCTTATTATGTAGCTGCGTTCTCTCCCATCAAGACAAAGGAGTCTATGTGAAAAGCATCCATGTCTCCAGCAGTCTCTGCAGGTATTTCTAAAAATGAAAGTTTTAGCTGATGTAGTTGAAGGAAATTCCACAAAAATTTAAAGCCCCCCCCAAAAAAACAATAAAACCACCTGCTTCCCTATCTCTACACATCTGATCCCCCTTTTCCCCTACGAGAGTCTATAAATAAAACCAGAGATTCTCACTGATGTCCATCTCCTAGACCCAGCGCTTCACTTTCTAGAACAGACTCCACCTGGTGTCCGACGTCCGGCTGCAGCCAGCACAGCACGCAGAGCTCGAGCAAACCAAAGAGCGGTGCCTTCTGAGGGGCAGCGCGTGACGGGCCTCCAGAGCGCATTCGTGGTCCGCACCTCAGGCCCGTATCCGGAAGCGGCTCGCACAGTGGCTGAGGAGGTGGCCCTGGAGCCCAAGCACCTGGGGCCACCCCAGCAGCCTGTCCATGCACTCACCACTCAGCCTCCCCCACGTCTTACTTATAAAATGAAAAGAGGGTCTAGTTCTCCATGAGCAAAGATCACCAATGAAGGCCTCCTCCTTCCAAGTAGCTAAGGCAAAAGCAGAGGACAGAGCCACTCGCGGCACAGCCGAACCCCGCGTGCAGAAGCCCCTTCCCTCAGCTCCCACGGGGGAGACCAGCTCGATGTGCTCCAGGTGCAGGCCGCAGCTAGGACACTGAAGTGCGTTTCCCCACTGCACAGCTCTCCCACACACGCGCGGTGCCATCACCCCCCAATCTTACAGACAAGGACAGCTAAGAGAGTTACAACAGACAGACACGACCAGGTCCAGAGACTGTACTCTTAACATCACAGGAACAACACAACCTTGACCCAAACACATTTTAAAGCAATTTTTGTCCCACGCTTGAAGAAAAACAGAACCAAACATACATGATTTCAGATTTCACAGTGCTCAGAGTGTGAGGTGGGGTGGGGAGAGAGACAACCGAGTATTCTGCAACTATCAGAGGCGTCCAGAGACCAGCACGCTGTCAGCAGACTGTGCTACAGTAAGAGGCTGCTGGCTGGATAGCTGGGGAAAACGAAACCAAAGTCTAAACCCCATCCCTGGTATCTACCAGCATCCACGAAATCTCCTTAGGGCCAAGTGGCTCTGTCTAAGCTCACCAAGACCCCGAGTGTGCATTTCCTTGGAAACAAAATACTCCTCCGAGATCACTAAGTGCACCAGACACTGCAGCAACATTGTATACGTCCCACAAAGTGATCCGCCTCGCAGACCTTCCGCTACACTGCATTCAGCAGCCACGGGCACTGTTCATGGTGCTGGAAACTGGCTGTGCTCAGGGAACACCAGAGGGCGCCCGAGAGCCCCCCCCCCCTTTCAGGAGCACGGGGGCTGCAAGGTGAGCAGGGGACCAAAATCAAAGGGAAGTGTGTGAGAAAACCAGTGCAGACCTGGGCGGGACCCTGCTGCGTGAGGCCCGGCAAGCCAGCATCAGAGTTCTGACCAGGCCTTCCTATAAAGGTGGCGCAGCTGGACACAGGTGCCCTGACACCTGCACTAGGCACCCCTCACCCGACACACGTGACCAAGGACTCACAGCAGCCCGACCACCCGGGGCAGCGGGGAGGCAGGGTTATCACTGCAAACCAGAAGCCCAAAGCTCCGGGTGCCTGCTGTGCCTGTAACTGGTCAGACTGAGTCTAAAACCCTTGTGCCGAAGGGGTGGCACAGCAGGTTAGCCGGTGCCGGCATCCCATATGGATGCTGGCTCGGGTCTGGGCGGCTCCACTTCCAGCTCCCTGCTGTGCCCTGGGACGGCGGCAAAGGATGGCCCAAGTCCTTGGGCCCCTGGAAGGAGCTCCTGGCTCCTGCCCGGCCCCAGCTGTCGCAGGCATTTAGAGGGTGAACCAGCAGACAGAAGACCTCTCTGACTTTCAAATAAATAAATCTTAAAGCAAACCCTCGTGTTGAGACTGCACACTGTAGTTTATGCCAACACCAGGCCGCACGCAGCTCCATCCCGAGGCAGGCTTCCGACGGCAAGCCTCCCAGTCTGCTTTTCGCTCTCGCGTGCTTACTTCACCACACTCAAACATTCTGCGGAGACCTAGTGGGAAAACGGGAGCCCACAGGTCTTAAAAGCTGAGTTTCTGAGTCCGCTGGGACACCCCAGTCTTTCAGTTCTAACACCCAATGTGCGCTGCCTCCCATTAATTTAATGGCGTTTCAAAAACCAGGGGAGGCAGAGCTCCGTGCCACACACCGACGAACGAGAGAAGCCAATCGGGGATGTCAACAGGATGGAAACGGGTCTTAGAAACGAGAGCAGTGCGGTGGAACGGCCAACTTGGGGTTGGAAGTGACCTCCGAGAGCCACGTGTGGTCATCCTGGAGAGAAGACTGAGCCCGGGCCCCGCCCACGCCACAGCAGGTGACAGAGCAGGGTCCTTCAGCGTCCCCAGCGACACTCACACACGGTCGGAGAATTTTCCGTGCGCCCAGAGGATGCCCGGTGTTCTGCTGCCCGCACGCGACACTGTGACCAAACTGACTCGGGGGTCCTGCTGGCGCCCAAAACACAGCGGAGGACCAAGCACCTGGGGATCAGTGGTCCCTTCTGCGAGACCACGCAGCTGAGCGACTGCCAGGGCCCCTCTGCAGCTCACGGGGCCAAGCAGCGCGAAGCTGACGCGACTCACGAAAATAAAGCAGGGGCCGTCTTTACAGATGGATCCTCTCTTCACGGCTTTAAAATGGCAAAATCCTGTAACGCATGTAAAATACGATGTGCAGGAATAAAATCTGGGAACACGTGTGTGCTCCCTCTGAGACCACGTGGAACTCGGAGCCCACCAACAGGTAGGGAAGGCGGTCAGAGCCGGTCAGGGCCACCTTTCCCCCCAGCTGACGCCTCTCATCTCCCAGGAGCACGAGGCTCGGGAGCAGAGGTCCACACACATCCATGACGGAGCTGGAACAGAACTACACGGAACTGCTGACTCCCCGGGTGCTTCTCTCTGGAGCTCCGGCCTCACTGTGAGGGAAGGGCTCTGGACAGACAGCCTGCGCCTCCACAGGCAGAGCAGAGCCCCCACAGGAAAGGGCTCACGGCTCCCCAACGCCCGCCTCCTAAAATCCAGCGGGTACTCCTAGTTACCGGACAGTGACTTCGTCTTGTGTTCTTATAGCAAGTAAAGCTGCTTTTTACACCAAGCTAAGTCCCTAAGACCACATTTTTTTCCCAAAAAATAACTAAAAACAAAATCAGGGTGAAAAAGTTACATCTTAACCACAAAACCAGTGAGTCTCTCCTGCCGGCTGTGTCTGCCACAGGCAGGTGGACGTGCTGGGAAGCGGGCCTCCCACCCGACCTGGGCTCACAGGAGCCGCGTCCGGACAACGGAACACAGCCAGCTCCCATGTGGGCCAGCGGCTCGCAAGGCCGCCCGCGACTGGCAGAAAGGGTTTGCTCTGCGGGTCAGGACGCTGCCCCGATGCCACCCACACCAATCTGTCAGTCCGGCCACGCAGCCCCGTAAGGGAAAACCGTCCTGAGCCGCAGACCTGTGCGACCCAGGGGAGAAAGGACACCCGAGAGCCCCTGCTCGGACAGGCCGGCCAGGGTGCGCTCCCCGCGGTGACCAGGGGAGAGAGGACACTCCGAGAGCCCCTGCTCGGACAGGACGGCCAGGGTGCCCTCCTCGCAGACACTGGGGGAGAGAGGACAGGCCGGCCAGGGTGCCCTCCCCGCAGTGACCAGGGGAGAGAGGACACGCCGAGAGCCCCTGCTCGGACAGGCCGGCCAGGGTGCCCTCCCTGCGGTGACTGCGGAAAGAGGACAGGCCGGCCCAGGGTGCCCTCCCCGCAGTGACCAGGGAGAGAGAACAGGCCGGCCAGGGTGCGCTCCCTGCGGTGACCAGGGGAGAGAGGACACGCCGAGAGCCCCTGCTCGGACAGGCCGGCCAGGGTGCGCTCCCCGCGGTGACCAGGGGAGAGAGGACAGGCCGGCCAGGGTGCCCTCCCCGCAGTGACCAGGGAGAGAGAACAGGCCGGCCAGGGTGCGCTCCCCGCAGTGACCGGGGACAGGACAGACCGGCCAGGGAGCGCTCCCCGCGGTGACCAGGACAGGACAGGCCGGCCAGGAGCGCTGCCCGCGGTGACCAGGACAGGACAGGCCGGCC
>CM027387.1:107422784-107434079 GCA_015711505.1 Sylvilagus bachmani
TCCCTCTCTCCTTCTCCCTCTCCCTCCCTCTCCTCCCTCTCCCTCCCTCCCTCTCCCTCCCTCTCCTCTACATTAGCCACCACACATAAGGAAGAACGTGCAGTACTCGTCTTTCAGTGGCTTATTTCACTCAACCGGATGTCTCCAGTTCTTGCTGTATCTTCTTGCTGTGTTGACCCTCTGATTAGCATATAATCTCCTCTTTGTCTTTTGTAACATTTTAAACATTTAAAGCCTATTTTGTCTGATATTAGCATACTACTCTTTGGGTACGATTTTTGTGGAATATCTTTTTCCATCCATTTGTGTCTGGATCGAAAGTGAGTCTGCTGTCGACAGCATGTATTCTAATGAATTCTGCCAATATCTATATTTAGATCGGAGAGTTTAACCCACTTACATTTAGAATAATCACTGATAAGGATAGACTAACACCTGCCATTTTACTATTGTGTTTTATTTGCCTGACAGGTTTTTTTCTCCCTATTCCCTGCGTTACTATGTTCTTCTGTGTTTGGATTATTTTTTTTGGTAGTAAAATGTTTGAATTTCTTTCCTGTTCCCTTGTGTGTATACTGCACAGCTTCTGTCTGCGTGCTAAAGTAATAACACTCTAGTTTTGATTTATACCAGCCTACCTTCCCCATCGTACAAAATCTCTGCCCTTTTACCGCTCGGTCTCCCTCCCATGGTTGTTGATGTCACAAAACTATCTTTAGCAGCCAGGGTTGTGGTGTGGCTGGATAAGCTGCCACTTGCATCCACATCAGAGAGCCAGAGCAGTCCCAGCTGGACTGCTTCCAATCCCACTTCCTGCGAATGCACCTGGGAAGGCAGTGGAAGGTGAAGGCCCAAGTGCTTGGCCCCTGCACCCCAGTGGGAGCCCCGGATGGAGTTTCTGGCTCCTGGCTTCGGTGTGGCTCAGCCCTGGCTGTGGTGCCCATTAAAGGAGTGAACCACAGGCTGGAAGGTCCACCCTCCCCCCCGCCCCCGCCTTTCAGATAAATAAATACATTTAAAAAATTATAATTTATACATTGTATGCCACCAAATGTAAACTAGTAACTCTTTTAAATACATTAGTCTCTCTCTCTCTCTCTTTTTTTATTTGACAGGTAGAGTCATAGACAGTGAGAGAGACAGAGAGAAAGGTCATCCTTTGCCGTTGGTTCACTCCCCAAATGGCCACTACGGCCAGCGTTATGCCACTCCAAAGCCAGGAGCCAGGTGCTTCTCCTGGTCTCCCATGGGGTGCAGGGCCCAAGCACTTGGGCCATCCTCCACTGCACTCCCGGGCCACAGCAGAGAGCTGGCCTGGAAGAGGGGCAACCGGGTCAGAATCCGGCGCCCCGACTGGGACTAGAACCCGGTGTGCCGGCGCCGCAGGTGGAGGATTAGCCTAGTGAGCCGCGGCGCTGGCCCCACATTAGTCTCTTAAAACATGTAGAAAAGAAAGTTATAAACCAAAGCTACAATAATACTAGATTTTAGAAAATTTTTTAAAAAGTGCATTTAGTCTCTTAATTCATGTGGGAAAAAAATGGGATTACAAGCACTTCTTATAATAATAGTAGCTTTTATAATTTCCCATGTAGTTGCCTTTGTTTTTAGATTTTTCTTTGGAAAAAGATGGTTTTATATTAATTTTCATCTACTTGTTAGGCAGAGAGAGAAAGCCAGGGCCCAGAACTCAGTCCATGTGGTGTCGGGCTGTGCACTCGAGCCATCATCTGCAACTGCTGGGGTGCACTGGCAGGAAGCTGTGCCGGAGGCGGAGTATCCAGGACTCGGCCAGGCTCTGATACGGACGCAGGTGCCCAGCAGCGCGGGGTCCGTTCTACCTCAACACTTACCGGAGGTCTTTATTTCCTTTTTTTTTAGAAAAAAATATTTATTTATTTGAAAGGCAGAGTTACACAGAGAGAGAGAGAGGTCTTCCACCCACTGGTTCACTCCCCAAATGGCCGCAATGGCTGGAGCTGTGCCAAACTGAAGCCAGGAGCCAGGAGCTTCTTCTGGGTCTCTCGTGCAATGCAGGGACCCAAGGACTCGGGCCATCTTCCACTGCTTTTCCAGGCCACAGCAGAGAGCTGGATCTGAAGTGGAGCAGCTGGGGCTTGAACCAGTTGCCCACACGGGATGTCGGCATCGCAGGCTGCGGCTTTACCCGCTACACCACAGCGGCGGCCCCAGCCTCGTATTCTGATAATTCTGTTGAGAATCCCTTGTTGATGATGAATTGCTTCTCTGTTTGTAACTTTTATGACTTACTCTCTGTATTTCAAGAGTTTTCTTATAACATGTTTAGGTCTCTTAGAGTTTGGGCGCTTTGGACATTTTTCTATTATTAATGAAATTTGGTAGCTTCAGACATTCTCTCCATGCCGTTGTCTGTCCCTTCTCCCTCTGGAATTCCCACAGTGCCCACGTGGCTTCCTGCTGGGTCCTTCCTCATCGGTCCCCTGGGCTCTGTTCCACTCTCCCCCAGTTCTCTTTCTAGTCTTTGGACTAGCTGGTTTCCATTGTCCTAATTGCTTGTTCCATTTGTCTGCTGAAAGCGGTGAATCCTTCCAGTGAATTCTTCAGCTCAGTTATTACACTTTTCAGCTCCTCAGTGTCTTTGAGATTTTCAGTCTCTATTGATATTTCCACTTTGTTAGTGCATTGATATCTCAACTTTCTCCAGTCTTTGAGCATCTTTTATATATATATACATTATATATTATTTGATGGACTAGGGAGAGAGAGAGACGTTCCATCCATCCATCCCTTGGTTCACTACTCAAAAGGCCACAACAGCTGGGACTGGGCGAGGCTAAAGCCAGGAGCTAGGAACGGCGTCCAGGCCACCAATGAGAGCGGCAGGAATTCAGGCGTTTGAGCTCCTGGGACCCCAACCGGCTCTGGGGATGGGAGGTGGCGTCCTCAGCGTCAGCTCAGCCACTGCGCCACAACGCCTGCCCCTCTTGGGACATTTTTAAGACAGCTTTTTTATTTTTAAAGATTTACTTATTCATTTGAAAGGCAGAGTTACAGAGAGAGAGAGAGAGAGAGGGAGGGAGGGAGAGATCTTCCTTTTGCTGGTTCACTCCCTAAATGGCCGCAGTGGCCAGAGCTGGGCTGATCCAAAGCCAGGAGCCAGGAGCTTCTTCTGGGTCTCCCACAGGGGTGCAGGGGACCACTGCTTTCCCAAGCACATACATAGGGAGCTGGATGGGAAGTGGAGCAGCTGAGACTTGAACCGGCACCCTCATGGGATGCTGGCGCCTCAGACGGCAGCTTTACCCGCTATGCCATGGCACAGGCCCCAAGATTTATTTATTCATTTTTTTGCAAAGCAAAGTGACAGGAAAAAGAGATCTTCCGTCTGCTGGTTCACTCCCCAAATGGGCACAATAGCTTGGTCTGGGCCAGGCCAAAGCGAGGAGCCCAGAACATCACCCAGGTCTCCCACATGGGTGCCAGGGGCCTAAGCTGCTCTCCCAGGCCCATCACCAGGGAGCAGGGCCAGGACTGGCACCCGCGTCGCAAGCAGCCGCTCATCCGCTGCACCACCACGTTGGACCCAGACGTCTGCTTTGATCTCTTTTAGTGGCTCTGCCGCCAGGTCTCCTCCAGGCAGTTTCTGTTGGTCTGTTGTTTTCCCTTTGAATGGGCCTGTTTCCCTGTTTCTTTGTACGCTTTGTGATTTTGTTGGTGGTGGTGGTTGAGTCCAATAACCTGGTAACTCCAGGACTCAGATCCTCCTTGTTCTGCACGGTGTGCTGGTTTTGGTTATTGCTCTGCTGTCTCGGGCATCAGCCTGAGGTCTCACATCTTTTCTGAGCCCACTGCTTTCCCGGGTGTGTGTAATCACTTTCTGATTTTCCCCTAAATACAGCTGTTCTCAGATATCCTAGGATTTAATGTCTGACTCCTAACAGACACTACCTGGATTTTTAACAAAGATAAAAAGACAAATCAATTAAGAAAGAATAATCTTTCTTTTTTTAAGAGACTTATTTTATTTATTTGAAAGGCAGAGTTTGGGGCTGGCGCTGCGGCACAGCAGGTTAACGCCCTGGCCTGAAGCGTCAGCATCCCATATGGAGGCCAGTTCAAGACCCGGCTGCTCCACTTCCAATGCAGCTCTCTGCTGTGGCCTGGGAAAGCAGTAGAAGATGGCCCAAGTGCTTGGGTCCCTGCACCTGTGTGGGAGACCTGGCAGAAGCTGCTGGCTCCTGGCTTCAGAACAGCGCAGCTCCGGCCCTTGCGGCCAGCTGGGGAGTGACCCAGCGGATGGAAGACCTCCCCGCATCCCACTGCCTCTCCTCTCTCTGTGTAACTCTGACAAATTTATATATTTGGTGGCTGGCGCCGTGCGTAGATTAAGCCTCTGCCTGCAGTGCCTGCATCCCATATGGGTGCTGCTAAAGTCCCAGCTGCCCCACTTCTGATCCAGCTCCCTGCTAATGTGCCTGGGAAAGCAGTGGAGGTTGGCCCAAGTGCCTGGGCTACTTTACCTGTGTGGGAGACCTGGAAGAAGCTCCTGGCTTTGGCTTGGCCCACCCCGGCTGTGGCAGCCATTTGGGGAGTGAAGCAGCCGATGGAAAACCTCTCTCTCTCTCTCTCTCTCTCTCTCTCTCTCTATATATATATATATATGCCTTCCAAATAAATAACTAAATCTTTAAGAAAGTTATTTATTTGAGATAGAGGGACAGAGAGAGAGAGAGAGAGAGAGATCTCTGGTTCATCTCCCACATGCCTGCCATGGCCAGACTGGGATAGGCCGAAGCCAGGAGCTGGGACTCCCTCGGGCCTCGCGCACTGGCGGAGGAACCGTTACCGAGCCATCACTACTGTCCCTGCGTCTGTCAGACTCGCTCTGCACATTCCAGCTCCTGTGTCTTTCCATATAAAATTGAAACATTCTGCTAGTATTTCAGAATTGAATAGATTCTATGAATCAGTTTGGAGAGAATTTTCATCTTAAAAAGACCGTGTACGTGTTGGGCGGGGGTGGGAGGCAGGTGAAGCCACAGCCTGGGGCACCCGCATCCCACATCACAGTGCGTGGTTCAGGTCCTGGAGGTGTGGCGTAATCGGGAAAGTGCAGGTCAGCTGGGATCTCAGGTGCCTGCATAATGAGGTCATCTCTTCACCTGTCCCCCGGATACGCCCACTTTCCCAGGATGCACCTGTGGCATCTGGGATCAGGCACATGCGAGGGCCGCACCCCATTTGTATGCCCAACTGGGGTACCGCCCCACTGCTTACAGAGGATGGTGGGGGGCGGGAGAGAGCTCTGCCCACCATGGGACGCTCTGGCCACCCGCGCTTACCCGTGCTGTTCCCGCCATTTCCGGTTCTCCCTTCCCTCTGGTCCAGGGGCGATGCGCCGGCCCACTCATGGGCATTTCTCCGCGGGGGTCGTGCACACTCCTGCGTGAATGTGCATCTATTCCCTCCCTGCCTAATGAACTCCGCTCCCAGGTGCGCACAACACCAGGCTGCCTCCGTAGTTCTGTCCCTGCGGGAGGCGACATCCTGGGTTCTGGAAAGTGGTGTCTTCACTGCAAGGCACTGCTCTGCTGCCAACCCAGCTCCCTGCGAATGCACCTGGGAGGCGGGCGACATGGCCCCAGGATCGGGTCCTCCACCATGTGGGAGACCTGCAGGGAGGTCCTGGTCCAGCCCTGGCTGCTATGGGCAATTAGGGAGCAAACCAGCGTAGGACTCAGGGCTCGTAGGTATCCAGCCATCAATTTCTCCTGCCCCTCCCTTCCTCTCCCCCCCTTTCCAATCAATAAATCTTTAAGATGCATGTGTGTGTGCACATAGGTGACCCTCAAACGCGGGACCTCTGTGTTCCCCGGTCTCATCTGATCTTCTCATCAGGATTTTGTAGTTTCAGATCCCGCACGTACTTGTTGGGCTGAAAGCTAAGTGCTCAAACCTTTTAGGAGCTGTGACACAGCGCTGGTCTCGCTGTCGTTTGCAATGATCCCCGAGGGAGGAGAAACCAGTCGGGCGAGGACTCCCGACAGCACCCTCTTCTTGTCTGAAGTTTCCAGTCCGTGGAGCATGGCAGAGGGCGGAGGGAAGGAGATGCAGCCGGTGGCTCTGCTGGGTGGAGGTGGAGGAGCTGGGATCCTGGGGTGGACAGGGCAGAGAGGAGAGAGGGGAGAGGGGAGAGGGGAGAGGGGAGAGGGGAGGGGAGAGGGGAGAGGAGAGGGGAGAGGCTGATTGCTGGCTGCCCACAGGCCTGAGTCCTAACGCCTCCACCTCCGGGGGCACCTGTGGGCGACAGGAGGCCGGGCCGGAAGCGCTGAAGGGAGGAGGTGGTTCCAGCTCAGCCGCCCGCCCGGCCTGGATTTCCTTGGCTTGTAGAAGAAAGGAGGCAAGTGGCTGCGAGACTAAACACTGCTCTGTCCGTCCGCCCACAGCAAGACCAAAAAGAGTCGAACTTTAACCGTGTCCCAGAACCACGGGCGAGAATTTATGTGAACACTGAACTAGCACACAGCAAAGGAACGGTATTTTACGGCCGGCACAAACGACGAACCCGAGGTGACGGACGAACCCGAGGTGACGGACAGGGCCACAGCCGGGGACAGGCACAGCAGCTGTCCCCGCTGAGGGACGGGCACACTGACGACCTAGACACAGACGCTTCCACAATACTCAAACACACAACAGCTGTGGTGGGCGCTGTGGCACCGCTGGCGAAGGCGCCGCGTGTGGTGCCTGCCTCCCTTACCAGGGTGCCCTTGGAGTCCCGGCTGCGCCAACTCCGATCCAGCTCTCTGCTGCGGCCTGGGAGAGCAGTAGAAGATGGCCCACGTGCTTGGGCCCCTGCACCCATGTGGGAGACCCGGAAGAAGCTCCTGGCATCAGATCGGCGCAGCTCTGGCCATTGTGGCCACTTGGAAAATGAACCAGTGGATGGAAGACCTCTCTCTCTGTCTCTCTCTGCCTCTCCTCTGTGAAACTTTGACTTTCAAATAAATAAATCTTAAAAAATATATAAGAACACAAATAAAATAAAATATACACCACGCTCACACTAGTCAAGAGAGATCTGGTAGGGGCAAGGCTGGGGCAGGCGCTGTGTTGCGCGATGCCCGGGTCCCACCGTGGAGTGCTGGGTTTGAGCCCCACCTCTGCTTCCCGCCCACGCACACACCTGGAGGCAGCAGGTGAAGGCCAAGTCCTTGAGTCCCCACAGGGGAGACCTCGATGGCGTTCTGGGCTCCTGGCTGTGTCCTGGCCCAGCCCCAGCTGTTGCAAGCATTTGGGGAGTGAACCAGCAGATGGAAGATCCTGCGTGTGTGTGTGTGTGTGTGTGTGTGTGTGTGTCTTTCCACCGCTCTGTCTTTGAAATAAACTTTTAAAAATGTTTTAATCTTATTTTTAAAGATTTATTTATTTATTTGAAAGGCAGATTCACAGGGAGGCAAAGGCAGAGAGAGAGAGACAGAGGGAGAGAGGTCTTCCATCCGCTGGTTCACTCCCCGGATAGCCACAACGGCCAGAGCTGCGCCAATCTGAAGCCAGAAGCCTGGAGCTTCTTCTATGTCTCCCAAGCAGGTGCAGGAGCCCAAGCACTTGGGCATCTTCCACTGCTATCCCAGGCCACAGCGGAGAGCTGGATGGGAAGAGGAGCAGCTGGGACTCGCACTGGCGCCCACATGGGATGGCGGCACTGCGGGCGGCGGCTTTACCCGCTATGCCATAGCACCGGCGCCCATCCCCACTTCTTTAGAAAGTAGGAGTGATAAGCATAATACTACCCAGGGCAGCACCCGCCTGGCCTGGTTAAAGCTCTACCCCCCCCCCCCCAGCACTGTCTCCCTCCAGAACAGGCAGCCTGGCGGTCGGAGCTGTCCGTCAGGCTCAGCAGCCAGGAGCAGCTGGGGGCAGTATGGCTGCCTCGGCCGCCCTCAGCCTTCACTGCAGTCCAATTGCCGTGCTAAATGGCCTCCCATCAAGGTCGTGACAGATGCCAATCACCATGACAACCCCGGCAACAGACCACAGGAGGACAAAAAGAGGCAGCTGTCACGTCTGAGAATTGCAGGCCCCTTCCCAGAGCAGCGCTGAATGTCCCCCCCCCCCCGCCGTGTCTCAGCCCCAGCAGGGGCGGGGTGGGGTCAGCAGCCAGCCTCCTGCTCCTCCACTCCTGGCCACGGAACAGAGCGGGTGCTGCGGCCGCTCGGCTTGGGTTTCCCTACTGGACTAGAAGTACCTGATGTCGGGGTCCCTCCCCACAGAGCGAGGGCCCCCTAAAAACAGGAAAGGGTAGAAAGGAAATAATGCAGATTGGAAATCAACGATACGAACAGAAACAGTAGAGAAGCAGCAGCGGATCCAAACGTCAGTCTTCGTGCTCAAGGAATCTTCTGGATCTCTCGCTGTCCCGATCAGAAGACACAAATCGCCGATTTCAGGCAGGAAAGAGAAGCCTCGCAGCGGAGTCTGCAGCTCTCGCGAGCGCTGAGTGGCAGTGACCAACAAGTGGCTGACGAACTCAACACTCAGTGAAGTGGACAGAGCCGCTCCTGGCCGCAAGCCACCGAAGCTCACCAGGGAGGAGCCCACGTCTCAGCCGCGTGCCGCCGGGGAGATCGCGTTGGCACTTGGCCTTCCCACAAAGACAACGAGGCCCACAAGGCTTCGCTCACGATTTCCAGGAAATATTTTATTTATTTATTTATTTATTTTTTTGACAGGCAGAGTAGATAGTGAGAGACAGAGAGAAAGGTCTTCCTTTTGCCGTTGGTTCACCATCCAATGGCTGCTGCGGCCGGCGCACCGCGCTGATCCGAAGGCAGGAGCCAGGTGCTTCTCCTGGTCTCCCATGGGGTGCAGGGCCCAAGCACTTGGGCCATCCTCCACTGCACTCCCGGGCCACAGCAGAGAGCTGGCCTGGAAGAGGGGCAACCGGGACAGAATCTGGCGCCCCGACCGGGACTAGAACCCGGTGTGCCGGCGCCGCAGGTGGAGGATTAGCCTAGTGAGCCGCGGCGCCGGCCGAATTCCAGGAAATATTAAGGAATAAAAAAGCAGTATTTCTGCACAAAATCTTCCGGAAAATTCAAGAGCAGAGACTGTTACCCAGGCCATTATGTGAGGCCATCAGAGGCGGCTAATATAGGGGCAAAAACGCAATCTCCTCTATGACTATGCATCTGAGCACGTTTTAGGAAATCCTTCTCCATGATAGATGAAATAGATAACATGTGATGACAAATTGAGTTGCTCCAGGAGTGCAGGACAGGTCTGGGGCCGGCGCTGTGGTGTAGCGGGCAAAGCCTCCACCTGCAGTGCCGGCATCCCATGTGGGCACCGGTTCTAGTCCCGGTTGCTCCACTTCCTATCCAGCTCTCTGCTGTGGCCTGGGAAAGCAGTAGAGGATGGTCCAGGTGCTTGGGCCCCTGCACCCGCTTGGGAGACACAGAAGAAGCTCCTGGCTTCTGTCTGGATCGGCTCAGCTCTAGCTGTTGTAGCCATCTGGGGAGTGCACCAGAGGATGGACGATCTCTCTGTCTCTTCCTCTCTCTCTCTAACTTGGCCTTTCAAATAAATAAATAAATCTTAAAAAACAAACAAACAAAAAAAAAACATGGGGTGGGGGAGGGTGCTATGGCACAGCGGGTTAAAGCCCTGGCTGCAGAGCCAGCATCCCATATATACACCAGTTCATGTCCCAACGGCTCCACTTCCTATCCAGCTCTCCGCTGTGGCCTGGGAAAGCAGTAGAAGATGGCCCAAGTGCTTGGGCCCCTGCACCTGCGTGGGAGACCCAGAGGAAGCTCCTGGCTTCAGATCAGCTCAGCTCCAGCTGTTGAGTCGTTTGGAGAGTGAACCAGTGGATGGAAGACCTCTCTGTTTCTCCCTCTCACTGTCTGTAACTCTACTCTTAAATAAATAAATTAAATATTAAAAAAAATCTGCCACAGCAGGGTTCTTGGACAGGGAAATTATCTTTCATAAAATGAAGATGAAATAAAGGCTTTTAGCTTAAACCCTGAAAATTGGGAGACTCTCTGGCTATCAGACCTGTGTGATAGGAAATGTTAAAGGAAATTCTTCAGTGAGGACAAATAGGATACTGAATAGAAACTTGGGGGAGGCACCGGCGCTGTGGTTAACGCCCTGGCCTAAAGTGTCGGCATCCCATATGAGCACTGGTTCGAGACCTGGCTGCTCCTCTTCTGACCCAGCTCTCTGCTATGCCCTGGGAAAGCAGTGGAGGATGGCCCAAGTCCTGGGCCCCTGCACCACATGGGAGACCAGAAGAAGCTCCTGGCTCCTGGCTTTGGATTGGCGCAGCTCCGGCCATTGCAGCCAACTGGGGTGTGAACCAGCGGATGGAAGACCTCTCTCTCTCTTTCTCTCTCTCTCTGCCTCTCCTCTCTCTGTGTAACTCTGACTTTCAAATAAGTAAATAAATCTTAAAAGCAAACAAACAAACAAACCTGGGAGAACAAGACGTCAGGGACCAGGCCCAGGGAATGCACATCTTCTCAGAGTATTTCGGGACAGTGACAAAAAGGACCACCCCAGCTCTCTGCAGACAGCACCCAGCAACCCCTGAGGAGTGTGGGATTCGGATTCTCAACACAGCACAACCCACACCTGCGTGGGATTGGATGGTCCCTTCACGGAGAGAGAAACAGGAAACATTCCTGAGGAAGCCCAGACACGGGAATTACTAATCAGGGAAGTGAAATAAGGTATTTTAAAGGTTTATTTATTTATTTGAAAGGCAGAGTTACAGAGAGAGGGAGTTTCAAGAGTGAGATCTTTCAGCCACTGGTTCACTTCCCAGTTGGCTGCTTTGTCTCGGGCTGGGCCAGGCCAAACCAGGAGCCGGGCGCTCCATCCGGGTCCCCCACGTGGGTGCAGGGGCCCAAGCACTTGGACCATCTTCCACTGCTCCGCAGGCTCAGCAGGGAGCTGAATCTGAAATGGGACAGTCAGGACCCGAAACAGCACTCCTAGGGGACTCCAGTTTTGCAGGTGCTGGGTTAATCCACGGCGCTCTGACGCCAGCCCCAAGTGAAGAGTTCTGAACGCGCTCCATGGACTACAGGGAGTCGTGGGCAACTGAAGGAGTCAGCAAAGCAAGCTTGCAGAGATCAGCAGAAGCAGACGCAAAGGGACAGTCTGCAGCCGCAAACCACAATGACCGAAATGAAAGATCCGCTAGACAGCTGCAGCGGGTCTGCGCAGGCGAAGAATGGGCAGCAAAGCTGGAGGGCGCTCCGCCCACGTTGCCCAGTGTGGGGGGCCGAGAGCAAAAGAGTG
>CM027387.1:107434179-107445841 GCA_015711505.1 Sylvilagus bachmani
GGTACCGTCACCACCAGCAGGATGAGCCCGGGGGCGCACGGTGAGGCACACCGTCCTGCCCTGGTGAGACTCGAGATGAGGGGCTCTAAGGCAGCGAGAGAAGTGACTCCTCCCACAGAGGAGCCGAGGACGCCAGAAGGCATCAGGGCGGCGACCCGGGCAACAGCCTGTCAACCAGAGTCTGCGGCCTGCACAAGCAGCCTGGAGGAGCCCAGGGCGAAGCAAGGAGTTCCCAGACAGACAGACCCCGCAGGAGCTCCGCCCAGGCCCCCGCCCCGGGACCCCCGAGCAGGCGTGGGGCGCAGGAGTAAGTACCGCGGACCGTAGCGGTGGCACACACATTCCCACGCCACTGCTGCCACACGCACTCAGACACGTGCACAACCAGTCTCACACACTCACATTCTACACGTACACACAAGTCTCACACACATAGTCTCACTCATTCTCACACTCTTCCACGAACACCTCACACACATTCACACACACATTCACACACTCACATTCTCACACATCTCACACTCACATTCTCACACTTACACATTCTCACTCTCAGTCACATTCTCATACTCACACATTCTCACACTCATCCACGAACACCTCACACACATTCTCACACTGACACCTCATACACTCATACATTCTCACACTCACACATTCTCACACTCACCCACGAACACCTCACGCATTCATTCACACACACATTCTCACACTCACACATTCTCACACAACCACACCGTCTCACACACACAATTCTCACACATATATTCTCACACTCACAAACACCTCACACTCATTCACACACACATTCTTATACATTCTCACACACACCCTCACACTGACACACATTCTCATTCTCACATGCATTACTTTCTCACCTTCACAATTCTCACACACATTCTCACACACACATTCTCACACATATATTCTCACACTCACACATGCTCACACTCATCCACGACCACCACCACACACTCATTCACATACACACGTTCTCACACACATACATTCTCACACTCACATTCTGACACATTCTCACACTCACATTATCACATTCACACATTCTCACACACATTACTTTCTCACACACATTCTCACACTCACCCACAAACACCTTACACACATTCTCACACTCATCCACGACCGCCTCACACTCATTCACACACACATTCTCACACGCTCACACACGGTCTCATGCAGCCCGCCTCCCTCCCCGCGCCCCTGAACCCGCCCGTGTGGGGGGTGCGCATTTGCCGCGGTCCCTGCCTTCCACGGGTGCCTCCCTGCGCCGCCTGCACCCCGGGTCCCAGCGTGGGGATTTCCTCCCTCGCCGCCGCCGTGGGACAGCACAAGCGGGGACCGCAACGCAGCCTCGTGTCCAAAATGCCGCGGCGGCTGGGCGGGGCCTGTGCAGGCCGGGGCGGGGCGGGGCGCCGCTGGGGGGCAGGGAGGGGCCGGGCGCCGCTGGGCGGGGCCATGGAGGGGCTGGGCGGGGCCTTGCAGGCCAGGGCGGGGCGTGGCACCGCGGGGCGGGGCCGGGGTCTGCCCGCAGTCCTTGTGCCGCCCGAGCCCAGCCCGCACCTCAGTGGTAAAACAGAGTTGTAGACGCAGACGCGCGGCTGACGACGCGCACGCTGTGCCCCAGGTGGCCCAGCTGGAGGTCGGGGGCGGAAGGCCAGGGTCTGCCCGGGACTCACGGCTTCCTTCGGGCAGGGCACAAACGGGAAGACGCTGTCCCACGGAGGGAGCCGAGGACCCCTGGCCCGGGAGTAGGGACAAAGGCGAGGGCTGGCCGAGTGGGGCCGCCTGGAAGGCTCCGGGGGCAGGGCGGTGGCCTGCAGGGACGCCCCCGGCCAAGTGCCCGGTGGGCGGGCGCAGCGGCGAGGAGGGAGGGCGCCTGGCCGCCAGGGGGCGCCCGTGGACCTCCTGTGCCAGGGACGCGAGGTTTCCAGGGGACCTGCTCCCTGCGCGCTGGGGGTGGGGCCGTGGCTTGGCTGCTGCGAATCCTGCCCTGCCGCGTGCTGGGGGTGACTCCGGCACAAAGGGGACCTGGCCGCTGGCCCCAGGCTGCAGGTGCAGGCAGCCCTACCTCCCAGGAGGAGGGCGCCAGGGCCCTGGTGCCACTCAGGCAGCCAGGGCAGGGAGCCTGGCAGGGCCGTGGCTGTGGCCTTGTCTCTCGCCCTGCTGCGGTTTGCATGTGCAAGGCTTGGTTGGGGGGGGGGTGCTGTTGGGAGGTGCGGGAAGCGGTAGGAGGTGGGGCCCAGGGACAGGCCAGGATGAATTCCGCCTTTGACCCTGCCGTCTCTCTCTGCTCCAGCGGTGGACGGCAACTTCGACTCCCACGGGCACTCGTGCCCTGCTGTGCCTGCTCCCACCGGCCTCTCTAGAGGCCAGACCGATGGGGCCAGTCCACCTCGGACTTGATCCTCCCAGACCAGGAGCTAATGAACCCCTAATTAAGAGCCGACTAACACAGGCCCCTTGTTTCTCTTCCCCCTGTTGGGAGGAGAAACAGGTGACTTCCCAGCCAGGCCATCACCAGAGCCTGTACCTGAAATTAAACCAACACTTGCAGGGGCCCGGTGCTGTGGCGTAGCGGGCAAAGCCACTGCCTCTGACGCCGGCATCCCTTATGGGCACCGGTTCGTTTCTCTGCCGCTCCACTTCCAGGCCAGCTCCCTGCTGACAGACCTGGGAGAGCAGCAGAGGATGGCCCACGTGTTTGGGCCCCTGCCACCCATGTGGGAGACCCAGATGAAGCACTGGCTCCTGGCTTCTGCCTGGGTCAGCCCTGGCCATTGTGGCCGTCTGGGAGTGAACCAGCAGATGGAAGAGATACCTCTCTCTCTCTGCCTTTCAAATAAATCAATAAATCTTTATTTTTAAAATGCATCTGTGGGCCAGCACTGTGGCTCATATGGCTAATCCTCCACCTGCGGTGCTGGCACCCTGGGTTCTAGTCCCGGTCGGGGTGCTGGTTCTGTCCCGGTTGCCCCTCTTCCAGGCCAGCTCTCTACTGTGGCCCGGGAGTGCAGTGGAGGATGGCCCAAGTGCTTGGGCCCTGCACCCCATGGGAGACCAGAAGCACCTGGCTCCTGGCTTTGGATTGGCGCAGTGCGTCGGCTGTGAAGGTCATTTGGGGGGTGAACCAACAGAAGGAAGACCTTTCTCTCTGTCTCTCTCTCTCTAACTCTGCCTGTCAAAAAAAAAATGCACCTGAGGCCGAGGTCGATGATGAGTCTGCTAGGAGAGACAACAGTAAAGGCTCAGGAGTGGGGGCTGGGGGGAGCTGGGCTGGAGCGGTGGGGACAGGGGAGACGGTGCAGGCGTCCGTTGCGGGTTTAAGTTGGTTCAGACGCCTGGGGGTCCACTCTCTCCGCCTTTGCTTATGACCACCTTAAATCCTCTTGGAGAAGGCAGAGTGCAGTGGGCACCAGCCCCCACAGGGAACTCTGGGAGGGGAACTGGAGCTGCCGGCTCAGCCTCAGCACTCACAGCAGTTTCCAGCCGCAGACTCGCGGCCCTGTTCCGCCTGGGCCCTGCCTGCCACGTTGGCGCAGTCGCTGTGTCTCCCTCACTGCCTGCCACGTTGGTGCAGGTCGTTCTGTCTCCTGGCTTCCCAGACGGAGCAGCTAAGCTCCAGAATCCTTCACTTGCCCAAGGTCACAGCAGCTGCAGACCCACCCTGAGGACAGCCTTGGAGCTGGCTCATGGTGGCCCCCAAGTCCCTACTACTGTGGGCAGGTAGGCAGAGGCAGACCAGAAGGTCCAACTTGGCCCAGGTAAATGGCAAAAGCAAGCAGCCATGGGGCCGCTGCTGTGGTGTAGGGGGCAAAGCCGCTGCCTACAGTGCCAGCATCCCATATGGGCACCAGTTCGAGTCCCAGCTGCTCCACTTCCCATCCAGCTCTCTGCAGTGGCCTGGGAAAGCAGTACAAGATGGCCCAAGTGCTTGGGCCCCTGCACCTGTGTGGGAGACCTGGAGGAAGCTTCGGCTCCTGATCAGCCCAGCTGCAGCCATTGCGGCCATCTGGGCAGTGAATCAGCAGATGGAAGACCTCTCTCTGTCTCTGCCGCTCTGTAACTCTGCCTTTCAAAAAAATAAAGTAAATCTTTAAAACAAAATTCTAATCCTGACTCTAGGGGCTGGCAACTGTGGCGCTGCAGGTTAAGCTGCTGCCA
Organism: Sylvilagus bachmani; assembly: GCA_015711505.1. Lineage (NCBI taxonomy): Eukaryota > Metazoa > Chordata > Mammalia > Lagomorpha > Leporidae > Sylvilagus > Sylvilagus bachmani. The sequence continues at coordinate 107,438,362 of CM027387.1, forward strand.
TCCCACATGGGCGCTGGTTCAAGTCCCGGCTGCTCCACTTCTGATCCAGCTCTCTGCTATGGCCTGGGAAAGCAGTGGAAGATGGCCCGAGTGTTTGGGCCCCTGCACCCATGTGGGAGAGCTGGATGGAGTTCTAGACTCCTGGCTTCAGCCTGGCCCAGCCCTGGCCATTTGGGAAGTGAACCAGCAGGTGGAAGATCTGTCTCTCCCTCTCTCTGTCTAACTCTGCCTTTCCCCTTCAAGTAAATAAATAAACCTTAAAAAGAAAAAGGCCCCGCTGTAAGTGGCTGTGGGCAGGACACACGAACAGAGGCAGACACAGAGCAGCTATTGCTTTAATCAGGATCCCACACACCACAGCCAAGGGCCAGGCCCCTGCCCACGGTGCCGGGGACCACGACTGTTTACAAAAATAAATACGAAAAAAGCCGCAGCTCTTCTGTGATCAGGGAATCTGAGAGCAAGTGAATGTGTTTACGCATCTGGCGTCATCCCTAGACCCCACCCCAGGTCTGGGAGCACTGGATGTGGTGGGGCGACTGGGCCTCATATCTGACGTCATCCCTAGACCCCACCCCAGGTCTGGGAGCAGCGGGCGTGGCTGGGCCTCCTATCTGATGTCATCCTTAGACCCCATCCCAGGTCTGGGAGCACTGGGAGTGACCGGGGGCCAGGCCTTGTATCTGGCGTTATTCCTAGACCCCACCTGGTTTGGAAGCACTGGATGTAGCTGGGGGCGGGGCCTTATATCTGACATCATTCCTAGACCGAATCCCAGGTCTGGCAGCACAGGGCGTGGCCGGGGGTCAGGCATCTGATGTCATCCCCAGACCCCCCCCCCAGGTCTGGAAGCACCGGGCATGGTCGGGGGCCAGGCCTCACATCTCCGAGTCGGCGTACATGCCGTTGATCAGGTAGTCCACCTGCGTGTAGTCCTTCTTCCTGTAGCTCTCGAAGGCTTGCAGGGTGAACAGAACCAGGACTGTGAGGAACAGCGCCACCCCCAGTATGAGCACCGCCACCAGGAACGTTCTGTTCACCGGGGATGGGCTCAGGGCCTTGGTGGTGATCACCGGGAACAGGCCCTGGGTGCTGGGCGGGCACGAGTCTGTGGCTGGTGTCGGTGAGTCCCCTGAGCTACTGGGTGTCAGCCCAGTGGAGGCAGAACTGGTCGTGGCCCTGGTCCCCACTTGTTCCGGTGTCTGGGCAGTGCCCGGGCTGCCGGCCGCCCCAGTGGGCGAGGCGGGGCTTGGCTGTGTCGTGGGGGACGTGGTGTGCACCTGAGGGCTCAGGTGGGTGGGAGATGCTGGCCCCGAGCTGGTGGTCGGCTCCTCAGCTGGGGGCTCGGTGGTGGACACTGGTGTGGACGACGTGGAGGCAGCAGCAGGGGAGGGGCCGGGGGAGGGGTTGGGAGTGGGGGTAGAGATGCTGGGCTCTGGGGTTGTGGGCTCTGGGGTGGGCGTGGGTCCATGTACCGTGCTAACCGCAGGCAGGTGTGTTGGCACCTGCACAGTGGGGCCTTGTGCTTGGGGGCTCGTGGTGGGTGCGGGGCTGGCCGTGGTGTTTCCGGGAGTGTGCTCGGAAGGACCGTGGGTGCCCGTGGGACTGCTTGTGGCCGCAGGGGTCACGGCCGTGGTGTGGGCACTTGTGGCTGGTGCTGGCGAGGTGGCGGTTCTTGGCACAGAGCTGCTGCCTGGCACCGGGGCACGAGGCGTGCTGGGGGGCGGAAGCCCAGCGGTGGTCGTGGGGACGGCTGAGGTGGGCGACGAGGGTGCTCGGGAGGCCGCCCCGCCCGTCGTCCCCGGCACAGTGGCTGGGGCCGTGTGTGTTGTGCTGTTTGCCGTCTCCGCCGTGACGGCTGTGGAGGCGCGGCCGGTCACCACAGTCCCCACCGTCAGCTCGCCGCTTGGTGCTGGCGTCGGCGCCGGCGTTTTACTCTCGGTCCCTGGAGCCGTTTCCACGGATGCATCTCCGTCTCGCTTGACGAGTTTATTCCACGTCCCGTGAGGGATGAAGGGCCCTAAAGCCAGAGACGGGAGACGGACTTGGTCGTGTGAGTCGGGGGCCAGCCAGAGCCCAGGAAGGCGAGGTGTGGGCCCGAGAGTCCCAGGACATCCCCCCCCGCCCCTCCAGCCCCCCCAGCCCCCCGCACCCCCCCCCCCCCCCCGTCCACGCTGTAAAGAGCTCCCTGCGCTGGGAAGAGGTTCGCAGCAGGAGGGCTCGGGGCTGAACAGCGCCCGATGAAGCATCTGGTGTGTGGCTGGACGAGGCTTCGGTGAACTTAGTATCCGACGCGTGGATGAATGGCTTTGCGGCTCAGCTCCAGGGCGGCGCGGCCTGGGTCCCCGGGGGCGCCCCCTACAAGGCCTGTGAAGCCCCCGCCCAGCCTAGCACCCAGGAAGCCAGGGTTCCCCAGCCACCCCGCTTTCTCACTTACGTGCCTCGGGGGACGCCACCCGGCTTTCAGACAAGGACAAACAGGAAAGGCAGAGGAGCGTGAGGGCTGCCCGCATCTTGCGGCCGGGCTGCGGCCGCTCAGACTGGTGACGGCTCCCTCCTGCCCGGCCAGGGAACCTGGGACAGAAAGCATAGCGCTCAGACTTCCGGGCAGCCACACCGAGGCTCGCCTGAGGCCTGGGCTCAGCACTGCACCTGCTGCACAGGGGCCCCGGCTGGGTCCAGGGCGCCCACGATGGTCAGCCCATGGCCGGCGCCCTTGATGGGTCTGAAGTGCTTCTTGACAACCGTGCGGACGCCCAGCCCCGGGGCCCGGAGATCAGAGTGGGAGCCGCTAGAGTGCCAGGCCGAGGCAGCGGGCATCCGTGGAGCAAGGACTCAGCAGCTCTCGTCCTGGACCCTTTCAGCTCCAGGACGAGAGCTGCTGAGTTCCTCCGTGGCTCCTCCACTGGCTGCAGGAGGCCCCGGACAGCCGCCGTCACCTTTCACACAGGGAGTGCCACGTGGCTGGCCGCCACGAACCTGCCACCCCCCTGGGCCCCCAGGGTCTCCCGTCCAGATGTTTCTTCTCCCTCACGCTCCCTTAAAAGGAAGAGGCTGAGACGAACAGACAGGGAGAGACAGCGGAGACTGGCCGGTTCACTCCCTGAATGCCCACAGTGACCAGGGCTGGGCCAGGCTGACTCCCACATGGGTGGCAGGGACCCAACCTCTCGAGCCATCACCTGCCGCCTCCCAGGGTGCCTGAGAGCTGGAAGCCAGGCAGAGCTTAACTGTTGGGCCAAAGGCCTCTGGGCCCATCAGCCGTTCCAGCCGCCCAGCGTCCACCGGGTGGGTGCTCAGACGCCAGGCAGTAAACAGAGGGTGAAAGATGACCAGCAGCCCCTCATCCTGCAGCCCTGCAGCCCTGCAGTCTAGCGGGGGACACAGAGGCCACCGTAGGCTGGCGCAAGCGCCAGGCGGGGCTGTGCCTCTGTGCTGGGAGGCGGGGTGGAGGAACAGCACCAGGCAGGCCTTGGGGGCTGAGGTATGTCAGTCCTCTGGCAGGAGCCCCCGGGGCACCTCGGCAGGGCTCAGTGAGGGGTGTGCTGCAAGGGATCAGGGAGGCAGGCTGGAAGGACCTGCTGCAGCTGCCCCGGGTGTCCAGCAGGGAGGCGGTGCAGACTGGGCCTGAACCGGCCACCCGGGACACGGGGTTTCACCACACTCACGCCAGGTCCCTCTGCAGGCGCCAGGCTGGGGTCGCTCACCATGGGGTACACCAGGGAGCTGGTGCCTGGTCCTGGGGGCTGCCCCAGGCCTGTGCTCAGCCACGCTTAACACGAGTCCCATAGGGCAGCCCGAGAGGCCCAGCCCTCCCCAGGGCCACAGCCCGGCCCTGTGCAGGTGCACAGTGTGTCAGCCTCGGACAGCCTTCCGACCCAGTCTTGCCCCAAGACATGGGTCTCCGCCAGGCCCTTCCCATGAAGCGCCCGAGTTCCACAGCACAGCAGAGCTGCAGGGCCTGACACTCACCAGAGGCGGCCGCTCAGGGCGCACTGCTGGGCTGGGCCATCTTCCTCGTCGGGGAGCTGCAGGCTGGGCACGGGGGGCGGGCCAGGCGAGGTCCGGCTCTGCAGAAGGTCCTTCCCCGGGCCATGGCATGCTTCGTGCACAGGTGGGACGAAGGCAGACCCTCCGCTCTGGAAACAGGTGCATCTAGAGTTTGAAGAAGAAGCAACACTGCTTAGGAACAGCGACACGGCGGGACCGAGCGCTGGTCAGCCGGCCGTCGTCCCGGGGGGTGACCACACGCGTCTTCCAGGGTCACCGTGCTGGCGGGGCCTTCTCCACAGCGGGGATTTCTTTAGGGAAGCAACTGGAGAGACGCGCCCAGGGGGAAAACGCCAAGGACGCGGACGTGCCAAGGAGCCGGGGCAGTTTCGTGAGGCGTGGGCTCTCTCGCTACAAATGCTACAGCAGCCGCTGAGAAGCCTCAGAGCTCCGCGTATCGACGAGACAGCAGGTGGCACAGCAAACGGGCCAGGATTCCGCTTCCGCTTCGACAGACCTAAGGGCCTGGACAGACCTGCGTGAGAAAGGACGACGACAGCCCCACTGTGCCGCTTTTGTTGTCTTTTAAAGAGGCATGCGCCACTTGTGGAAAACATTTCTGAACGCCCACGTTGAGAGAAGACAACTGGGACTTTGTCCCTGTACTTTGGGCGGAAGGCACGGTGACCCCGCTGGACACTGCTGCACGCTGCATTGGAAGGATCTAGAGAACTATCACAGGCACATCTCCCAGGAACCAACAGAAACCTCGGAGGGATCCAGGAGCGGAACAAACGGCCGCCAGCGGACGGGTACTTGACAGACGGGTCACGGCCCGGCTTCTCCCCGCCCACACAGGACAGGGGACGTCAGCAGGTGGAGAGGCACCAGGACCCCCGAGACCCGCTTCCCGACACAAACGCCCTTGTGTGCACACGGCCACAGTCACACACGTGCGCACCACGCGGCTGCAGGCACACACACGCCCCACACCACACAGGCCCACACGGCAGTCACACACGTGTCCGTGGGAAATCACACACACGCAGATTTTCACAGGGCCGTCTCGGGAGCTCCACCAGCTTCTCAGGGAACCGGGCGGACACCGTGCCTGCTCACTCTCCGGCGGTCACTGCCGCAGGAACAGAAATCGGCCCCACGCAGAGTCAGGGGCAGGCCCTCGCAGGACACTGACCACCGCTCTGACCCGGTCCCCCTCCCTGACTCATAATTAAACCCCTGATGAGACTCGCAACAGTAGTTTCCCCACGAGGGCTTCCGTGAGCCTTACACGAGAGCGTGGCCCTGACCTCCGGGGAAGGGAGGCCAGGCAGGACAGCCAGGGAAGAGATAAGCTCATACTGCGCAGAGACAGGGCTGTCAGGGAGGTGGATCTGCCAGGGGGCGCAGCCGGAGAGCCCGGGGGAGGCGCCTCCCAGACTGGACCCCGGGTGTCCGCCTCCCTCCCCCAGGGCGTGGCAGTGCTCAGACGGCCACCGGCCTATCAGCAGCCGCGATCGCCACCCCAGGGACAGGGACCCCACCCTGACACGCCACCTGGCTGGACTTTGGTGGCAGAAGCCCAAGGAACACAGCTCTGTGTATACAGACACTGCCCCGCGGTCCAAAGGATGTGTCCATGTGGCACGGTGCGTCCTGCGGCGCCCGCTTCCAGGCCTCCGCGGCCACCGCGGGTGATGTGACACCGCTCTGTCCACCCGGCCAGTCAAGGGAACACGGGCGGTGTTTATCCCATCCGCCCGCGGAGGCCGGCAGGTGCGGGCAGAGGTGCCGGGCAGGGTCAGCAGGCCGGCTCGCCCAAGTGACCGCTCCTCTGAGGGCCACCCTCGCTGGACGTGCCCCGCCGGCCCCCACCCACGCTCCTGGGCCTCGGCGCACTCCGCCCCCTGCCCCTCCTCTCGCCTCTGCGGCCCCTTCATCCTCCTCCTGCCCCCCGCGTCCCCCCGCAGCCTTCCCCCGGCCGCCACTCGGTCGCCCAGTCCCAGGCCGGTCAGGGCAGCCCCCTGGACGGCAGCGCGAGCCCCTTACCCAGGCGCGGCAGGCCCGCGGCGGCCCGGCGGCGCTCGGACGGCGGGGAAGCGCCCGCTGCCCGGCGCGAGGACGTGGCCGCCGGCCCAGCCAGGACAGCTCAGGACAGCGGCGCCCGCGCGGGCCCCGCCCGGGGCCGCCCCGGAAGTGACGTCACGGGAGGGCGGGGGCGCGGCGGTGCCTGGCGCGGCCGGACGCGAGGCGGACGCGAGGGGCATGGCTGTGCCCGGGCCCCGCCCCCAGGGGAGGGCGGGGCGCCGACTTGGCCGGAAGGGACTATTTTGGGCTGGTTTCTTGCGGAAGTGCGTGGTTCGAAGGGGGCCGCCCTGCTGTGCCCTGCAGTTTGGGGGTCCCGGAAGCCTGGGGAAGTGGGCAGCGTGGGCTCCAGACGCACCCAGTGCCGCGCAGCCCCGCGCCGTGTGTGTGCGGAGCCCTAGAGACGGTCACTGGGCGCTAGGTCGCTCCCGGGCCGCGGGCCACCCCGGGACTTGGAGGGGAGGGGAGGTGTGGGCCTGGAGCGAGGGCCGCGCCCCTGCGGCTTCCCGGCGCTGGGACCCCGCCCGCCCGCTGCAGGGGCGCGGGCAGAGGCGGTGCGTGGACCGTGAGTGGCCGGCACAGTGCTGTGGGACCTGAGCCCAGCCCCCCCCTGGACGCCCCTGTCCCCCTCCCCCAGCCTGAGGATCCATGGTAGGGATGAACTCCGGGGGCTGCGCTGTGCCGCAGGGGTCACACCACTGCGGCGTAGGTTCGAGTCCCGGCTGCCCCACTTGGGGTCCAACTCCCTGCTGTGGCCTGGGAAAGCAGTAGAAGATGGCTCAAGTGCTGGGGCCCCTGTACCCCCGTAGGAGACCCGGATGAAGCTCCTGGCAGCGACCTGGTCCCAGTCCTGGCCGTTGTGGCCATCTGGGGAGTGAACCAGCAGATGGAAGACCTCTCTGTCTCTGTAACTCTTCCTAAATCTTTTTTAAAAATTTTAAGATTGACTCGCTAAGTGAGTGATAAGGGTGAGAGCCCCTGTTAGCTGTGCAGGAACTCGTGGGCCTTGATCTGACGAGTCATACGCAGTCTAGGCTTGGGCCCCGCCAAGGAGGCAGGCTGGCCCCTGCCAGAGGGAGGCCGGCGGGTGGCCAGGCAGGCCCGGCTCAGCCCCAGCCGCGGCGGTCGCGTGATCACTCCGGGAGCCTGGGAACCGAGCCGGCTGCCTGGCTCCTTGCTCCCGCTTTGCAGTTGGAGGTCTCCTTCCTTCCCCCACCCTGGTGGCCATGATTGGTCTGCTGCCGGTCAGGCCGGGTTCCTGCACCAGGCGTGGGGACGTTTGCGACAGGCATGCCCGGCAGCCGAGAGCCAGGCCCGCCGAGGGAGGGTGTGTGAAGACGAGACCCCATGCTCCACGCCTGCCTTGATTCCCGCAAGTGTGCATTTACACGCAAAGTAGGCGGCC
>CM027387.1:107445941-107461818 GCA_015711505.1 Sylvilagus bachmani
CTCTGGGGCTGAACCTGGAAGGTGGGAGACCCCTCCGAGGGCGGGGGCAGCTGTCCCTCTGGGGCTGAACCTGGAAGGTGAGCGGCCCTCCGAGGGTGGGGGCAGCTGGCCCTCTGGGCGCCCGCTGACGCAGTGGAGACTTTGCTGGAGCAGAGAGGCCACGGCGTGTAGGCGCTGCAGCCGACTGATTCCTGGTCTTGAGTGTCAGCCAGAAAAGGTGTTGCCCACGACAGAAGTACCTGGGCAGTGCGGTGCCGGCACACCGGGTTCTAGTCCCGGTTGGGGCGCCGGATTCTGTCCCGGTTGCCCCTCTTCCAGGCCAGCCCTCTGCTGTGGCCCGGGAGTGCAGTGGAGGATGGCCCAGGTGCTTGGGCCCTGCACCCCATGGGAGACCAGGAGAAGCACCTGGCACCTGGCTCCTGCCATTGGATGAGCGCGGTGCACCGGCTGCAGCGCGCCGGCCGCGGCGGCCATTGGCTGGTGAACCAACGGCAAAGCAAGACCTTTCTCTCTGTCTCTGTCTCTCACTGTCTACTCTGCCTGTCAAAAAAAAAAAAAAAAAAAAGAAGTACCTGGGCAGGCTGGGCCCGCACACGGGGACGCCCACTGTCCCCCGTGGCCAGGCAGCATCTTTGGCTCAGCTCCGGAGCTGCAGAGCTGCCTGTGTGCGGTGTTGGGAAGAGCAGCACAGGGCAGCCACGTCTGGGGGGGGGGGGAGGACAGACTTCCGGCCTGGGCTGTTGTCTCGGGTGCAGAAATAAACCTGCTCATGGTGTGAGTCGTGGTACCATGTGTAGGGAAGCCGCCCCAGGTGCCACGTTCCAAAGTGAGGCTCTGAGGCGGCACTGCCTGGTCTGCGTCCCACTTCCGCCCCCACCCCCAGGGAAACGTGGGGTTCGGCTCTGAGCCCCGGCCACTCCGATCTGATCAGCCGATCAGCACAGAGCCTTGTTTCCTGATGCTTCGGCTGCCTGACTGAGAACTTACGCCACCCAGTGCTGCGTGGCCGCGTGGCGCTCAGCTGATGGGAGTGAGTTCTCCAGAAGGCACAGACGCTCCCCGCGCGTCCGCAAAGACGGCGCTGGCGGAGCTGGGAGCTGTAGAGGGGCTCACGCAAGGAGGCGGTGAGGCTCAGTGGGGGCGGGGCGTCCAGCAGAACGGACAGCCCCTCTGCACAGGGAATCCGGGAGCACCCCGCCCTGCAGGCTGGGCTCAGCAAGGTTACACAGCTTCAGAGGAGACGCGCCTGCCGGGTCAGGCGGGCATCTCTGCCAAGAGAGACCAGGCGGGCGTGTCAGGAAGGGCGGAGTGCAGACGGGGCTCGGAAGAGAGCAGGGTCCAGGGCTTCCCCACTGTGCTCCCCCCACCCTCTTCTCCTGGCAGAGGGTTGGCTGGGTGTGAAACTGGTAAATTCCTCCCCAGTGTATATTACCTGGTGTTGTTAGACTTGTAGCCCACTTGGCCCAGGGCAGAGGGGATTCCCCTAGGGTGCCTTCCCGGGTGGGGGAGGCAGGGACCCCCGTGAAGCTGTTCCCAGAGCCGTCTGGAGGCTGCTGCCTTCCTTTCCCAGCTTTCCGGAGCCTCTCTCACACCCGTCAGCTGGTATCCAGCTCCCTACCCAACAATAGCACACACGCGAGAAACGTGGCACAAGCACATCGTGGAAAGAGCCAAAACAGGTCGGTGGGCAGTGTCACTTGGCTGAGCCCCAGCTGGGACAGGTGCACCAGGGGATACACCCCCCCCCCCGCCGCCCTGTGCACCTGCCCCTGCCCTGGGCACATGGAGTGACCTCAGGAGCCCCACAAGTACGGACATGAGGGCCACAGGTGATCTTGGCGAGTCAGGGAGCTTGCGTTGCAGAATCTTGAACGCTGAGGGTCAGCTGCTGATGTGGAGACTCGGCCGTTCCTGCCTGCTCAGAGGGCGACGAGAGCTAAGTGATAAGCGAGGACAGACGTGCAGAGGCTTATCACGGGGCAGCGGCACGTGGAGGCGTTGCTCAAGAGAGATGAGGACTCTGCTCTGAGGACAGCGACTCTGCAGGTGCCGCGTGACTCAAGAGTCGCCGAGGGCCAAAGTCCTGTGAGCCCTCAGCCCAGCACCGCCTCTGTCACACGGGCAGCCGCCCTGGTTCCGGGCACTGGCTTTCAGGAGGAGCCCAGTGCTCCTTCGTGCCTACTTGTTATTGTCATGGTGTCCGCAGGGAAGGTATTTGTACGCCATGAGCGCAAAATGAAAGATTAACATTACGGGAAGCTGGAGAGTGAGAGTGAACACTCTGATGTGGATAGGCGTAGAATTACGAGTGCAATACTGGGCCCATCTCCTAGCCTGCTTAGGGTGTTCCGAATACCAAATTGGCTCTTGGGTTTTTCCTGCAGACAGCTGTAAATTATTAATTTATTTCTTTTTAATAACTTATTTGTTATGCAGAGTTAGAGCGCAAGAGAGATCCTCTATCTGCTGGTTCACTCCCCAAGTGCCCAAAACAGGACTGGGCATGGCTGAAGTCAGGAGCCAGGAGCTCCATCCAGGTCTCTCCGTGGGTGCAGGGCCCAGGCACTTGGGCCATCCTCCACTGCTTTCCCAGGCGCATTAGCAGGGAGCTGGATCAGAAGTGGAGCAGCCGGGACTCTGTCTGGGAGCTCTGATGTGGGATATAGCAGGCTGAACCCACTGGGCATGTTACCGGAGAATGCAGGGGTTCTTGTCTTCATGCAAGAAAGAATTCAGGCGTCAGACAGTAAATGGAAAGCAAATAGCAAGTTTATTAGGGCAGGGACCTCCGTAAACCTCTGCAGACAGAACCTGGGGGAGAGCGAGGTTACATGGTTGAGTGGAGAGAATACACCTGGGCAAGCCAGGCAGGAGGCTCCTCAGAAAAGCAGAGGACTGGCCTTCGCGGCTCACTAGGCTCATCCTCTGCCTGCGGCGCCGGCACTCCGGGCTCTAGTCCTGGTTGGGGCGCTAGATTCTGTCCCGGTTGCTCCTCTTCCAGTCCAGCTCTCTGCTGTAGCCCGGGAGTGCAGTGGAGGATGGCCCAAGTGCTTGGGCCCTGCACCCCATGGGAGACCGAGACCAGGAGAAGCACCTGGCTCCTGGCTTCGGATCAGCGTAGCGCACCGGCCACAGCTCGCCGGCCGTAGCAGCCATTTGGGGGTGAACCAACAGAAGGAAGACTTCTCTCTCTCTCTCTCTCTCTCTCTCTCTCTCTAACTCTGCCTGTTTAAAAAAGAAAGAAAAGAAAAGCAGAGGGCTGAGCACATAGTCTGGTTGAGGCGGGGTGGGGGGTTTTTAAGGGTATCAGTCTTGCCTCCCCACCTCTGCTCCTCCTGGAACAAAGGACTTTTTAGATGTAAATATGAAAAATTCCTATCTGAGTTTTCCCCCAGAAGTTATCAGATGGGGGAAGTCTGCCTGGTGTCGCCCCACCTTAGAGGAGCCTTAGAGGAGGGATGGTTATCGGGTAGAAGGGGCAGGACCCCCACCTGGCAGGTTATCGGGATGACTTTTTGTCACACACACATAAGCTCATCTGACTTCCTACCTAACAGACACAACACAGGCCCTTGAAAAACAATATTCAGTGTTGCAGTGATTCGTTTCTGAGAGGAAGAGTGTGGTGGGGGCAACAGACCCCGGGAGTCGGGTGAAAGCAGGCCTGAGGCGAACAGCCCACAGACTCATTTATTTCAGTTGCTACAGCAGCTTATATAGCCAAGGCAGCCAATCCTGTCAATCTATGCCCTAGCCAGTCACAGCCTGTTGCCAGGCAGGCTCCAGAGCCATCCAATCACAGCCTGTTGTTAGTCAGGCTCTGTTGTCATGTGGTTTCCCAAGCCATCCAATCATGGCCTGTTGCCAGGCAGTTTCTGTTGTCAGCGGCCATCTTGGCATGACCTTCTCACCTTCTCATTCCACCACAATTCAGGATTATGAACCCAGGCTGCTAGGCACTTACACTGAGTTTATTTTTTAATTTCAATTCTTAAAAATGCATGTTTTTATTTGAAATGGAGAGAGTTTCCATGCACTTTTTTTTAATAACCTCAGCCCTATGAATTTCTTTTTCTTTTTTTCTTTGAGATTTATTTTATTTATTTGAAAGGCAGAGTTAAAGAGAGGCAGAGACAGAGACAGAGAGATCTTCCATCTGCTGGTTCACTCCCCAAATGGCCGCAATGGCTGGAGCTGGGCTGATCTGAAGCAAGGAGCCAGGAGCTTCTGGGTCTCCCATTCGGGTGCAGGGGCCCAAGGACTCAGGCCATCTTCTACTGCTTTGCCAGGCCAGAGCAGGGAGCTGGATTGGAAGAGGAGCAGCTGGGACTAGAACTGGTACCCATATGGGATGCTGGCACAGCAGGCGGCGGCTTCACCTGCTACGCCACAGCGCCGGCCCCCTGTGCTGTTTCACTGCCCGGATGGCTGCAGTGGCTGGAGCTGGGCCTGTGTAGAGCCGGGAGCCTGGAACTTAAACCAGATGCCCCATGCAGGTGGCAGGAGCTGAGTTACTTGAGCCATTCCCACTGCCTCCGAGAATCAGCCCTATCAGGAAGCTGGGACAGGGAACCAGAGCTGAGACTCAAACCCAGGCCCGGGGACGCGGAGGAGGGCATCGTCCCTGGCGTCTGAGGGGCCAGGCCAGTGTGTGTTTTATTTCAGCGAATTCACAGTGTACTGGAGGTGTTCGAGGTGGCGGATGTGAGTTATTTGAGGATGCAGATACACAGGGAAGAGTGCACATTGAGGCTCACAGCTGGGTGCCTTCAGGAACCGGATTCCCTGTGTAATGGATGCTCAGCTAGGACCACGCCCGGGGGCCCCTGCGACCCCCTCCCAGGCCCCAGAGGAAAGCAGCAGGTGTCTGTGGAGGCCCAGAGCGCCTTGGTTCCCGCACACTGCCGTGGGAACGCCAGGCGAGGTGGCTGATGAGGGTAGCTGACCCCACCCACAGTGCCACGCCTAGCCATTTACCCAGGAGAGATGGAAACCGAAGTCCACAGGGAACACATGGAAACGTCGATAGCATCTTTATTTATAACTGCCCAAAACTCAGGGCCAGTGCTGTGGCTTAGTGGGTTAAGCTGCCATCTGCGGTGCCGGCATCCCATATGGCGCCGGTTCGAGTCCCGGCTGCTCCACTTCCAATCCAGCTCTCTGCTATGGTCTGGGAAAACAGCAAAGGATGACCCAAGTGCTGGGGGCCCTGCACACACATGGCGGACCCTGGACCAGCCTTGGTCATTGTGGCCATTTGGGGAGTGGACCAGCGGATGGAAGGCCTCTCTCTCTCTCTGACTCTCAAATAGATAAATAAATCTTTTTGAAAAAAATGCCAACAACTGGTAAAGGAGCTTGTTCCTCTGTTCACGACTCTGCCACCGAAGCTGTGGGTTTTCCACCCAGCACCACCCAAGTGGCCTGCAGTTCCATTCACTGCCCGCAGCCCGGGCTGATCGCCGGGGCGCCCCCTCGTCCGAGGCAAGGCCCCAGGTCACCACTCGTCCCTCTGTTGCCCTCAGAAGCTGGAAGGCTTCTCGGAGCTGAGGCGGACACGGCCGGCTTCCCCAGCTTGTGACAAAGGACTCAGAGGAACAGCGGATGAAGTGGGAAGCAGGCAAAGGCCCGGAAGGGTCCCGAGTGACCGAGCGTCCGCCCGTGGGGCTGGCGTGTGCCGGCCCGGCCCCGGGGATGTGGTCCCCAGCCTGGGAGCTCTCTATAGAATGCCCTGTGGTTCAGGTTTCCACGGAGGTCCATCATGTAGACACAATGGAGTAAATCAGCCACCGCTCAGCCTCACCTCCTTCGCCTTCCGTGCAGGTGGGGGAGCGGAAGGCGGGAAGGGCCCCACTTCTAGTCACGCCTCAGTGTTCCGGATCACCGCACGCCCTCCCCGAAGCTACCTAGGGGGCACCAACCATCAGCCATCTCCTAGCTGCCAGAGGACACCCATTCATCGTCCAGGAATCGCCCACGGTCACTGCAAGATTTGGGTTCTTCAATGCATTCGTGGAAAATGAAATCAAAAGGTGCGTTTATTTCCGTGCAAAGCAACGGAAATCTGTGCTGTTTTCTCACGACACGTGTCTCCGGGAGCTTTCTGAAGACCTCGCGTAGGGCCGTGGCACTGGGCACAGGAGGTTAAGCTGCGCTTGGGAGCCTGGATCCCGTATCCTAGGGCGCCGTTCAAGTCCCGGCTGCTCTGCCTCCGCCTCCGCTCCCTGCTGAGGCTCCTGGGCAACAGCAGGCGATGGCTCAAGTGCTGGAGTCCCTGGTGCCCACGTGGGAGACCCACATGGAGTCTTGGGCCCCCGGCCTTCAGCCTGGCCCTGCCCTGGCTATTGTGGTCATTCGGAGAGCGGAAGGGAAGCTCGCTCTCTCTCTCTCTGCTTTTTCTTCTCTCTCTGTCCCTCTGCCTTTCAAATAAATAAATCTTTTAAAAAAGTAGCAGAGAGCTGGATCAGAAGTGGAACAGCTGGGACTCGAACCGGCACCCAAATGGGATGCAGGCACCGCAGGTGGCGATTTACCTGCTCCGCCACAGCGCCGGCCCCCAAATAAATAAATCTTTAAAAACACAAAGTCTGACCCAGGATTTGGTGATATAGAACTCCCATACCCTGCTGGGTGGGGCCACACCAGGCTCCTCGGTGGGCAAGGGGCTGCCAGCTGCAGTCTGTGGGGTTATCCTAGAGTTAAAAGTTTGGGGGGGGTGGCACTGTGCCATAGCGGGTAAAGCCCCAGCCTGCAGCACCAGCACCCCTTATGGGTGCTGGGTTAAGTTCTGGCTGCCCCTCTTCTGATCCAGCTCTCTGTTGTGGCCTGGGAAAGCAGTGGAGGATGGCCCAAGTGCTTGAGCCCCTGCACCCACGTGGGAGACCTGGAGGAAGCTCCCGGCTCCTGGCTTCGGATCGGCACAGCTCCGGCTGTTGTGGCCAATTGGGGAGTGAACCAGCGGATGGAAGACCCCTCTCTGTCTCTGCCTCTTCCTCTCTGTAACGCTGCCTTTCAAGTAAATAAATAAACCTTTTAAAGAGTGGGTGGAAAAGTCACAAACAAGGAAAGGCGGAGAATTGCCGCGGGCTGGAGGGGCAGGGTGGGCCTCGGACACGGGACGGGGAGGTCGCTGCAGGGTGGGCCTCGGACACGGGACGGGGAGGTCGCTGCAGGGTGGGCCTCGGACACGGGACGGGGAGGTCGCTGCAAGGGAGGTCGCTGCAACCCTGGGCTCGGGGGCTCAGTCAGTTAGCAGCCGGTGCCGAGGCCACTCCTTGGTTTTGACAACTGTGCTGCGGTTATGTAAGAGGCTAACAGAGCAGGGAAACAGGAACTCTCGGAGCTATTTTTGAAAATCTTCTGTAAGTCAAAATTGTCTCAAAATAGAAACTTAAAAAAACACACACAAAAGAAAGGCTATTTTCAAAGTGTTAAAAATTTCAGAAGACGTTCTATATGCAAATTGCAACCACTTAGGAATCTGACAAATGAAAAATATTCATTAGCAAACACCCAGAAAACACGCAGAATACTTGGGAATACATTTTATAAGAAATTGCTGGACAGCCGGGCAGGAAGCTGTAAAATTCTGTTGATGTATCGAAAAAGCCTTGGGGAAGCAATGTGAAAGGGCAGCGTCCACGGAGACGGTGGAACGAAACAGTCACAGTGAAACACAGCTGTGTCTCCACGTGTTCTCCCTCCAGTCCAAGACCTGAGGGTTTTAGAAATGATATCCTGTCGATCCCCTCTTTTTTACATTATTTTTTTAAAAATGTATTTGTGTATTTGGAAGGCAGAGTTAGTGAGAGAGGGAGAGACAGAGAGAGAGAGAAGAAAGAGGCACAAGATCTCTCTCCGCTGGTTCACTCCCCAGATGGCTGCAGAGACCAGGGCTGGAGCCAGGAGCCAGGAGCCAGGAGCCAGAAGCTCCATCCGGGCCTCCCACACGGGTGCAGGACCCCACACACCTGGCCCGTCTTCCACTGCTTTCCCAGATACAACAGCAGGGAGCAGTGGAGCAGCCGCGGCTGGGACAGGAGCGCGCATGGGATGCTGGTGTCACAGGTGGCGGTTTTACCCGCTGAGCTGCTCGAACACCCGCCCCCGTTTTCACACTGTTGACTGAAGAAAAATGGGTGTCCCTCATGCTTTCTTAAGATCAGGCAGCAAAAGGAAGGTGCCGAATCAGGACAGAACGTGGCTGCCTGGTGGTCTCCCATCTACTCCTGCGGAGAGGAGGATGCACGGAGCATTGTGGGATAAGAACCACGCGTTGACGGTTGCGTCACAGCTTTGGCGAACTTTCTGAAGAAACCCACCCTAGGGGCCGGCACCGTGGCATAGTAAAGCTGCTGCCTGTGGCTCTGGCATCACATATGGGTACCGGATCAAGTCCCAGCTGCTCCACTTCCAATCCAGCTCCCTGCTAGTGCACCTGGACAGCAGTAGGGGATGCCCCCAGTGCTCGGGCCCTGCACCCTGCTCCTGGCTCCTGGCTTTGGGCTGGCCCAGCCCCGGCTGTTGCTGCCGTTTGAGGAGTGAACCAGTGGATGGAAGATCGATCTCTCTCTCTCTCTCTCTCTCTCTGTGCCTCTCCTCTCTCTGTGTAACTTCACCATTCCAGTAAATACAATCAATCGGTTATTTATTATTATTATTTTTTTTACAGGCAGAGTTAGAGAGAGAGAGACAGAGAAAAAGGCCTTCCTTCCGTTGGATCACCCTCCAAATGGCTGCCACGGCTGGCGCACTGCACTGATCCGAAGCCAGGAGCCAGGTGCTTCTCCTGGTCTCCCATGGGGTGCAGGGCCCAAGCACTTGGGCCATCCTCCACTGCCCTCCCGGGCCACAGCAGAGAGCTGGACTGGGAGAGGAGCAACCGGGACAGAATCCAGCGCCCCGACTGGGACCAGAACCTGGGATACAATAAATCTTTTTTAAAAATTGTTTTAAAAAGTTAGGCTGGCGCCACAGCTCACTAGGCTAATCATCTGCCTTGCGGCGCCGGCACACCGGGTTCTAGTCCCGGTTGGGGCGCCGGATTCTGTCCCGGTTGCCCCTCTTCCAGGCCAGCTCTCTGCTGTGGTCGGGGAGTGCAGTGGAGGATGATGGCCCAAGTGCTTGGGCCCTGCACCCCATGGGAGACCAGGAGAATCACCTGGCTCCTGGCTTCGGATCAGCGCAGTGGGCCGACCGCAGCACGCCGGCCGCGGCGGCCATTGGAGGGTGAACCAACGGCAAAGGAAGACCTTTCTCTCTGTCTCTCTCTCACTGTCTGCTCTGCCTGTCAAAAAAAAAAAAAAAAGTTAAGTTTGCTCTTGGGGCCAGCACTGTGGCGCAGCGGGTTCATGCCCTGGCCTGAAGCGCCGGCTTCCCATATGGGCACCGGTTCTAGTCCCGGCTGCTCCTCTTCCGATCCAGCTCTCTGCTGTGGCCTGGGAAAGCAGTGGAGGATGGCCAGAGTCCTTGGGTCCCTGCACCCACATGGGAGACCTGGAGGAAACTCCTGGCTCCTGGCTTCGGATCAGCGCAGCTCCAGCCGTTTCGGCTAATTGGGGAGTGAACCATCGGATAGAAGACCTCTCTCCCTCTCTCTCTGCCTCTCCTCTCTCTGTGTAACTCTGACTTTCAAATAAATAAATAAATCTTAATAAAACAGTGAAGTTACTCTGATGTGAAAACTGTTTGCAAACTTATACACAGTGCTTTGATAATGTGCATTTTCCATGAACTTGAAGGTTCTCGTAAGCATGGATTTCGATTTTTTTTTTCGTGCACCAAAATAAACCGGTCCTTCATCCCATTTCCACGCACTTTCTGGAGTGGCCACAGAGCCGCAGAGCCTGGCTCACCGAGTGCTGCCTGGTGCGCCAGAGCTCAGTCCTCCGAAGCCGGGGCTCAGCCTGCTGCTGCCCCGCGAACACCGTACGCTCAGGAGTGTGGACATCTTCTTACTAACGCCCTGGAGACGTCCCTGTATCACGCCAACCCCTCCCAGGGCTTCCGAGAGGGCCAGAAACGGAGGTCCCTGCCTGCAGCTGTGTGTCAACGTCGGCGACGCCACCAGCCGGAGCCGGACCTCAACCACGGAGCACAGCCAGTGTGTTCCCTGTCCTTGCTCGAATTCTCGTTTTATTTATTTGAAAGGCAGAGTTACAGACGGAGCGGGAGTTATCTTCCATCCGCCGGTTCACTCCCCAGGAGCCTCGCACTCCACTCCATCCGGGTCCCCCCCGTGGGTGCAGGGGCCAAGCACTTGGCTGTCCTCCGCTGCTTTCCCAGGAGCATTAGCGGGGAGCTGGATCCCAAGTGAAGCGGCTGGGACTTGAACTGGTGCTCATATGGGATGCCGGTGTCACAGGCGCTGGCTGAATCCACTGCACCACAGCGCCGGCCCCCTTTATTTTTTAATTTGAGAAGCAGAGACAGCGAGAGAGAGGGAGAGACGGGCAGCGACAGCTCCCATGGCTAGGGCCAGCTGCAGTCAGGAGCCGGGGCAGGGATCTGAGGTGGGACACGGGGGTGGGCGCCATGGGGACTCCAGCCCAGGGCTGGGACTTGACCTGTCCACGCGGCGTGGCGGGGAGGGGGGCGCCTGCCAGGACTTGGCAACCCCAGCCACAGGGGCTGAGCCAGCCTGGGCCCTCTGTGCCTATTGCTTTAGGCTCAAGACCTGCTCCCAGCTGAGCCACCGCAGAGCCTGGGGTCGCCGCGGGCTCAACACCCGCCGCGGGGGAAGCCAGGAGGGGTCCGAACCTGCCCCGCGGCCTCGGCGCCCGTGACCTCCCCTCCCACCCATTCGGCACCGGCGACCCTGGCCAGCCCGCCGGGACTGCGGAGACGGTTCCGGTCAGGGCGCGGGGGACTCCCACACACGGCAGGCGGCGGCTGCCCCCGCGTGGCCGCGCGGCGCCCTGCAGGCCGAGGCCACGCGGAGCGCGCCGCGAGAGGGCGGCGTGGGCGCCGAAGGGACGCGGGCTCCAGCGCCGCCTCCCGCGCGCTCGGGGGCCTCTGTCCGGTGCCGCGCTCCCGCTTCGGGTTTGCCCTCCGCGCAGTGGGCCGTTGGGCGGGTTTAAGGAGCAGGGTTGGGTCCAGGGGCGCTCCTCGGGGACCCACAAATACCCACACCCCCGGGGCCCCATGTCCTCTGGGAGGCGCGAGGCCTTCAGATTACGCTGCCCGGTCGGTGCCCGCTGCCCGCCGCCCGCCGTGTCTGGGCTCTGGGAG
This sequence comes from Sylvilagus bachmani, assembly GCA_015711505.1. Lineage (NCBI taxonomy): Eukaryota > Metazoa > Chordata > Mammalia > Lagomorpha > Leporidae > Sylvilagus > Sylvilagus bachmani. The sequence goes on from CM027387.1 coordinate 107,457,171, forward strand.
GCCGCCCCCGCGGCGCGGGCACGGGGGACAGGCAGCAGCCGGGCCCCGCATCAGAGGCCCAGAGCTGCAAGCAGCCGCGATCTGCCCGGCCCCCTGGTGGGGGTTCTGTGTCCTTGCTGGCTGAAGACCCCGGCCAGCGGCACATGGCCAGCCCCGGCTGTCCTGATGGCCCCGGAAGCCAGAGAAGCCGCTGCCAGGGTCGCCAGTGCCCGGGGCAGCTGCAGAGAGCAGGGCTGAGACCCGCCCACGCGGGTCTGGTCACCGGCTGCTTCTGGTCTCTGCCGTGTGTGTGTGTGTGTGTGTGTGTGTGTGTGTCTGGGTCAGGCAGGACGGGTGTCAGCTCCAGGGCCGTCCCCGCACGCGCCGTATTCCACTGGCTCCGAGCCCTCGCCTGGGAATTCCTCATCCAGGTCCTGTCCTCGCAGCCTTGCCAGCCCCAGGTGCCATCCTCACCCACACCCACCCACCCAGCTGCTCCTGGCCCCCAACCCTGGGAGTCGCCGGGCCCTGCACACCCCCTGCCTCCCTGGGGAAGGTGCAGCTGGCTGCCCACTGCCTGCGAGTGGGCATTGAGGGCCATGAAGGCCGGGCCACAGCAGGAGATGGAGAAGACACTCGGGCAAGGGCAGTGCTGGGAGCTGGGGACAGACAAGGCGGGGGCAGGGTGGCCGGGGAGGCCCCAGGGGGACCAGGGAGGGAGGCGGGGCGTGCTGGGGGCTGAGCCCGAAGCCAGGTGCACGGGGCAGGCTGTGGGATCAGGGGGCCGCACAGAGCCACCTGGCCATCAGACAGGAGGGGCCCGTGCGGTTGGTGCTCTTTAGAAGAGAGAAGAGGGGTGCAGCTGGCAGAGAGGGCTTGGCCCTGGAGGGGTCCTGCAGTGGGGGGGCTGGGGCAGAAGCTAAGCGGGGATTCCCACGGGCCCAGCGTGTGGCCCAGGGGAGGTGCGGGGCCCAGTGCACCCCCTGTCTCAGTGCTGGGCTCCGGTCAACTCCAGCTCCTGCCCAGGGGCACCCGGGAGGCAGCAGGTGACGGCCCAGGTGCTGGGGTCCCTGCCACCCACGTGGGAGACCCAGGCTGAATTCCGGGCTTCAGCCTGGTGCAGCGCTGGCCTTTATGGCAGGTATCTGGGAATGGAACCAGAGGATGGAAAACAATCTCTCTCTCTCTCCATTTCTCCCCTTCTCCCTCTCCCTTTTTGCCCGTCAAGTAAATAAAATTAAAAACAATTTTTAAACTCTTATTATTTATTTGTTCTGCTCTCTTTTATTTATCTAAATGGGACAAATGTCATCTATTTCATATACACAGTTTTTTAAAAAAGATATTTATTTATTTATTTATTTGACAGGCAGAGTGGACAGTGAGAGAGAGAGAGAAAGGTCTTCCTTTGCCTTTGGTTCACCCTCCAATGGCCGCTGTGGCCGGCACACTGCGCTGATCCAGCAGGAGCCAGGTGCTTCTCCTGGTCTCCCATGGGGTGCAGGGCCCAAGCACCTGGGCCATCCTCCACTGCACTCCCGGGCCACAGCAGAGAGCTGGCCTGGAAGAGGGGCAACCGGGACAGAATCCGGCGCCCCGACCGGGACTAGAACCTGGGGTGCCTGCGCCGCAAGGCGGAGGATTAGCCTATTGAGCCACGGCGCGGCCAAAGATTAATTTATTTTATTTGAGAGGTAGAGTTACAGACAGTGAGAGAGAGACAGAGAGAAAGGCCTTTCGTCCACTGGTTCACTCCCCAAATAGCCGCAGTGGCTGGAGCTGCGCCGATCAGGAGCCAGGAGATTCTTCCAGGTCTCCCACATGGGTGCAGGGACCCAAGTTCTTGGGCTATGTTCCACTGCCTTTCCAGGCCATAGCAGAGAGCTGGATCATAAGAGGACCAGCCAGGACCAGAGCCAGCGCCCATATGGGATGCTGACACCGCAGGCGGAGGATTAACCTACTGCGCCACAGCGTATATACACAGTTTTAAAAGCACAATGGTACTTCCCACCATACCCCTTCCTTTCTTGTCTTTTAATTTTTACAATGATCATCTTGTTTATTAAATAAACAAGCAAACCCAGGGCCAGCACTGTGATGCAGTGGGTTAAGCCACCGTCTTCAACCCTGGCATCCCATGTCGGAGCACCAGTTCAAGTCTCAGCTGCTCCACTTCCTTTTCTTTTTTTTTGACAGGCAGAGTGGACAGTGAGAGAGACAGAGAAAGGTCTCCCTTTGCCATTGGTTCACCCTCCAATGGCTGCCGCAGCTGGCACGCTGCGGCCGGTGCACCACGCTGATCCGAAGCCAGGAGCCAGGTGCTTCTCCTGGTCTCCCATGGGGTGCAGGGCCCAAGCACTTAGGCCATCCTCCACTGCACTCCCGGGCCACAGCAGGGAGCTGGCCTGGAAGAGGGGCAACTGGGACAGACTCTGGTGCCCCGACAGGGACCAGCACCTGGTGTGCTGGCGCTGCAAGGTGGAGGATTAGCCATATGAGCCAAGGCGCCGGCCAGCTGCTCCACTTCCAACGCAGCTCCCTGCTAATGCGCCTGGGAAGGAAGCAGAAAATGCCTGGGAAGGCAGAACAAGTGTGTGGGATGGAGTTCTAGACTCCTGGTTTTGGCCTGGTCTAGACCTGGCTGCTGGGGCCATCTAGGGAGTGAACCAGTGGATGGAAGTCTGCCTCTCTCTCTCTCTCTCTCTCTCTCTCTCTCTCTCTCTCCTTGTTAATCTCCCTTTCAAGTAAATAAATAAATCTTAGTCCCAGCCTGGCTGCCTCTGGGCTGCGGGACGGTGGGTAGGGGCACCCCTGTTCTACACGTGGCTCTCCCTCTGGGGGAAGATCTGGGAGAGTCGGAAGAGTTGAGGGGGACCCTCTGCCTTGGTTTTCCTTGGAGGAGAGAAGGTCTAGACAAAAACCAGGTGCCCTTAGGGTCAACGCTGTGGTGTAGCAGGTAAAGCTGCCACCTACAGTGCCAGCATCCCATATGGGCGCTGGTTCGAGTCCTGAGTACTGCACTTCCAATCCAACTCTCTGCTGTGGCCTGGGAAAGCAGTAGAAGATGGCCCAAGTCCTTTGGCCCCTGCACCTGCTTGGGAGACCGAGATACGCTCCTGGCTTCTGGCTTCGGATCGGCGCAACTCTGGCTGGGCCATCTGGGGATTGTAGCAGCAGATGGAAGATCTCTCTCTCTCTCTCTCTGCCTCTGCCTCTCTGTAACTCTCTTAAATAAATGCATCTTTAAAAGATTCCTAAAAAAAAAGACAAAACCGTGTGCTTCCTGCAGGGCCCTGAGGGCCCCCGTCTGCCCACCCCCTCAGAGCCCACCTCCTCATTCCAGTTTTTGCCAGGTATTTGAACCCCGAGTTCCCTGCTCCAGCAGCAAGCGCCGGGTGGTGTCACTCCCAGACCCCCCGCCCTCCACAAGAGACCTTGTGGATTCCAGAAGGTTCTGAGTGGCCTGGCGGGTGTCACGGGTTCACTGTCCAGTCGGGAGGACGCTGTGGTCCTTGTTCCATGGCTTGTGGCTGACTGCTGCCCCTCCCCCATCCTGATTTTTCCAGCGGTCGCCATAAGTTGATGATCTACCTCTGAAGCCTCCCCATGTTTGCGGGCATGGGGGTGCTCTCTGAGGCAGGGTTCAGAAGAGACTGCTTGGTTTTTCAATGGTTTGTTTATATACTTACTTAAAGAGTGACAGAGAGAGACAGAGACACAGAGAGACCTTCTATTTGCTGGTTCACACCCTAAATGGCCACAATGGCTGGGGCTGGTTGGGCTGAAACCAGGAGCCAGGAGCTTCTTCCAGGTCTCCCACGTGGGTGCAGGGGCCCAAGGACTTGGGCCATTCTCCACTGCTTTCCCAGGCCATCAGCAGGGAGCTGGGAGTGGCCGGGACCTTAACTGGTGCCCATATGGGATGCCTGCACCACAGGTGGAGGCTTTACCCACTACGCCACAACCCTAGCCCCAGAAATGACTGTTACCATCATCAGAACTGTTTTTTTTTTTTTAAGATTCATTTATTTATTTGAAAGTCAGAGTTACACAGAGAGAGGAGGGGCAGAGAGAGAGAGAGAGGTCTTCCATCCACTGGTTCACTCCCCAGATGGCCACAATGGCTGGAGCTGTGCCAAACTGAAGCCAGGAGCCAGGAGCTTCCTCCAGGTCTCCCATGTGGGTGCAGGGGCCCAAGCACTTGGGCCATCTTCCACTGCTTTCCCAGGCCACAACAGAGAGCTGGATCAGAAGAGGAGCAGCCGGGACTTGAACTGGCACCCATATGGATGCTGGCACTGCAGGCAGCGGCTTTATCCACTTGGCCACAGCGCCGGCCCCAGAACTGTTTTCTTTTTTTTTTTTTTATTTTTTTTATTTTTGACAGGCAGAGTGGACAGTGAGAGAGAGAGAGACAGAGAGAAAGGTCTTCCTTTGCCTTTGGTTCACCCTCCAATGGCTGCCACGGACAACGCACTGCGGCCGGCGCACCGCACTCATCCGATGGCAGGAGCCAGGCGCTAGGTGCTTATCCTGGTCTCCCATGGGGTGCAGGGCCCAAGCACTTGGGCCATCCTCCACTGCACTCCCGGGCCACAGCAGAGAGCTGGCCTGGAAGAGGGGCAACCGGGACAGAATCCGGCGCCCCGACCGGGACTAGAACCCG
>CM027387.1:107462318-107502889 GCA_015711505.1 Sylvilagus bachmani
GACAACGCACTGCGGCCGGCGCACCGCACTCATCCGATGGCAGGAGCCAGGCGCTAGGTGCTTATCCTGGTCTCCCATGGGGTGCAGGGCCCAAGCACTTGGGCCATCCTCCACTGCACTCCCGGGCCACAGCAGAGAGCTGGCCTGGAAGAGGGGCAACCGGGACAGAATCCGGCGCCCCGACCGGGACTAGAACCCGTTGTGCCGGCGCCGCAAGGCGGAGGATTAGCCTGTTGAGCCACGGCGCCGGCCCCCAGAACTGTTTTCTAAGCAGGATGTGATCTGCCCAGATAGCCCTCTAGCCCTCACGTCTTTTTGTCTTGAGGACGCTCCCCATTTATTTCTTGTTTTTTTGCACTTGGCATTGGTGACCGAGGCCTGGCCTGGGGCCCGTTTTGTCCTCCTGCTCTGGGTTCCCTGCCTGCAGAGGGGAGGGCACCTGCCGCCCAAGCCCAGGGTGCCCCCCCCCCCCCCCCGGTTTGCTGAGGACTCTCCCATTCGAGTCCCCAGATCCTGTCTGTTCCAGGAAGCTGGGAGCCACGGGCCCCTCATTTGCCCCTAGCCACCTCGACAGCATCAAAGAGGGGTGGGTGATGACACGGAGAATGGCTCACTGGTGTGCACAGGGGTCCCCTGGAACCGGTGGAGGCTGGGAGGGACACCGTGTCAACTAAAGGTCAAGGTTATGACCTGGAAGCTGGACATGTGGCCTTACCAGGGTAAGCTGCCCTCGCACGTGGCCAGGTAGCTGCGATGCTCAGTGTCCACTGTGGCTATGCAACCTCGCCATCAGGGAGGGGAAAAGTCAGGACGTGACCCGAGACCCCTGGGCTGGGGGGGGGGGTCCCTCCTGCCTCTTGCAGTTTCTGTGGCTGCAGGCGATCCTCAGCTTAGGCCACAGCACTCCACTTCCTGCCTTGTCTTCACGTGGCTGCCCCCCCCCCATTTCCTTCCATCTATCCCATAACTCCCTCTGCTTTTCTTTTTAAAGATTGGCTTATTTATATTTGAAAGGCAGAGAGAGAGAGAGAGAGAGAGAGAGAGAGAGAGAGAAAGAGAGGTTGAGTCAGGCCCAAGCCAGGAGCCAGGAATTTCTTCTGGGTTTCCCACATGGGTGCAGAGGCCCAAGCTTGTGGGCCATCTTTCTCTGCTTTCCCAGGCCATCAGCAGAGAGCTGGACCGGAAGAGGAGCAGCTGGGACTTGAACCTGTGCCCGTAAAGAATGCCGGTATCATGGGCGGTAGCTTTACCCACAATGCCACAAAGCCAGGCCCCTCGGCCTTTCTTTTTATTGATCTGACAGGTAGAGTTATAGACAGTGAGAGAGACAGAGAGAGAAAGGTCGACCCTCCTTTGGTTCACCCCCCAAATGACTGCCACAGCTGGCACTATGTTGATCCAAAGCCAGGAGCCTGGCGCTTCTTCCTGGTCTCCCATGCGGGTGCAGGGCCCAAGCACTTGGGCCATCCTCCACTGTACTCCTGGGTCCCAGCAGAGAGCTGGATTGGAAGAGGAGCAACTGGGACTAGAACCCGGCATCCATATGGGATGCCGGTGCTGCAGGTGGAGGATTAGCTGGCCCCGCCCCTCGGCCTTTCTATTAGAATATTTGCAACTGGAGTTAGGGCCTTCCCTGGACAACCTGGGATGATCCCCTCATCTCAAGACCTGGCCCCAAACAAGTTCACCTCTGCAGCACCCAGGGACTAGGATGTGGGGGACCTTCCCAGTGGCCAGCGCCTTCCAGTTCCATCAGGGAGGAAGCCATGAAGTACTTCTCACAGGTGTCCCTGGGCAAGGTGCTGGCCCCCAGTGCTGGGCCCCGCCTGGAGCCCAGCTGAGCCCTTGTCCTGTCCCTTGTCCCCTGTGGGTCGTCTCGGCTGGATCTTGCACCTGGGGAATGAATGGGGGTTACCACCTCCGGACGCGAGGCTGAGAGCCGGGCCGGGCCGTGAGCTGTGCCCAGCCATTCGGGGCACGCTCAGCACTTTGCCCGCCACGGGAGGGCCTGAGTGTCACCGGCCTTGTGGTGTGAGGACCCTGCAGGACAGAAGGGTGCTGAGCTCGGGTCCGCCTCTGCACACGACGGCTCCCAGAGTTCTCCTAGGTGGCAGACAAACAGGGGGTCGGGGCTCCGGGGTGTCGTGTGGCCGTCACTTCTCTGTACCCTGACATGCTCACCATTTCTCTCCCACGGCGGGGGGGTGCCCCTACAGGAACCAGCTCCCTCTTCTCTTCTGCAGGGAACTGCGGCTTCACCGTCACGGGGCGAGGCTTGGATTCGGCGTCCTGTTCCAATTTATTTATCAGTGTCTGTTCACAGCCTGAGCAGCTCGTCTGCTTCCAGCAGCTTCCGAGGTGGCCCCCTCTCGGCGACAGCGTCCACGGACCTCAGCTACTTCAGCATGAAGTCACACGCTCTCCAGGACCCGCGGGACTCATTCTTCCTGAGTCCGATCTTTCCCCCTTGCCATCAGTAAGGCCTCTTTCTGTCCAGGTTTCTGAGGAAGTGTGCACCACACCAGCAGCCCTGGCGTCCAAGCTCACAGGTGTGTGCAGGCCGGGCGGTGGGCAGCCATCACTTCTGCACACGAGCAGCTGCACCACCAAGAACCGCACGCCCTCTGCGTCTTTCTCCCACTGTCACTCGGGACGAACCACCCACGGATGGCCTCATTCCCTCCGGGAGGGGCCTCTCTTGGGTCTGGTCTAAGTTTGCTTTGTGGCACTATAATGGCCATCAAGCCATGCTCAGGTACTGTCTGGTCAGTTTCTCCCTTCAACACAAACTCAGCAGGGTTTGTACGAGCATCTGCTGCCAGAGCTAGACCGTCCGGACGGCCTCGTGTTCCAGGACTCTGGAATCTGTTGACCAGCTTTCTGCTTTTTGGTTTAAGAAACTTTTTTCTTCTAAAAAAATATAAAAAGATGTATTTTAGTTGAAAGGCATAGCTATGGAGACAGTGGCGGGGGAGAGAGAGAGAGAGAGAGAGAGAGAGAGAGAGAGAGAGAGAGAGGTCTTCCATCCGCTGGTGCACTTCCCAGATGGCTGGACCAGGTGCTTCTTCCAGGTCTCCCATGTGAGTGCAGGGCCCCAAGCCCTTGGGCCATCCTCCACTGCTTTCCCAGGTGCATTAGCAGGGAGATGGATTGGAAGTGGAGCAGCCAGGACTCAAATATAGGCCACAACGCCACCCCTCCCTCCCCATCCCCAGCTGTTAACACCCCCAAGGCTGTCTGTCCCTGCTGGCCTTGGGGTCAAGCCTGGAGTACTTTCTCACTTGATCTTTAAGTCGTTGTAAGGAAGCGGAGGGAGGCTGTTCTCTGCCTGTCTTAGCCCAAATGCCCTTGGTATTTGGGGATCTTGGGTTGATCCCTGGCTGGTCACCAGTTCCCTGAGGTCTGGCAGTGTCATTCTCTCTTGGAGAGTTACTGTCGCGTTGGGGATCTCCGTCTGGGAACCAGTGCTTGGTCGGGGAGCAGCAGAGTGCTCTCTTCCCAAATGGCCACAGCCACCCTCCTGGCCGGCCCCCTTTCCTCTCCTGTGTGGACGTCACTTCAACCCAGGGACAGCAGCTGGGCCCCAGGATCCGGTCTGCTCGGCGGGCCAGACCTCGAGGGGCTTCGAGAAGTGGCCACGCGTCTCTTGAAGTTCCTGACTTCGGCACTTGCCGGGGGCGCTGACCCTGCCAGTGTCCCCCTGCCCCATCGGCACTCCCCCAGGTGGGACACAGAAGATGTCTAAGTCCTTCTGCGTTGTTTTCGTTTTGTGACTTTGGGTTTAAGTCAGGAGGGCTGTGGTGCAGCCTCCCCCGTCCTGCGGCTCCCGCTCCCCGACTTCGCCTTGGGGTGCAGGACAAGGCAGGCACCATAAGGGGTCCCGGGATGGGTCCCCTGCCTGTCTCCTCCTCGCCAGTGGAGAGAATCATCTCCTCCTGGAAGACCCGGCTCAGTCCTGCTCAGACAGGATGGGGGCCTGAACACCCAGGCCGCACTTCAGGCCCGAAAACGGAAGCCTTCAGGACTGGACGCTGCCCGCAAGGAGAGGCCGTGTCCAGCCATCGTCTCTGGGCCGAGGGGCGTCCCCCAGGCCCCCTCCATCCCCCACAAAGGCCTGTGTTGGGGGGGAGCCTGCAGAGTGCTGTCAGGGCTCCCTCCCCTATGGAACGCCTCCCTTTTCTGCTAGGCACATCCCCCCCCCCCCATGGATCCCTTTAACCCTGAAAACCCACCCCGGAGGCAGCACTTAGAAAGAAGTTTTCCTCCCTTGGGCTGTATGTGCATGGCTTGCGCCCCCCCCCCCCCATCACTTTTGCTCTGCTTTTAATCAAATGGCCTTGGCCTTGGGCTTGTCTACGGTTTCCTGGACAGATACAGAACCCGGGCAGGGCGTCTGGCCACCCCATCTTGGGTGGGAGACGTCTCCCCTCCATGCGGGCACAGAGCTCCCAGGAGAGCCCCCAAGTTGTGGCACCACTGACCCACCAAGGGATGGACTCAGAGCATGGAGGAAGCGGAGGACAAGGCGTTTACTGAACACAGCGTGGACAGTGGTGGTCAGCTGGGGAAAGCAGGCCGGGGTCTCTCAGGCAGACAGCGACACCTTCTTCCCTGCCGCACACAGGCCCCTCCCCCTGTTTCTCATTGGTGGGGTGGGGTGGCAGAGGAGTGGGTACCCAGGCCTGGGGTTGGGAGAGGGGCAGTCAGGGAGGGGACTTGTGGTGAGAGCATAGCCAGTGGGCAGCTGTTGTCTGGACTGGTAACAGGGACCCAGGTGGACAGGGAGGGGGGGCGGCTGGGGCTGTGGTTCAACCCACCACAGACACAGCTGGGGGCGCTGGGGGCGCTGGGGGCGCTGGGGACCAACCAGGCAACTCAGCCCTGTAAGGCGAGCTTGACAATTAGCCGACTTTGGGGTCCTGCCCCCTTGGCGAGCTCCGCATGACCCCTCAGCGCCCCCCCTCCCGCACCGAGCCCTCCGTTGGCGGCTGGGGGCCAGGCCCTGGCGTCACGGCTGCACTAGAGCTAGGCTAAGCGGGAGCCATTCCCCGCCAGCGCGACTCGCGGTCGCCCCCCCTGCGCCGTCCCCAAGTGCGAACAGGTGTCGCGGGGCCCCTGCGGCGCAGCTCCAGGGAAGGCGCCTTGCGGGGCGCCCTCGGGCCACCACGCCTCGCCCCGGGCCTCAGTTTCCCCCACGCGGAGAGGCTGGTCCTGGCCGCGGGCTCCACAGGTGACACACCTGCTTCCGGGGCTCGCGCGGCCGCCGGCCCCCCGCCGCGCGGACACTTCGGCTCCGGGGGGCGCCCGCGGGAGGGCGCGGCCGGCGCGGGGGGCGCGGGCGGCGGGGGGCGGAGACGCGGCGCGGCTTCCGCTCCCGCGCGCCCTGCTGCCTCCTCCCCCGCCGTCCTGGCCCGCGGCGCCCGAGGGGGGAGGCGGGAGGCGCCGCCGCCGCGCCATGGAGCCCGAGTGAGCGCGCGCGGGCCCGTCCGGCCGCCGGACAACATGGAGGCGGCGCCGCCCCGGCCGGCCCGGCCGCCGCCGCTGTGGTTGCTGCTGGCGCTGGGCTGCGGCCTGGCCCCCGCCGCGGGTAGGTGGGCGCCGGGCGGGGCGGGCGGGGCGGGCGGGCGGACGGACAATGGCCGGGCGGCCCCGCGGCCAAGTGCTCGGACGCGCGCCGCCGCCCGGGAGGCCACTTCCTAAGTTGGGGGCGCGTTGGGGCGCGCGCGTCGTGGGCCCCCGCGGGGGCCGCCCGTGCCGGGACCGCGCGCGGGGCCTTTGTCTCTCTCGCCCCGGCCCTTCCCCGGGCGCGCGGGCGGCGCCGGCCCCGCCAGGTGCGGCACGGGCGGGTCCTCACCTGCGCGCTGGGCAGGGCGCCCGCAAGCGGCCGGGGGCTGCGGGGAGGCCGCGCTCGGCCCGAACGGCCCCCGGGCCGGGCGCGGAGCAGCCGCTTGGGCCCCCGAGACCGGCCCGGCCTGTCGGCGGCTCCTCGGGCGCTCTCCCGGGCGGGCGTCGGCCTGCGAAGTTCGGGCGAGAAAGTTGGGCGCGCGGGGCGGCCAGGCCCGTGGCACTGCCCTTTTGATCGGGGTGGCTGTGGGTTTCCCAGCGGGCAGACACCTGCCAGGTGCCCGGGCGCCCCGAGTGTCCGGTGTCCAGCCGTGGGGGGAAGGCAGAGGAGGCCGAGGCGCGGGGGAGCGCACGGGGGGGGGGGGCGGGGGGAGCTGCAGCACTTTCTCTCCGGCCGCTGGCGAGTCCCGAGGGGTGGAGCTGAGGTCTCGAGTGAAACGCTACACATGTCCTTCTAATGCGCAGAGCGCCATGTGGTTTCCGGCTACCTAGCGCGTTCCCTTCGGGATGTGCAGAGCGTGGGGACCCTGCAGGCGCGGGGCAGCCCTCGCTCCCTTTGTCTGGGCCTCTTTAGTGGGCACAGCGGCCCCCCGGGATGTTTCCAGTCTGGGCACTGCGGGGAGGTGGCCTGGCTCTGAGGTCGGGGCCCCTGCTGGGGGAGACTTGGGGGTGGCAAGGATCAAGGGGCCAGCGGCTCCTGCCCTGAACCCAAGCCCAGGGCTCCCTGTCTGGGGCACGTTCACCCCACGGTTGACATTTTTGGGCTAACCGGACTGGTGGGAGACAGAACCATGACAGCATCTGGATCGTCAGAGCGGCCGCTGTTCGGTCCTGGGTAACCCCCGAGGCAAAGTTTTTCTTTTGGGGGGGGCTGTTTGTTGGAAAGGTGGGATTTCTGAGAGTTCCCTGGCCTTGTTTTTGCACTCCCTGTGTGTTTGGGGAGCGGCGTCGCTGGCACCCAGCACCTGCCGGTGGTGGGGATGGGGCCCTGAAGGAGAGGTGGGGGTTCGGTTGCGGACGAGGCAGCAGTGGAGTTGATGGTTTTGCCGTCGGAAGCCGGCCCGGGAGTGCCCGTGGATGTGGCGCCCGGGCCCTGGGCCGGTTGGACAGCAACGCCGCGTGCTCACAGGGGGTTCCTGTGCCGTCTCAGACCCTCTGTGTCCTGCATGTGTGTCTGTGCCTCGGCCCCTGTCGTTTTTCCCGATCGCCCCCTGGTGCCGTCTGACGCTGTGAGCCTTTGTCCTCAGGGGCCTGGCCTGGCTCAGCTCAGCCCCAGCTCCGGAGCCCCAGGCCTCCCCCTCTGGGCCTGTCCAGCCCTGGTGTCCCTGCAAATGCCCTCTCCTGCCCCCACCAATCTCCAGGCGTGTGGGGCTAACCAGACCCTCCCCGGATCCCCCCACCCCTAGTAGGACCCAGGCCCCTTCAGCGTCCCCTTCTTGTCCACGGTACCAGCCTCTGCGAGGGTCGGCACTCATGCTGGGGCAGAGCCAGCACTGTGTCACCGCTCAGGCATTCAGAATTCCCCGGCGCTGGGGGCGGGCGTGCAGGCAGGTGAGGCCTTGGCATCCGCGTCTGCCTGGCGAGTGAGGGGTTGCCGGGGCTCCCCGGAGAGGCTGTGTGGGGCGCCGGCCGGGGAGCTGACTGCAGGTGACCGCTCAGCCTCCTTGCGTCCGCTCTCCCGGTCCGGCCGGCTTTGCTGGAGGCGCAGAGCCCGCCCTGGCCCAGGCGAGAGCTGCCGTGACTGCGCTGCGTGAGGGGTCTTGCCCGTTCTGGCCTGGGTGGGGGCGGGGGGTCTGGGGTTGCTGTTATGCAGTCCGGATTTTTCTACTGCGTATAACTTTGGCTGTCCAGTCTGTCATCACTCACTCAGCGCTGCAGGCCGGGCGGGGCATCGTGGAGCGGTGAACAGCGTGGACGGTGCCGGGGAGCTTGGGCAGCTGCCTCCGTGTGCCTCGGTTTTCTCTCTGTACGATGGGAGCGATGATCCCTCCTCCCACGGATGAGGGAGTGGGCACGCTGTGACCGTGGCCGTTTCTCTGAGCTGAGTGTGCTGGGTGCAGAAGGGCCCGGGGAGGGGAGGGCAGGGCCGCGGCAGGACGTGCAGCTGTGGGAGAGGCCCCCTCACCCTCGGGTGTCCTGTGTGAGGTCTCTGCTGAGGGAGGCCAGAGCACAGTGTGGAGTCTGGGTGTGAGCCCGAGGGCAGTAGAAGCTTCTGGAAGGCTTTAGGCAGGGGGGATGGGACACACAGGCTGAACTCAGGTCTGTCTCAGGTGAAGAAGCACTGGGTGATTTTTAAAAACTTTTATTTCTAAGATTTATTTATTTATTTATTTATTTGCGAGGCAGAGAGAGGTCTTCCATCTGCTGGTTCACTCCCCAAATGGCCGAGTCGATCCGAAGCCAGGAGCTGCCTCTGGGTTTCCCACGCGGGTTTTGGACTATCCTCCTCTGCTTTTCCCAGGCCATAGCAGAGAGCTGGACCAGAAGTGGAGCAGCTGGGACTCGAACCGGTGCCCATGTGGGATGCTGGTGCTGCAGGCTGGGGATTTACCTGCTATGCCACAGCGCTGGCCCCTATTTTGGTTTCTTTTTAAAACTGAGTTGAAGCTTAGATAATGTGAAGCTAACCGTTTAAAGTGGCACGGGGACTCGGGGAGACTCCCAGTGTTTGCAGCCACACTGTGTCACATAACAGAGCCTGCCGGTGCCCCCCCCCCCAGAAACCCCTTAATCCGGGACCCCCAGCTCTCCCTGCGGGCCCTGGCAGCTGCCTGTCCGCTCTCCATCCCTGTGGTGTTCCCTGACCTGGGCTTGCCGTGGCCCTGGGGTCGTGTGGGCCGTGGCTCTCGTCAGCGACTTCCCCACTTGGCGCCGTGTGTGGGGCTCGTCCTTGGAGCGCGGGTCGGCCTCCCCGGCCCAACGCTGATGTGCCTGGCGGGTGGACGGCTTTCCGTCTATTCATCTGTTGCTGGAATCGATCACACTGCCTCCTTCAGCAGCCTGAGCTGGAGGCCACCGTCCGTGGGGCAGGGGCCGTGGCAGGGTTTGGCCTCAGAGCCCGGTGGAGGTTCAGAAATGCCACAGGCAGCGGGGACAGCCTCCCGGGAGGAGAGCGCAGGGCCTGGCCCCTGAGTGGGCACCAGGAGGGCGGGGTGAGCCCCCGTCCTTGCTGTACTAACCCGAGGGGACCAGATGATGTGGCCTTGGGGACAAACCTTAATGCCTTCAAAATGGGGAGTGTGGCTGGCGCTGTGGCGGGACGGGGGCCGCGTCCACTCCTTGGGTTTCAGGCCCTGTTTGCACGTTTGTCCAGAAAGCAGCGAGCCGCGGTGGGCCCGGTGCCAGCTGCCCTGCAGGGCTGTGCAGGGGGAGGGGCAGGTCCGAGTGACGGCTGGAGGCAGCTGTGGGGCTGTCCGGGAGCGGCCCCGGGGTCGGGCTGGCTGGGGAGCCGGCGCTCGGCTTTCCTGCAGCTCTGGGAAGCAGCTGGCTGGCGCTGAGCCCATTCCCTCACTGGGGGACTTGGGACGCGGGTGTCCACCCTGCCAGTGCTGCGCAGGGTTCAGTGAGCTGGCGTCGGGGGTGGCGCCATCGTGGGAAAGATGTGGAAAGCCCCTTGCCTTTTACAGGCACCCCGAGGGCTTGGCCGAGGCTCCGGGTGCCCCCTTGGGGCCTGCGAGCTGGTGAGGCTGGTGGGGTCAGTGCTTCGTGCTGGTTCATCCCTGAGAGGCACTTGGCACCCCGAGCCGGGAGCACAGCTGGTGCTGGCTGCACAGTTTCTTGTCCGCCTGGGGCAGGCGCAAAGGGCTCAGGCGCCCCCTAAGCCCTGCAGAGGCCTGACCCCCATCCCCACCCCTCCCCTACCCCTGCACCGCTCGGCCCCATGGGCCCTGTGCCTCTGCCCACCCAGCCTTTGGTCTCTGACTCGGCCTGGTGTGCTGGCTGGCTCGCTGGGCGCAGTGACCGTCCTTGGGCCCGGCTGCAGGTGCTCCAGGGGCCCTGGGGGCAGCGGCCCCCTGGTGCTGGACCGATCCCATGTCCCCTCGCTGTGACCGGCCAGGGTGGCTGTTGCGATGCAGAGCGGGGGCACTCGCTGGGTGTTTCTTGGTTGCCTTACTGGATGGTCGCTAGTTTGGTGGATGTTTTCCAGTGTGCATGGACGCCAGTGTTCTTGTGGTTGAACCGAGGCTGGGATGGTAGCCCCTGGGGGTTACCCAGGGGCCCAGCGAGGGCCCCTCAATCCAGGACTCCATGGGGCATGGAGCCCTTGCCCCTCCCCCCTTGGGCTTGAGGAGCAGGCTCCGGTGTGTGCCTCAGTTTCCCTGTTTGTCGGACAAAACCAGTTGGTGCCGGTCCCTGAGACCCTGCCCAGCACATTTCTCTTCCCTCAGGAGCCTGAGACCTCTGGGCCCCCAGGGGCCGGGGGGCTGCTCCCCACCCCTAGACGCCTCTTCTGCCACCCGCCTGGTCCCTGCAGGGCCTGGGGGTTGCTCAGGGAGCACTGGCTCCACCTTGGCCCTCTCGGGGTCCTCCGTCCTCAAAGCCCTCGGCCCCACCTCTGTCCCAGGCCGCTGTGAGCCTGGACTCCTTCTTTGCAGAATCTGTCACGTCCCTTTGGGACCGGGAACACCAAGAGATGCAGCTCCGGGGGATGTCGGGGTGCAGGGTGGCAGTGGGGGACGAGATGGTGCCCCTGGCCTGGGCCGTGTCCTTCCGGGCTCCCCAGCATGGAATGAGCCGAGTCCACCCAGAGTCCACAGACCCAAGTTCCTATGGTGTCCCTGGCGTGGGCCGTGTCCATCTGGGCTCCCCAGCATGGGAACAAGCCAGCACTCCACCCAGAGTCCACAGATCCAAGTTCCTATGGTGTCCCTGGCGTGGGCCGTGTCCATCTGGGCTCCCCAGCATGGGAACAAGCCAGGACTCCACCCAGAGTCCACAGATCCAAGTCCTGATGGTGTCCCTGGCCTGGGCCGTGTCCATCCGGGCTCCCCAGCATGGAATGAGCCGAGTCCACCCAGAGTCCACAGACCCAAGTCCCCCGTCCGTGTGATGCCGTGCGTTGCTACTGGGGGCCCAGCAGACACAGACGCTTCTGAAGTCCTTGGAAAAGACCCCCTTCGAGGGGGACGGCGGGGGCCAAGAGGCTCTGCGGTCGGCCAGCCTGCCTGCCGCGGGCCCTGCCTCTGACTGCCCATGCGGCCACCGCAGGTCACTCCAGCCCCTGTGAAACCCGATGCCAGTGCACTCCCCGAGTGTGGCTGGGTGAGGATTAAGCGTCCAGTCTGAGCTGTGGCCGAGAGCTTGCACGCTGACCTTCTGTTCGGTCACTGCCTGCACCGCGGGGTGGCAGGGCTGTGCCGGGGCCTGGGGCAGACCGGCTCTGTCAGCCAGGCTGGCACTTGTCCTGTGTTTGGCAGGGAGGGGTCTGCCTGGTGCCATCACACAGGATTGGACCTGGCTTCGAGGCCTCACGGCTGGCCCTGCACAGTCCACCCTGGGTCGTGTGGGGCACAGTGCTTGTCCTTGGTGCCTTGGCAAAGGAGATTTTTTTTTTTCAAAGACTTATTTATTTTATTTGAAAACAGAGTTAGAGAGAGAAAGAGACAGACAGACAGGTCTTCTGTCCACTGGTTCACTCCCCAGATGGCCGCAATGGCTGGAGCTGCGCTGATCTGAAGCCAGGAACTAGGAGCTTCTCCCGGGTCTCCCACGTGGGTGCAGGGGCCCAAGGACTTGGGTCATCTTCTACTGCTTTCCCAGGCCACAACAGAGAGCTGGATTGGAAGAGGGGCAGCCGGGACTCGAACTGGTGCCCACATGGGATGCTGGCACTGCAGGTGGCAGCTTTATCTGCCACTCCGTGGTGCGGGCCCTGTGAGAAAAATAGTTTTTTTGATACATTTATTCATTTAGAAAGGCAACGCAATGGAGGAGGAGAGAGTGAGAGCGAGTGAGCCAGAGACGTCTTCCATCTGCCGGTTCACTCCCCGAGTGGCTGCAAGAGCAAGGACTGGGCCAGACCCGAGCCCGGAGCCGGGAACTGCATTTGGGCCTCCACGCGGGTGGCAGGAGCCCGGAGACTTGGGCTGTCCTCCCTGCCTCCCCAGGCGCGTTGGCAAGGAGCTGGATCGGGAGGAAGCCGTGCAGCCCGGGCGGGAGCCGACGGCTCATCCTGCTGCACTGCGACGCCGGCCCGGCAGGAGTGGTTCCCGGGGGGCGCTGCTCGGTGGTTCTCGGTGCCCCCACCCCGCCTGCTTGAACCACAGTGGAATGCATGTGACGTTAACTTTCCCCTTTGACCGTTTCTGTGTACGGCTTGGTAGCGTGAGAAGCCCTACGGTGTGGTGGACCCGCCCCCACCGTCTGCATCATTGTCCAGACAGGAGCTCCGCACCCCGGGCAGGCAGCCCCGTCTCCGGCTTTGCCTCTGGCAGGTGCCTCGGATCTGTGGAATCGGCGCTTGTCCTGTGTTCGGCCTCTTGGCCAAATGGGAGTGTAGTGTTTCTGAGCTGTGTGGGGGGAGCGTATATCAGCCTGCCTTCCTCTCAGAGGCCCGGCACGTCCCTGAGTGTGCCGAGACCGCGTGTGGCGTGCCTGGACCATGTGTGGCATGCCGGGACAGCGTGTGGCATGCCTAGACCGCATGTGGTGTGCCCAGACCGCGTGTGGCGTGCCTGGACCGTGTGTGGTGTGCCTGGACCGTGTGTGGTGTGCCTGACCGTGTGTGGCGTGCCTGGACCACGTGTGGCGTGCCTGGACCACGTGTGGCGTGCCGGGACCACGTGTGGCGTGCCTGGACCACGTGTGGCTTGCCGGGACCACGTATGGTATGCCTGGACCACGTGTGGCGTGCCTGGACCACGTGTGGCTTGCCGGGACTGCGTGTGGCGTGCCTGGACCACGTGTGGCGTGCCGGGACCACGTGTGGCATGCCTGGACCGTGTGGGGTGTGCCTGGACCGTGTGTGGTGTGCCGGGACCACGTGTGGCATGCCTGGACCACGTGTGGCGTGCCGGGACCACGTGTGGCGTGCCTGGACCGTGTGTGGTATGCCTGGACCACGTGTGGCTTGCCGGGACTGCGTATGGTATGCCGGGACCACGTGTGGCGTGCCTGGACCGCATGTGGCGTGCCTGGACCACGTGTGGCGTGCCGGGACCACGTGTGGCGTGCCTGGACCACGTGTGGCGTGCCGGGGCTGCGTATGGTATGCCTGGACCACGTGTGGCGTGCCTGACCGTGTGTGGCGTGCCTGGACCACGTGTGGTGTGCCTGGACCGTGTGTGGTGTGCCTGACCGTGTGGCGTGCCTGACCGTGTGTGGCGTGCCTGACCGTGTGTGGCGTGCCTGACCGTGTGGCGTGCCCTGCATCCATCCACGGGGTCTGGGGGTTGTGGGCAGCGCCGCCGTGAATGTCGGCGTCGGGAGTGGAATTGCCGGGTCCTGTGGTGACGCTGTGGGTACGTTTTGGAGTCAGACCGCGCTGACTCCACAGCCGCGCCGCCGCCTCGCGGTCCCACCAGCAGAGCACGAGGATTCCAGCTTCTCCACTCGTCTCCACTTGTTTTACTTTTGTCTTATTTTTAATTTATTTGATAGGCAGGTTGGAGACACAGAGAGAGAGAGAGAGAGATCGCCCGCCCATCTGCTGGTTTGTTTCCCAAGTGGCCACAGTGGCCGGGGCTGGGCCGGGCTGAACGCAGGTGCCTCAGCTCCATCCTGGTCCCACGTGGGTGGTGAGAGCCCCGGTACTTAGGCCGCTCTTCCACTGCTTTCCTAGCCCCACGGGAGGGAGCTGGATCCTAAACAGTGGCTGCCGTGTGAGCCGGTGCTCTGAGACCGGATGCGGCATCGGCAGTGGCTGCTCCACCTGCTCTGCCACCGTGCCCCCTCCCCCCTTACAATTTTATTTTATTTGAAAGTCAGAGAGAGACAAAGAGACAGACGTAGAGTCTTTTATCTGCTGGCTGCTTCCCATAGGCCCGTAACAGCCATGGCTGAGCCAGCCCGAAGCTGGGAACAAGGAACCCAGTGTGGGTCCCCCACGTGGGTGGCAGGGAGCCCCAGCTACTTGACCTGTCACCGCTGCCTCCCAGGTGCGCTGGAGTCGGGAGTGGCCGCACCCAGGCGCTCTGACAGTGGGTGCCGCTGTGCCGAGCGCCCGCCCCAGTGCCCTTGCTTCTCAAAAGCTAGGCGGCATTTGGCAGTGCGCAGGTGCACCAAGTGTTCCGGCATTTGCCTTTCTCCCGGCTTTCTCGCTATTAGACGGCATGCCGCAGTGACCCTCACGCTGTCCGTGCACCTGTGAGAAAACGTTCCCAGGGAGGACACGTCCGTTTATACTTGTTTTAGGGTTTGTTTATTTGAAAGAGTTGCAGAGAGGGAGTGAGAGGTCTTCCATCTGTGGGTTCACTCCCCAAATGGCCACAATGGCTGAGGCTGGGCCAGGCCGACCCCAGGAACCTGGAACTCCACCCGAGTCTCCCATGTGGGTGGCAGTGGTCCAGGCACTTGGGCCGTCCTCTGCTGCTTTCCCAGGCGCGTTAGCAGGGAGCGGGATGGGAAGTGGAGCAGCCGGGACTTGAACCGGCGCCCGTGGTGATGTCGGCACTGCGGATAGCTGTGCATCTCTTTTTTTAAGATTGATTTATTTATTTAGAAGGCAGAGTTACAGAGAGGCAGAAGCAGAGAGAGAGAGAGAGAGCGCGCGAGCTTCCGTCCGCTGGGTCACTCCCCAGCGCTGATCTGAAGCCAGGAGCTTCTTCCGGGTCTCCCACGGGGGTGCAGGGGCCCAAGCACTTAGGCCATCCTCCACTGCTCTCCCAGGCCACAGCAGAGAGCTGGATGGGAAGTGGAGCAGCCGGGACTTGAACCGGCGTCCATATGAGATGCCGGCGCTGTAGGCGATGGCTTTACCTGCTGTGCCTCAGCGCCAACCCCTCCATTTGTCATTGTGAAGAGGCAGACAGCGGCCATCCCAGAAGGCTGCGAGGTCCACACTCTGCTCAACCTGGTAGAGTGACCCCCGCCGTTGTCCGTGGGGGTCCCCGCTCTGCCGCGTCCTCCCCACTCGGGTTCTGGGGTTCTTACATTTGGGTCCCGGGTTGGTTAAGAGTTACCCCACGTTCAGGTTCGTGCCTCCCTCACTGCTGGTTCTGCAAGTCGCCTGCTCTTGGCCTCTGCCCACCTCTGCTGAGCTGCTGTCCGTTTTGCTCTGTAGCAGCTCTTGTCCGTGTCCCAGGCTTTCCCTCGGGTCTGCAGCGGGCCCCTCACCCGGGCTCAGACTGCAAGCATGTTTGGCTGTGTTCCCTTCCGGGGCTCTTACTGTTGTGTGTGTTCCAACCAGGCACTGCTGTGTCTGATTTTTTTTTTTTTTTTTTTGGTGTGCGGTTTGAGGTTGGGATCTGGCCAGCAGGTGGGGAGCTGCCCCAGTACCTTCCCGGAATGTTCTATCTTGTCCCTCTGTGCAATGTCTCCAGGCGCCTGGCTCCTGCTTCCGGATCCTTCTGTGGGGCTTCAGGGGCCGGGGTGGCTCTCTGTGCCGTTTGCTGCTGTTTTAATCTCCGTGGCCCTGGCTGTGCCAATTCCGTCTTCGTTGTTCCCTTAGACCCCTGTGCACACTTCAGGGTCTGCCTGTTGATCTCTGGAATGAAGAAGTAAACAATGACATCAGCAGGTGTCGGCGGGCTGCATTTTAAGTGGTCACTGGTTAGATGATGTGTGGCCTGTGGGGGTGCCAGTCTGGCAATTCGTGGGTCGTTGGATGCTCGGGGAGCGCTGTAGAGGTGCCGTGAGGCCTGGCAGCCGGTGCCACTTCTGCGCGGCTCACCCCCGCGCCTGCTTGGGAACAAGCGCTATAATGCAGACTAATTTCAGCGGCAGCCCCAGGGCGGGTGTAATTACTGAGTAAGTCACGGCTCCCCTCCTCGTTCATTCCAGAACAACTTGGAAGCACCTTTAACTCAGCAGAGGGCTGCACCTCTGTGAGCCCAGAGGGGAGGGGCACCTGCCTGGCAGCGCCCTGAGGCAGTTGCTCAACGGGGCGTAAAGAGCCGCCCGAGTGCGTGGCCCCGGCCGGGACACGTCCGTCCGTCGGTCCATCAGCCCGGGCGCCCTTCCCACTCGGTGCCACCTTGCGTGGCCCACCCTGGCGGGCGGTCACTGGCGGGAAACGCGAGCAGGTAGGGGTGACGGGCAGGTGATCCCGCTCCATTGCTTCCTGCCCAGGGTGCCTGAGCCGGTGTGGCCACCTGTGGATACTCCGGAAGGCTCTGTCCGTGGCTGCTGCCCACTCCTGCCCACTCGGGCAGCCCTGGAATGAGGATGTGCTGTACCCCACCTCCTCCCCGCTGCTCCCCTGCATTTGCTGTGGGCAGCTGAGGGGGCCGCCCGCCCAGCCTCGCTAGGTTGGGCTGGGGTCCGGCTGGCCACACGCAGCCCCTCTCTCATCAGCTCTGTAGTCGGGGACACGTGAGCTGTGTGCTCTGGGCCACCGTTCCCTCACCTCTCGTGCGGGGGCGGGGGTGGAGGTGATAATCATGGTGCCGTGTACAGGCTTGTCCCGAGGGTGCAGGGAGGCGGTATTGGGAATGGCCGGTCCAGGGCCCAGTGCTACGAGGGCAGAGATCACTTACTGCCGGGAGAGGGTCCTGGGGATTCCGGCCCTGGGGCCCGGGTTCAGCTGAAGTGCTCGGCTGCAGCTGTCCAAGCTCGCCGGCTTGGCCTGCCTGTCTGGTTAGAAGGTGGACGGCCGGGGGCGGGCACTCTGCGTCCCGTGTCAGAGTGCCTGGGATCCAGCTTCTGCCGTGCTCCGGGGAGGCAGCCGGCGAGGGCCCCGGGGTTTAGTTCACGCTGCCACCCAGCTGGAGCTCCTGGCTCTGGCCCGCCCCAGCCCTAGTGAAGAAGCGTGCCAAGCTGGGAACGGAGTGGACGCAGGCAGGCCGCGGCTCCGCCCAGAGTCAGCAGGCTGTGGCCCTCCGGCGGCTGTGGCTACAGCCAGGTGAGGGCCTGGCCCCTGTGCCACCCGGCCTCCCGCACTCCCAGGCTGCTCTGCATTCTAACTGACCTGGGGACCCACCGCTTAGCTTGGTTCTCAGACCGCCGGAGCTGGCCTTCGGCTCTGGCCCCGTGGGCAGCCCCCAGAGCCCAGACCGAGAAGTGCCCTATGTCCAGGCAGGGACCAGGAGGCAGGGGCTCGGAGGAAGCCGTGCGCCACCCTGGACACGGTCGGCATTTCCTTTGCTTCCGTGCGTCGGGTGTGCCGTGTGTGCGACGGACGCGTCCCGGGAGCCGGGCTGGCGTTCTGTGGCGCTGCTGTGTTCCAGCACGGGTCACGGGTCATTTGAAAGCAGAGCCCTCGGTGAGAGACTGCAGCGTGCTGGCACGTCTGGCCGTGTGATTGCCCCCCCCCCTTGAATGAAGACCGGCTCAAGGCTGTTTTTGTCTCCGAGCTGAGTTTCCTGCCCCACGCGTTCCCCCCGCCGGTTCCGAAAGCTTCCCCAGCACACGTCTCCAGTTTCCTCTCAGAACAATGAGGGCCTTGTGGCCACGGAGGGTGGGGAGCGAGGGGACCCCAGGGCCGGGCCCCGCCTTCTCCCGCCTCGGAGAGCCCGGCTGACTCCTGGGCCCTGCTGGTGGTTTGCAGGGTCGCCACGAGCCGCGCCCCCGTTCCTGGGTCCTTGAGCTCGCCGGGTGGCCCACAGCTGGCTTCTGCCATCTGCACTGCACCTGTGGACAGTGTGGTCTGAGCTGCCTGGAGTCAGATGGCCCCTTTCCCTCTGCTGTCTGTCTGGCACCGGTTACCGGTCCCCGTCTGGGGCTCCAGGCTGCATGGCACCGGGGCAGAAGCGGCTGGAGCCCCACCGGTGCCACTGGCGTCCCTCGAGGCTGGCCACAGCTCTCCCCGGGTGCCCACCTCTTCTGCTTTGGGCGAGCGTGGGAGGTGGGCTCCTCGGCAGAGCTGTGAGCCGTACATGCACAATGCTCATACGTGTGCACACACACACCAGGCTGCCCCCGGGGGTCTCCTTGGGGGTTTCCAAGGGAGCTGAAATGCCCAGCTAAGGCTCGTCCGTGGCATGATCTGAATCAAGAGCAATCTCTGTGGGCTCACGTTCAGTGAGAATCCTAGTAAAAATAAAATGCATTGTGGCACTGGCTTGTGGTGGCCTTGTGGTGCCGTGGGTTTAGCTGCTGCCCGGGATGCTGGCATCCCATATGAGTGCCTGTTCAAGTCCCGGCTGCTCCACTTCTGATCCAGCTCTCTGCTGTGGCCTGGGAAAGCAGTGGAGGATGGCCCGGGTTCTCGGGTCCCTGCACCCACGTGGGAGACCTGGATGGAGCTTCAGACTCCTGGCTTCAGCCTGGCCCTGCTCTGGCCATTGCGGCCAATGGGGAGTGAACCAGCGGGTGGAATCTCTTTTCTCTCTCTGTAACTCTGCCTTTCGCATATATAAATCTTAAAAAAAAAAAAAAAAAAAAAAACTCCATTCTGATCAGAACTACCGAGATACTGAGTTCTAGACTTACTGGATCAAAATCATCAAACTGCCTCCCCACAGGCCCTGGTAGCTTTAATCCTCCCGCTGCCCCGTGGGCTGGGGCCACGCCACCCCCATGTAGCAGGTGAGGGTTCTGGGGCTGGGGGAGCAGCTCGCTCGGGTTCACACAGGGACTGGAAGCTGGCAGACTGGCACCGTGCCTCCCTCTTAATTGCTGTTTGGATGATAAAAGTGTTTTCTTTCTCCATGAAGGAGATTGGCCAGGGGGGCCCTGGTGTGTTTGATGAGTGCCGCACTGGGTTGACGGTGGCCCAGCCCTGGGCAGGCAGAGGGGAGCTGAGGCTGGGGCGGTGATACATGATTGCCCTCATGGACGACCTGTGCCGTCTCCTGCCTCCCGTATGGCTCCGAGCATCCACCTGGGGTTGGGGGGGCGTGGAGGACCTGGTGACCTGCCTGCAGCCCGGCCCCAGGCCCCAGGCCCATGGTCTCGGGCCACTTCCGGGAGCCAGGCAGCCTGGGAGCCGTGGTCCCGAGATGATATGTAATCAGAATGCTATATTTTGTCGAAAATAAGAATGTTAGTAACAGGCTGGTTTCTGGCAAGTCAAACTGGGACTCAGAAATACATATTTTCCCCTGCTCTGCCTGGAACCTTCTAATTAGCGACGACGCACATGCGCAGACGGAAGTCAGGCGTCCTGTGCCATGACAGCCTGTCCTGCCTGTCATGGATCGGGAACTGTGTGTGCGTGTGTGTGCGGGTGCACGCGTGAGGCCGGCGGTCCACCTGCTCTGCTGCCTGGGCCAAGGCTGAAGCTGCCCTGTGAGCTGGGAGATCCTGGGGTGCGAGGTAGACCAGGAGTCCTGGCTGCACAGGCCGTCCGGCCGTGTCTCCGTCTGCCCAGCCGTCCTTTGCAAGTGGGGAGAAAGGACAGCTGTCTCTCTCTCTGCCCCCGGCCCTGGCAGTTGCGAGTGGGCACTGCCCTGAGCGGCAGGTGTTCCCGGGGAGAACGGACTATGCTTTCCAGGGCAGCCAGCGGTGCGGGGTCCCACGGCTCCGGCTCTTGCTGCCCACTGGGCCCTTGTAGGTCTGGGCGTCCTGCTCAGTCGGCTGGGGGCAGATAGCACTCGGCGGGCAGCAGGGGGTGTGCGTGTCCTGGGCTGGGAGGTGAGCATGGCCCAGGGCCCCCTGTCGGCTGGGGTCTGCTGACCCTGCACTGGCCTAGTGGGGCTGGCTGCCTGAACAGTAGCATAGAGACCCTGGGGTCCTATGTGAAGGGTTCCTCAAACGACTGTGAAAAATGGAATTTAAAACATTTATTTGGGATACAAAACAATTTTTTAAAAAAAATTTATCTGAAAGAGTTGGAGAGAGAGAGAGACATCTTCCATCTGCCGGTTTACTCCCCATTGGCCATAGTGGCCGGGGCTGGGCCAGACCAAAGCCAGGAGCCAGGAGCTTCTTCCGGGTCTCCCATACAGGTGCAGGGGCCCGAGCATCTGGGCCACGTTCCTCTGCTTTCCCAGAGCATAAGCAGAGAGCCGGATCAGAAGTGGAGCAGTCGGAACTTGAACCCGCACCTGTGTTGGATGCTGGCACTGCAGGCAGTGACTTTACCCACTCCGCCACAGCACTGGCCCCACCAAGACTTTTCAATTCGTGTGTCCAAGGGGCCTCCACAAAGTTCATGGAAGGGCGTATCATGAAGAGTCTGGGGCCGGCGTTCACCTTGGCGGCAGCGGGGGGGGGGGTCGTCCAGGCGAGGAGGGGCAGGTGTGCCGAGCTGGGAGTCTATGATGCCTCTGCCTGTCTCCCCCGGGCCCTCTCACTGGCCTGGAGGCGGAGCGGTGGAGATGCCGGGGCTGGCTTGCCCCCCAGGTGCCGGGAGTGGGAGGGGGTCAGGCCTCCCTGCGGTCACTGCCGCCTCCTAGGGGCTGCGGGGTGGGAAGCTGGGCCCTGGAGTGGTCAGCTGAACCCAGGGGTCCGGCACGGGATGTGGGCTCCTTAACCGCCAGGCCCGGTGCTTGCCCGTGCGGTGGCTGTGGTGTGGCTTTGCCAGCGGTGTCTGACCTGGTGACGCGCTGTGTGTCTGAGCTCCTGACCACCACGGCCGTGGACTGAGATTGTCCACGCTTCCGGCTTCGCGGTGCTTGTGGGTTTTGTGAGCCAGGGTCGGCCTCGGCAGGGAGGGAGGAGGCAGGACGGCCAATCGCTCGCCGGCAGGTGAGCCTGAGTCGGGTTAAGGTGCAGGGCGCCGGTGCCCAGGAGGCCCCCAGCAGGTGCCAGTCACTCCCTTTGCCCATCCCCCCCAAGTGTCCCGGAGGGCACGAGGTCAAGGGCTCGGTGCTGGGGAACAACTTTCTTTGGGAACAGGGCCCGGAACCTGGGGGGTCAGGCGCCTTGCTGACAGTCTGAGGGTCAGCTCTGGAGGTGTGCTGGGCGGGGGTGACCCTGTCCTGTGGGACTTGGGGACACTCAGTCACTGCTGGGTGGGGCCCGGGATCAGGGCCCCCCGTGGGGAGCCCAGGTGTTGGTGGCAGCTCTGATGGCCCTGGAGCCCAGCGGGCAGGCTGGCTGTGGGCTGTTTCCGTCTGGGGCCTTTGCAGACGGGCTGGACAGAGCCCTGGGTCAGCTCCTTGGTGGGGCCGATCCCAGGCTGTGCCCAGGGTCGGGCCGAGGCAGCTGCTCTGTACCGACTGGCACGACCTCCAACTGGCATGGCCTCTGCCTGCCCCAGGCCCTCCCCCTGCTCAACAAGACCCTGCCCTGCCACCCTGGGCGCGACGGTGCCCGAAACAGGCGGCCTCACTCCCTTTTGATCTTCCGCAGTGCATCCTGAAGTTTCCTGCTCCGGCCCCCAGAGCTGCGCCCTGTCCATTTCCTTGAGCTGTGGCCTCTGTTCGGGCAGCTGGGCTGGGCTCAAGGTTAATTATGGCTTCCTCTGTGGCCAGGCGTGTGTGTGCACGCGGGAGAGAACCGGCTGGGGCCTGGGCGTAACAGGCATGGGTGCCCACGCTGCGAGCAGCCCCGGGCAGGAGGGGATCGGGCCGTGTGCCGGCAGGGAGCCTGCTCCCGTGCGGCTTGCGCGGCCAGCTTGGCCCTGCCTGCTCCGCGCTCCTGTGTGGAGCAGCGTGGCTGGGGAGAGGGAGCCGCCCTCCCGGCCTGAGTGCAGGGGCGGAAGGGTCTCTTCTCGACCCTCAGTCATGGGAGGGAAGGGCGCTCCAGGGCCAGTGCTGGGTGGCAGCCACCGGGCCCGTCCTGGAGGTGTGCGCCCCACCTGGAGAGGGTGCTGGGGTCCGGCTTGGGGGCGGCTCCCCGAGACTTGCTCAGCCAGGGGCAGAGGTTGAGGGCGTGCGGTGGGCAGGGTGCTGCCTCCCAGAGACTTGGCCTTGGGGTCTGGGAGACCCCTGGCCGAGGGGTCCCTGGGGAGAAGGTGGGAGCGAGCCTGGCGCTGCTGAGCCGAGGTGGGAGTAGGGGGAATTCGGGCAGTTATTTGGGATCCCGCCCGGCTTTGGGCTTCTGAGCGTCCATCAGAGGCGACCCCAGGGCTCAGTGTGGTTGCCGTAGGTGTCGAGTAGACGTTCAGAATAGGCGGACGCAGAGCCGTGTCAACGAGCCGAGCAGGAAGTTCTTGATGGAGTTGCCGTCACCCCGGTGGCCTGGGTGGCCCCAGCGGGAGAGACCTGCAGGCCCTGGGTGCAGGGGACACGGGCGGGGGCTGGGACAGCCCCTGGCTTCTCAGAATTGTCCGGATCCAAGGGAACTTGGTGTTGAGGATTTTTTCTGTCTCGGTAGAGTCCCGGGGAAGGCCAGGGCTGGTTTTGCCGAGTGTGGTTCACGGCCCAGGTTGAGCTTTGTTCCTTGCAAGCACCAGGGGGGTGGTGGTGTTCCTGACCATGAACTTGGAGACCCCACTGAACTTCACCATGCCCAGAACCGAGGTGCACCTGCGCCCGGGGGCCGGCACAGCTTTTCCCTGGTCCGCATCCTTCCAGCCGGATCCGTGCTTCTCAGCCGCTTCTCTGGGCAGGGAGATGGAGACTTCCGGAGACTTCCGGAGACTCAACTATTGCCCCACCCTGCTCCGGGTGCCTTTGAACTTCCCTGTTTCACATTCCTGGGAATTTCGTAGATCCTCTCTGTTCTCTGACAGTCGTGCTACCTTTTTTATTTTTCTTTAATATGGTTTGAATTGCATACAAAGTGTATAGGGCTGTATCAGGGAAATGTACAAGACTTATATGCAAAAAATAAAATTTAAAGATTAGGACTGAAGTAAAAGTTGGTGGATAGTAAAGCGGTGCCCACGGCACTCTGCCCTGCCCCCTCCCTGCATGGAGATGCTGGGGTCTGACGATCCGGGAAGTGGGGTGGTGAGTGCGTGCCGCCCAGAGGTGCCGTGTGGCCGTGCCCCGGTGCACTTGGAGCAAGGTGCAGCGCTGGAACAGGTGGAAGGTGGAGGATGCTGGGTGCGTCAGTAAATTACTGAGCAGAGGAGTAGACGTCTGGACGGCTGCAGAAGCTGGGCCTCTCCCGTTAGACGCCCCGCGGGGAGGTCTGCAGGGTGCCCCGAGCATTGAGAGAGGGTATCTCGTCTGCTGGTTCACTCTCCGAATGCCCAGGCCAAAGCTAGGAGCCGGGGACTCCGTCTGGGTCTCCCGTGGCTGGCAGGGACCCACGTGCTCAAGCCACCACCTGCTGCCTTCCCAGGCGCCTTAGCGGCAGCCGAGTGGGAAGTGGAGCGGCCGGGACTTGCAGCAGGCTCTCTGATACGGGATGTGGGCGCCCCCCTGCGGCCCGAGTGCTGCTGCGGCTTCTCGCCAAGCGCGCCTGCCGAGAAGCTGGCCGCGGTGAAAAGGTGCGGGCACAGCCGGTGGTCGTGGTCCCTGCAGCTCTGAATTACCAAGCTCAAGGGGTCTTCAGGATTCATGCAAAATACATATTATGAAGCACTGTGTGTGAATTTCAGAACTTTATTTGAGAGACAGACAGAGCTTCTATCCACTGGTTCACTCCCAAGTGCCCACAACAGCCGGGACTGGGCCAGGCCCGATCCAGGAGCCAGGAACTCCATCTCGGCCGAGACCCACCTACTAGAGCCATCGCTGCTGCCTCCCGCGGGCTGTGTTAGCAGGAAGCTGGAATCAGGACCCGGGGCTGGGACTCGAACCCAGGTACCCTGACGTGGGCTGTGGGCATCCTAACTGGCCTGTCAGCCTCTAGGCTGAGCGCCTGGCCCAGAGCGGGCGTGACGCAAGACGCAGCCGGTCTGTTTGTGGGTGTGCGGTGGAGTGGCGTGGACAGTGCTCACGTGGCCTCGTGCATCCCCTGCCCCGTGGTGGAAGAAACGCTGGCGTGCCGGAAGCAGCACCACCGCTGCCCGTGGGCCACGCTGCGACATCCTTGCTTTCTTGCAGACATGGTGAGCAAGGCACCTGCAGCCCCCCCAGAGTGTTGCTACACGGGGGCAGCAGAGGCGAGGACGTGGAGGGGGACGGAGGGGAGGTGGGAGGTCCTCAGGCCGAGGACAGGTGCGGGAGCCCGGAGCTTCTGCCCCCGGGCTGGGGGCTGTGAGGAGGGGTGCAGGCGGCCGCCTGGACACCCAGCTGGACAGATGGAGCCAGAGGTGCCGGCGCGTGTCAGGTGTCGGGGAAGCCGTGCCCCCTTGTGAGTGGGTAACTTGGGGCTGCCCAGCGTCCGCCGGCCATGTTCTGCCTCCCCCCGGCCCTGTCCTCAGGAAGTGAGCCAGTTGGCCTGCGGCCAGTTCTTCCTTTCCCAGGAAGCCTGCTCGGGTCACCACTAGCCGGCCCTTCCTGCTCCAGGAAGCCGGCCTGCCCGCCCACCCCAGGCCCACGGCCCCGCCCCATCTGTGGCCTTCACACCCCTTTCTCCTTGCCCAGGGGTGGTTTAGCAGCGCGCTGGGAGGGTGCGTGGGCCTGTGGATTGTTTGACAGTGTGTGTGAGTGCACATGTCCCTGTGTGTGCAGGTGCTCTGATAGTGAGTGTGTGTGGGCCCGTGTGTGTGCATGCACGTGTCCTCCCCCCTGAGCTGGGGGCTCCTCCGTCGTGGACCCCTCCTGTCTCCTCTGTTTCGTGGCCTCTCCCCCAGGGCCGGTGCTGGGCTCATGGAGGCCGTGGTGTGTGCGGGCTGTGGCCTGCTGCAGGGAGCCGTTGGAAGCCGGCGCGACGCTTGGTGAATATAAATAAGGCGTGCACCCAGGATGTTGCTTATTTTGGTATAGCAGCAGGGGATCGGATGACCGGAGTTGGGTCTTGTTTGGTGTAACCATGTAAACAGTGTAAATATAGGCTATTGGAATGGTAGCTGGGATCTGTTAGGAATTCTAGATATAAATATTGGATGTGCTTACACGGGTTCAAATGGGATTGTTGGCTCTGGGTTTCCACTCTGGATTCTACCACGGCGGGACTCACGGCGGGAGGGGCAGGAGCGGGGGTCCTGGGCTCCGTGCGGTCCCAACACCCCAGGGAAGTGCGGGTGAAGGGTGCCTGGGGGGGTGGCGTGCACCCAGGGTCTCTCCCTGTAAACCAACGTCTGCTTTTCCGAGGTGTGCAGGCGACGGCTGGCACCAGAGGTGCTTCTGGCTTTCGGAGTCGTTTGAGCTGAGGGATCTTTTCCGGGGGAGCAGCCCCGTTCCAGAAACCCGAGATCCAGAATGTGCTGAAATCCAAAGCCTTTGAGCACCGATGAGATGTTCACAGAGACTTCGGTTTGGATGTTCCGATTGGGGGTACTCATCCTGTAGTACAAAGTCAGCCCTTTTAAGAGGAACAGGCCCCGTGTGGGTAGGCACGTCCTCTGTCCAGTTCTGGAACATTCCTGTCACCACCACCCGTGAAGTGGTTAGCTCCATGCCGTCCTGGATGCTTCCGGTGCCCAGGATGGCCCACATGTCTCTTCCCTGAGAGGAGCGGCTGGGGGTTTGCCGTGGCCCCTGCTGGCGCCTCCCGGCGGGTGGTGGACATCTGGCCATCGTGCTTGCTGTCTGCGTGGCGCTGCGTGGCCCTGCGTGTGCTGGGGCCCCTGCTCTCGGGCCTCTCTGGTACACCACGGGCGTGCACTTGCTGGGTCTTGCCACATTGTATGTGTCACTTTCTTAACTTTTTTAAAGATTTGTTTTATTTATGTGAGAGGCAGAGTTGCAGAGGAGAGACAGACAGAGATCTGTCTTCCATCTGCTGGTTCACTCCCCCAATGGCTACAACAGCCTGGGCCAGGTTGAAGCCAGGAGCTTCTTCCGGGTCTCCCACATGGGTGCAGGGGCCCAAGCACTTGGGCCATCTTCCACTGCTCTCCCAGGCCATTAGCAGGGAGCTGGATCAGAAGTGGAGCAGCTGGGACCTGAACTGGTGCCCTTATGGGATGCCGGCCTCCAGGCTGGGATTTGAACACAGGCCCCCGGGCTGTCCCTGTAGTGGAGGTGGGGTAGAGGTGATGACCACCAGGCCTGGCTGTGGGGCCCCTGTCGTGTGCTGCTGCCCGCTGCTGGGTCCAGCCTCTGAAGGCAGTGTCCTGTGGACACGCACAGCCTCAGATGTGTGCTGTGGTCATTCCCCCTTCATGGAGAGCGCGTGGTGGGCAGAGAGTCTGGGCCACATCCGAGCCAGATCCGAGCTCAGCTGTCGACCACGGGCTGCCTCCGGGCGTCTACTGTGCAGGGCTGGGCCATCCTTTGGCCCTTAATCCGCGGTCCTGTGGGAAACCCTTGCCAGAGAGCTCCCTGGCCACACGGGTGCAGCTCAGAGCCTGTGTACTGGGGCCAGCGCTGTGCCACAGTGGGCAGAGCGGCCGCCTGCGGTGCCGGCATCCCGTGTGGGGGCCCATTTGTGTCCCGGCTGCTCCGCTTCCAATCCAGCTAATGCACCTGGGAAAGCAGTGGACGATGGCCCAAGTGCTTGGGCCCCTGCACCTGCGTGGGAGTCCTGGAGGAAGCTCCTGGCTCCTGGCTTTGGCCTGGCCCAGCCCTGGCTGTTGCAACCATCTCGGGAGTGAATCAGTGGAAGGAAGACTTTTTCCTCTCTCTCTCTGTCTCTCGCTCTCCCTGTGTAACTCTGACAGTCAAATAAATAAACTAATCTTTTATTATAATATTTATTTATTTATTTCGAAAGGCAGAGTTACAGTGAGGCGGGGAGAGAGAGAGCGCGTGAGAGCGTGGCCTTCCATCTGCTTCTTCACTCCCCAAATGGCTGTAATAGCCAGAGGTGGACCAGGCCAAATCCAGGAGCCAGGAGCTTCCTCCAGGTCTCCCACGCGGGTGCAGGGCCCAAGCACTTGGGCCATCTTCCACTGCTTTCCCAGGCCACAGCAGAGAGCTGGATCCGAAGTGGAGGGGCGGGACTTGAACTGGTGCCTGTGTGGGATGCTGGCACTGCAAGCGGTGGCTTTACCCACTGCACCACAGCACCGTTGCGTAAATAAATGTTTTAAAAAAAGAATGTGTGTACTTGCCAGGACCCAACACAGTTCTGTCTCCACCGTCAGTCTGTGTCTGCCATCAGTCTGTGTCCCCACTGTGTCCCTGCCATCTGTTCCTGCTGTCTGTCTCTGCTGTCTGTGTCTCCACTGTCAGTCTATCCCCACCATCAGCCTGTGTCCCCACCATCAGTCTGTCCCCACCATCTGTGTCCCTGCCATCTGTCTGTGTCCCCATCATCAGTCTGTGTCCCTGCTGTCAGTCTGTCCCTGCTGTCTGTCCCTGCCGTCTGTCTGTGTCCCTGCTGTCTGTCTGTGTCCCTGCCGTCTGTCTGTCCCTGCTGTCTGTCTGTGTCCCCACTGTCAGTCTGTCCCTGCTGTGTCCCTGCCGTCTGTCTGTCCCTGCCGTCTGTCTGTGTCCCCACCGTCTGTCTATGTCCCCGCCATCTGTTTGTGTCCCCACCATCATTCTGTCCCTGCTGTCAGTCTGTGTCCCTGCTGTCAGTCTGTCCCCAATGTCTGTGTCCCCACCATCAGTCTGTGTCCCTGCCGTCTGTCCCCGCCGTCAGTCTGTCCCTGCTGTCAGTCTGTCTTTGCTGTCTTTCTGTGTCCCTGCAGTCTGTGTCCCTGCCATCTGTCTGTGTCGCCACCGTCATTCTGTCCCCGCTGTCAGTCTGTGTCCCTGCTGTCAGTCTGTCCCTGCCGTCAATCTGTCCCTGCTGTGTCTGCGTTCTTGCCATCTGTCTGTCCCTGCTGTCTGTCTGTGTCCCTGCTGTCTGTGTCCCTGCCGTCTGTCTGTCCCTGCTGTCTGTCTGTGTCCCTGCCGTCTGTCTGTCCCTGCCGTCTGTCTGTCCCTGCCGTCTGTCTGTGTCCCCACCGTCTATGTCCCCGCCATCTGTTTGTGTCCCCACCATCATTCTGTCCCCGCTGTCAGTCTGTGTCCCTGCTGTCAGTCTGTCCCCACTGTCTGTGTCCCCACCATCAGTCTGTGTCCCTGCCGTCTGTCCCCGCCGTCAGTCTGTCCCTGCTGTCAGTCTGTGTCCCTGCCATCTGTCTGTGTCGCCACCGTCATTCTGTCCCTGCCGTCTGTGTCCCTGCTGTCTGTCTGTCCCTGCCATGGGTCTGTCCCCACCGTCTTTCTGTGTCCCGGCCGTCAGTCTGTCCCTGCTGTCTGTCTGCCCCCGCCATCTGTCTGTGTCCCTGCCGTCTGTCTGTGTCCCCGCCATCATTCTGTCCCGGCCGTCTGTCTGTGTCCCTGCCGTCTGTCTGTCCCCCTGGCTTTTGCGCCCCAGGGTCTGCGCGTCTCTTGTGGCTGTGGTCTTGGTTCCTCCCTGACCTCTCCAGCGCCCCCTAGCGTTGCTGTTTTATTGTTCTAAGAAGGTGGCTTTTTCACTCTTGTTTGTTGCTTTTTGCCCTTTCCCTGTGGGTGGATGTGGTGCTGGGGCCTGTCCCTGCCTCCGGGTCCTGGGGTGACTTCCTGCCAGGGCTGTCGCAGGAACAGCGTTTGCAGCACATTCCCCGGTCCTTACTGCGACACCTGCTGCGTTGTCCCAAAGCTTTGTCCCCGTGTCTGCTTGTCTGTCTGCCCTGGTGACAACCACGCGGCCGCCTGACTGGTCCCGGCAGCCCTCCAAGGTGCCAGCGGATGGCGGTGTCTCCCTGGGCCACCTCACTGCCTGAGCCCAGATCATGCTGGGTGGTGACCCTGGGGCAGGGCAAGGCTCCCCTCTTGGGAACTGCGGGGTAGGCAGCCAGGACCCGCTGACCCTCGGGGCTGGGTGGGGGTGGTCCCCTGGTACCCCACCCTCAGCACGGCCTGCTGCTTGCTCCTCGCTGGCATTTCCTTATTTGTCTTCCCCGCAGGAACACCCAGGGGTCCCGCTCCACCCTCGGGCTCTTCCTCCTCCTCCTCCTCTCTCTGCCCTGCTCTTTGCTCTGCCTGTCTCTGGCTTCCCCCTTTGGGGAGGGGGTGTGCATGGCCCCAGTGCCCGCACCAGCCAGGGTTCCCCAGACCTCCGGTGCCAGCTGGGTGAGGGCAGGGAGCGCCCCCACAGAGGGCCCCGCCCCTACTTGCCGTGGGCCTGGGGCTGCTGCCAGGGTCTTCCCATGAGAAGCCGGTTCCTCGGGTGGCGGGAGAGTGCTGTGTGCCTCTCTGAAAACTCAGGTGGCAGGTGTAGCTCAAGGCTGGAGAGGCAGGAGGGGCTCTCAGAGAGAGCCTGCCAGGGCCTGCCCCCCCCCCCCCCCCCGCTGCTCTCCCCTAGTTGAAGGTTGGGAAAAGCACAGGAAATTAAAACAAAAAAAGTCTCCTGCCTTTGAAGCCTGGGCTTGTGCTGAGCTGAGCTGAGCGGGTTCTGTGGGGTTCTGTGGGGAATGCCGTCTTTCCAGTCTGGGGAGGGAGCAGAGCGGGCCAGGGGCTTTGGTGCCCGGGGAAGCTTCCTGGAGCTGCCTCTGCTGGGCCCAGGACCTCCACCAGGAGGGCTTTCCAGGGGGGCTGGCTGTCCACTGACCCCGGGAAAGCTCACTGCCCAGGGTGGGCATCCATCTACACCAGGGAGGGGGCACCCACCTACACCAGGGGCTCCCACCTACACCTGGGCTCCCACCTACACCTGGGAACTCCCACCTACACCAGGGGCTCCCACCTACACCAGGGAGCACCCACCTACACCAGGGGGCACCCACCTCCAGAGGGTATCCGTCTACACAAGGGAGCACCCACCTATACCAGGGGGCTCCCACCAACACCAGGGGGCACCCACCTACACCAGGGGGCTCCCACCTCCAGAGGGTATCCGTCTACACAAGGGAGCACCCACCTATACCAGGGGGCTCCCACCTACACCAGGGGGCTCCCACCTACACCAGGGGGCACCCACCTACACCAGGGGGCTCCCACCTCCAGAGGGGTATCCGTCTACACAAGGGAGCACCCACCTATACCAGGGGGCTCCCACCTACACCAGAGGGCTCCCACCTCCAGAGGGTATCCGTCTACACCAGGGAGTACCCACCTACACCAGGGGGCTCCCAGCTACACCAGGGGACTCTCACCTACTCCAGGGGGCTCTCATCTACACCAAGGGACTCACCTACTCCAGGGGGCACCCACCTATACCAGGGGACTCTCACCTACTCCAGGGGGCACCCACCTCCAGAGGGTATCCGTCTACACAAGGGAGTACCCACCTACACCAGGGGGCACCCACCAGCCCAGAGGCACCCACTTGCACAGTGCTTGCTGCCTGGATGGCACAGTGGTGAGACCTCCCCTCCATAGCATCCCCCAGGCTCAGTCACTTGGGCCTGACGAAGGCCTCACCCAAGCAGGCCCCCGACCTGCAGGAACCCAGGGGCCTCCCTGCTCGCTTTAGCAAGGAGTTCCTGCCCTGGGAGAGGGCTTTGTGGGCTGGTGACAACCCTGTGTGTGCGTGTGTGTATGTGTGTGTGTGTGTCTCTGTGGGTGTGTGTGTGTCGAGAGGGGTTCAGCTTCTGGGGGGCTCTGCCCCACAGGGTAAGAGCCACAGTGTGGACTTCAGGGAGCCCCCACAGCCTCACCCACAGCACAGGGCATTGCTCCTCCGGGCCTTGGGTGGCCTCATGCTCCCGGCCGGCCCCTCCTGTCGGCAGTGCTCAGGGCTCTTCTCACTGTCCTGGGTGACTCTCCCCCTCCCCTTTCTCCCCCCTCTCCCTCGGGACCCCCAGCCCCTAGGACAGGTTCTTCTGAGATGGGGTGACTTTGACCAAGGAAAGGTGGGTAGCTCAGCTGTTGACCTTCGAACTCTATGGAAGCTCCAGCATGCAGAGTAGTGACGCAACTGCGCAGACTGGAACACACCAGTGCACGATGGAATGTTCTAGAACACAGAGAGCTCTGGTGTCTCCAGACCCTACAGGTTCCTCTCTCAGCCTCGCCCTCGTCACCTGCCACCCCAGCAGCTGCAGGCCACAAGGAGCTGCCGCCCTCCTCCGACTGTGAGTTTTCTTACTGGCTGATGGTCCCCGACGGGCAGGCAGGGGTCATGCTGGGTACAGGTGTCCTTGCTGGGGCCACCTGCATGTGAGATGTCAGAGTGCCCAGCCCAGCTGCAGTTGCAACGTCCTGTTTTATTTTCTTCTAAAAAGACTTTTATTGTGATGTAAGATACATATAACATGAAATTCACCATCTTTTAAAAAATTTTTTTTGAGAGAGAGAGAGGTTCCATCTGCTGGTTCACTCCCCAAATGGCTGCAATGGCCAGAGCTGGGCCCATCCGAGGCCAGGAGCCAGGAGCTTCTGGGTCTCCCATGTTGGTGCAGGGACCCAAGAACTTGAGCCATTTTCCACTGCTTTTCCAGGCCACAGCAAAGAGCTGGATTGGAAGTGGAGCAGCTGGGACTTGAACCGGTACCCATATGGGATGCTGGCACCACAGGCAGAGGCTTAATCTGTTATGCCACGGGTGATAGCCTAAAATCCATCTTCGGGCTGGTGCTGTGGTGTAGCAGGTAAGGCTGCTGCCTGTAGTGCCTGCATCCCATATGGGCGCTGGTTTAGGTCTCGGCTGCTCCACTTCCGATGCAGCTCTCTGCTGTGGCCTGGGAAAGCAGTAGAAGATGGCCCAAGTGCTTGGGCCCCTGCACCCACGTGGGAGACCTGAAGGAAGCTCTTGGCTTTGAATCAACACAGCTGCAACCGTTGTGGCCATCTGGGGAGTGAACCAGTGGATGGAAGATCCCATTATCTCCCTGCCTCTGCCTCTGCCTTTCTCTAACTCTGCCTTTCAAATAAATAAATGGCAGGCGCCGTGGCTCACTAGGCTAATCCTCTGCCTGCGGTGGTGGCACCCCGGGTTCTAGTCCTGGTTGGGGCGCCGGATTCTGTCCCAGTTGCCCCTCTTCCTGTCCAGCTCTCTGCTATGGCCCGGGAGTGCAGTGGAGGATGGCCCAAGTGCTTGGACCCTGCTCCCCATGGGAGACCAAGAGGAAGCTCCTGGCTCCTGGCTCCGGATCAGCGCAGCGCCGGGTGTAGCGGCCATTTGGGAGTGAACCAACGGAAGGAAGACCTTTCTCTCTGTCTCTCTCTCTCTCATTGTCTAACCTTACCTGTCCAAAAAAAAAAAAAAAATCTTTAAAACACTTCATCATCTTAATTTTTTGTTGCCCCTCCCCCCTTTTAAAAGATTCATTTGAAGGGCAGAGAGAGACAGCGGTCTTCCATCCACTGCTTCACACTCCACAAATGGCCACAGTGGCCGGGCTGGGCCAGGCTGAAGCAGGGAATCTGCAACTCCATCAGGGTCTCCTTGTGGGTGCAGGGCCCTCCTCCACTGCCCCCAGGCCACAGCAGGCCGGCCGGTGGGGGTGGGGGTGGGTCAGGCAGGAGTGCAGAACACAGAGGCTGGCAGGGAGCTCAACCCTGTTCCGCGTGGCGCTGGTGGCACATGAAGGTGGCTGTCCGCTGTCCACCACAGGGGCGTCTGGGGTCGGGACAGGGGAGCCACAGGCCGCAGAGGTGGGAGGGAGCAGAGGCCCATGTGGGAAACAGGAGACTGTGTGGCCCTGCTCTGGCCTGGCCTAGGTAGGGGCTTGGGCCACTCAACCTAAGTGGGCTCGTGACCAGGCCTGGGTCCTCCTGTTGAGTCAGAGGTGAGCAGAGTGGGTGAGGCCCCCACGGCCTGTGGTACACCGTGTGGCCTTGTCCGTGAAAATGCGTGTGCGAGGTGGGGCCATGGCAGGGAGAGTCTCCCACGTGTGGGACTGGGGCCGTGGCAAGGAGGGTCTCCCACGTGTGGGGCTGGGGCTGTGGCAGGGAGGGTCTCCCACGTGTGGGGCTGGGGCCGTGGCAGGGAGGGTCTCCCACGTGTGGGGCTGGGGCTGTGGGCCGTGGCAGGGGGGTCTCCCACGTGTGGGGCTTGGGCCGTGGCAGGGAGGGTCTCCCACGTGTGGGGCTGGGGCCGTGGCAGGGAGGGTCTCCCATGTGTGGGAGTCGAGCTCAGCAGTCACTTGAGGAAGGCTGCCCGTGGACCCTGACCCGAGACCACATGAGTCGACCCTAACTCGGGACCGCATGAGTTGGCCCTGACCCGAGACCACATGGGTCGACCCTCACTTGGAACTGTGTGGGTTGACCCTGGCCTGAGACCACGTGGGTTGGCCCTAACTCGGGACCGCCTGGGTTGACCCTAACTCGGGACCTTGTTAGTCGACCCTAGCCTGAAACTGCGTGGGTCGGCCCTGACCCGAGACCACATGGGTCGACCCTAACTCGGGACCGTGTGGGTCACGGCCCTGGCCCAAGAACGCGTGGGTTGGCCATGACCCGAGACCACATGAGTCAACCCTAACTCGGGACTGCGTGGGTCAGCCCTGACCCGAGACCGCGTGGCTGTAATGACAGCAACTCTGCCCCTGTATCTGGAGGAGCCGCTGAGCACCTTGGGGACGGAGGGAAGGGGCTGGGGTCTCGGACATGGGTGAGCCAAGCTGCCTGGTGTCCCGTATATGTGTCTCTCTGTCTATATCTGTGTCTCCGTGCACGTGTGTGTGTGTGTGTGTGTCTGTATCTGTGTGTATCTGTGTGTGTGTCTCTGGGTGTCTGTGCACACGTACGTGCACCATGCCAGCCCCCGGCCTCACAGTGTGTATCTGTGTGTGTGTGCCTGTGTCTGTGTATCTGTATGTGTGCCTATGTCTGTGTGTGCCTGTGTCTGTGTATCTGTGTGTGTGCGCACACACGCACGTGTACCACGCCAGCCCCCGGCCTCACCGTGTGCTTCCGCCCCCGCAGCCTCGCCGCTCCTGCTGTTCGCCAACCGCCGGGACGTGCGCCTGGTGGACGCGGGCGGGGTCAAGCTGGAGTCCACCGTGGTGGTCAGCGGGCTGGAGGACGCAGCGGCCGTGGACTTCCAGTTCTCCAGGGGCGCCGTGTACTGGACGGACGTGAGCGAGGAGGCCATCAAGCAGACCTACCTGAACCAGTCGGGTGCCGCCGTGCAGAACGTGGTCATCTCGGGCCTGGTGGCGCCCGACGGCCTGGCCTGCGACTGGGTGGGCAAGAAGCTCTACTGGACCGACTCGGAGACCAACCGCATCGAGGTGGCCAACCTCAACGGCTCGTCCCGGAGGGTGCTTTTCTGGCAGGACCTGGACCAGCCGAGGGCCATCGCCCTGGACCCCGCTCACGGGTAACCCCATGGCTTCTGCGCGTTCCCCGGGGCGGCGGGGGGAGGGGGCGCAGGTCCCCTCTGGAGTTGCTGGGCTGGGTGTTTCGGCCGGGCGGCTTCGGGAGGTATGGACACTATCAGAGGTGGACTTTGCGCCCTGCACCCCTGTCTGGAGCCCCCTGTCTGGAAGCAGAGCTTGCTGGGGACGGCGTGGGGGTTTCTCTGGTCTCTTCTAGAAGGGGGTCACCTTTTGTACCTCTCTGCTCCTTGGTCTGGCTCCCTTGGCCCTTGTTCCAGCTGGGAGTGTGAGTGGCAGTGGGACTGCGAGGAGGTGGCCCACAGTCGGTGGCCTGCCAGGCCACGCTTGTTCTAGACGTTTCTGAGCAGTTTGATTGCCTTCTCAGCCCAGAGGTGACCCTGAGGCCCCGAGGCATAGCACACCCATCATTGCCTGGGCCGCACTGACCGCCTCGCCCTGCCCTGGGAGTCCTGTGCTGGTTCAGCCGTGAGACAGCCGCCAGAAGTCTGTCTGTTTGGCTGATGCCGTGGCTCAATAGGCTGATCCTCCGCCTGCGGCACTGGCATCCTGGGTCCTAGTTCCAGTCGGGGCGCCGGATTCTGTCCCGGTTGCCCCTCTTCCAGGCCAGCTCTCTGCTGTGGCCCGGGAGTGCAGTGGAGGATGGCCCAAGTGCTCGGGCCCTGCACCCCATGGGAGACCAGGAGAAGCACCTGGCTCCTGGCTTCAGATTGGCTCAGCGCGCCGGCCACAGCAGCTACTGGGAGGTGAACCAACGCTCAAAAGGAAGACCTTTCTCTCTGTCTCTCTCTCACTGTCCACTCTGCCTGTCAAAAATAAAAAAAAGAAGTCTGTCTTTTTGGTTTTTTTTAAAGATTTATTTTTTTAATTTGAAAGTCAGAGTTACACAGAGTGAAGGAGAGGCAGAGAGAGAGAGAGAGGGAGGGAGAAGGGAGAGAGGTCTTCCATCACCGGTTCACTCCCTAATTGGCCGAATGGGTGGAGCTGGACCGATCCGAAGCCAGGAGTCAGGAGCTTCTTCCAGGTCTTCCACGCAGGTGCAGGGGCCCAGGGACTTGGGCCATCTTCTGCTTTCCCAGGCCACAGCAGAGAGCTGGATGGGAAGTGGAGCAGCCGGGACTCGAACCAGCGCCCGTATGGGATGCCGGCGCTGCAGGTGGTGGCTTTACCCGCTGTGCCAGAGCACCAGCCCCCAGAAGTCTTTCTTAAAAGATTTACTTATTATTTGAAAGCCATAGTAACAAAGAGAGAGAGGGAAGGATCTTCTATCCACTGGCTCACTGCCCAGGTGCCCATAACAGCTGAGCTGCACCAGCCCGAAGCCTTGAGCTCCATCCGGGTCTCCTGCGTGAGCGGCAGAGACCCAAGCTCATGGGCCGTCACCTGCTGCCTCCCTGCGCATTGGCAGGGAGCTGAATCAGCAGTGGAGCAGCCAGGATTTGAACCTGCACTTTGATACGTGATACCAGCGTCCCAGGCCGGCCCTTAACCCCTGTCCTGTGACTCTCCCCACTTCTGGGTTTTTGCTTTAGGCAGGTCTCCCGGCGGTTCATTGCATGTCGCTGAGACGGGCCAGGCTGACTGGGCGCTCCAGGAGCGTGCCGGGGAGCCTCCAGGTTGGAGATTCCAAGGATGGGCCGTGTGCTGGTCCTGGTGCACCACGCTGCTCCGGGTCCCTCCTTCTCGCCGAGGTCTGGTCTGGGAGCCCTCCCCTGGCCGAAGACCCCAGGCTGCAGCCTGGTGCCGCCCCCTGGCTGTTTTCCCTGGCCTGAGGCTGACACCGACTGCAGCATGGCGCAGGGCTCACTGTGGGCCAGCCCGGGTGATGGGAGGCAGGGCCGGGAGGGCAGGGCCCGGCGGTTGGGCGCGTCTGAGTCGTGGGGTTATTAGCCTCTGCTCCTGCCTGCGGTGACCTAGGACGCCCCGGGACTGCTGACCCGCGTGCAAGGAGCCAGGGCCTTCCGGGGCTCAGGCGGTTTCTGTAAAAGTCAAATGAAATGTGCGAGTGAGTGTGTGTGGGAGTGTTTGTGTGAGTGTGTGTGTGTGTGTGTGAATATGTGTATGTGTGAGTGTGTGCATGTATGTGAATGTGTATGTGAGTGTGTGTGGGGGGGAGTGTGGGAGTGTTTGTGTGAGAGTGTGTGTGTGTGAGTATGTGTATGTGTGTCTGTGGGAGTGTATGTGAGTGTGTGTGTGAGTGTGTATGTGTGTCTGGGAGTGTGTGTGTGTAAGTGTATGTGGGAGTGTGAGTGTGTGTGAGTGTAAGTGTACGTGTGGGAGTGTGTGAGTGTGTGTGTGTGTGGGAGTGTGTGTGAGTGTGTGTGGGAGTGTGTGTGAGTGTGTGTGGGAGTGTGTGGGAGTGTGTGTGGGAGTGGGAGTGACTATGGGAGTGGGAGACTGAGAGTCATTGCATGTGAGAGTGAGTGTATGTGTGGGAGTGTGTGAGTCACTGGGTGTGGGAATGCAGGTGTGTGTGTATGTGGGAGTGCGAGTGTGTGTGAGTGTGAGTGACTGGGAGTACGAGAGTGTACATGAGAGTGAATGAGTGTGTGACAATGGGAGTGAGTATGAGTGTGAGTGTGGGAGGGTAAAGGGGAGTACGATTGTCCCTGTGGGAGTGTGAGTGTGTGTGTGTGAAGGTAGGGGAGGAGTGTGTCTCAGGACCAAATGTGGGTGTGCAAGAGTGTAGGAGCAACTGAATGTAGAGGGGAGAGAGAACGTGTGTGAGTGTGACTGTGTGTGTGTTTCCCAGTGAATGTGGGGGTAGGAGAGCGGCCCTGGGTGCATGAGTGTGAAAATCTGTAGGGCACGTGTAAGC
Source organism: Sylvilagus bachmani (assembly GCA_015711505.1). Classification (NCBI taxonomy): domain Eukaryota; kingdom Metazoa; phylum Chordata; class Mammalia; order Lagomorpha; family Leporidae; genus Sylvilagus; species Sylvilagus bachmani. The sequence continues at coordinate 107,499,104 of CM027387.1, forward strand.
AAGTGTGTGTGAGTGTGCACAAGGGAGCGTATGTGTGAGTGTGCATGTGTTGAGTGTGTCTACATGAGAACGTGTACACACTGCGTTTGCTGTGTTTGTGTGTGTGCACATGCATGTATGCGTGCATGTGTGTGCGTGTGCAAGCGTGTGTGTGTGCGCATGTGTGCTGGGGTGGGATGGTGTAGCCTTTATGACCCGAGAGTCTAGACTCCCCACTCCAGCCCAGAGCAGCCTGGCGCTCCCCACCTGTGCCAGCTTCCCCGGGTGCCGTCCAGGGCAGCTCCAGGCCCTGTCGGCCCCTCCATGCCGGGGGCCTGGCTGCCCAGACGCCAGCTTGGCCAGTGAGGCGGTGCTGCCTGGTGAGCAGCGTCAGAGCTCTCCACTCGCCGAAGCGCAGCCCAGGACTCCTGGGACACCTTCCCCCGCTGACGCTGGCGTAACCGTCTCCCTGGGGCAGCTGCACGGGGCGCCTGGCCCAGGGTCGGCGCACAGTGTGCTGGGCAGTGGACACTGTTGCCACACCCTGGCTGTTGATCTGCCCTCCCGCCCCCTCCCCTCCCCGGGCCTCTGCTTGCCCTCCCATCTGGGTGTGGAGCAGGGTCCCTGGACACTTGGATGTGGGTCCTGTCCCCACGGCGCAGGTGCAGCTGAACCTGTGCCCCCGGCCCTGCCGGTGTCGTGGAGGGGAAGGCGGCGGGGCCCAAGGGGAGGTGAGCCGTGGAGGGACTAAGGTGGGCCCGAGGGCAGGGCGGCCACGGCGAGGGCCTTCCCACCCTTTCCCAGCAGCCTGCGAAGGCCTCGGGTGGAGCCTGAGCACGTGAGGGCGAGAGCCGTGCCACGGTCTGGGGGAAGAACGTTCTAGGCAGACGGAGTGGCCAGTGCAAAGACCCTGGGGCAGGCGGGAGCTGGGCCTGTTGGCGAGGCTGTGGCAGAGGGAGGGGAGCAGGGGTCTCTTGAGATGTGGGTGGGGGCAGGTCAGGGTGTGCTGCCTGGTGTGGCTCGTGCTTGTGGAGCGCCCCTGGGTGGCGGAGTCAGGGCCGGGGACAGGGAGTCCTCGGCACTCATCCCTGACATCGCCATGATGTACCGTGGTGGCGGGTGGGGCGGGCGGCAGCCAGGTTCGGGGTCTGCTCCAGAGGCAGAAGCGACTGGGTTTGCTGGAGCTCTGCACGGGGGTGGCCAGGGAAGCCGGAGACAGGGAGGGTGCGGTGCTGCTTGTGTAGGGGCGTGGCCACGTCACGTGTCGTGGACAGACCACGGAGAACAGCATGGGCTCAGAAATGTGGCTGCGGTGACACACACCCTCTCCTGACCCAAATAGTCTGTGCATGGCTGCCTTGTAAAATACCTTTTTCTACAAAAAAAATTTATTGGGGAGGGGGTCTTCCATCCACTGGTTCATGCCCCAGATGGCTGTCATGGCCAGCGCTGGGTCAGGCTGAAGCTGGGACCAAGAGCCAGGAGCTTCTTCTGTGTCTCCCACGTGGGTGACAGGGACCCAAGCACTGGGGCCATCCTCTGCGGCTTTTCCCTGGTGCATAGACAGGGAGCTGGATGGGACGTGGAGCAGCCGGGGCTTGAACCGGCGCCTGTATGGGATGCCAGTGTCTCAGACAGCAGTTTAACCCGCTGTGCCATGGTGCCGGCCCCTTAAGATGTCTTTGTGGCCTTCTGCCATGTGGGTTGGGGGGAGGCTGGCGTTGGGGGGGTACCTGGTGCTGGTTGGCAGGTGCGAGCCCTCAGTTGGGAGCAGGCTCCCCTGTCTCTGGGAGCCGACGGCTCTGGCTTTGCTCACTCGGTGTGAATGGTTCCTCTGTGCTCTCTGGCCTCTGCAGCCTCTCCCATCACACCTGCGGCCGCGCCTGGGGCAACGTGGACTTTGTTGGTGCTGCCCTGGGCGGGACTGTTGAGGCGGCCTCTGTGCACACCTCCCCTGCCCCAGATGCCATGGGGTGTGGTCCCTGACACTTCAGACGGCCGGGGGTGCCGGCCCCGGGTCCCTGTCGAGCGCCAGGCCCAGGAGGGAGACTGCACCAGCCCAAAGAGCCTGGGCCGGCTCCGCGCCTGGCCCACTGCTGACCTCAGCCGTGGTTCCCCCGTGGGTTCAGTCTCCACGTCCCACAGCCAGGAGGGGCCTGAGTACTGGGGCAGGTGGGGCGAGGACAGCGGGCTTGGGTCATCCCGCTCCTGGGCTCCTGGGTCTCTAAGTGCAGCCAGGGGAGCCCCGCCCCATCTGTGACACGCGAACGGCCCTTCCCGAGCTGTGCTGTGTACTCTGCACTCCCGAACCCGTTTTCCTCTGTGGAATTTGGCCAGGGCCGGGCTGGCGTTGGAGTCTGCAGGAGCCGGCCTCCGCCAGCGGCCGCCGCTGAAGGGCCTGGCTCACAGGCTCCCCATTTAAGGCAACCAGCGGGCCTCCGTTACGAAACCCGGGCAGGAATGCGAGTAATGCTCCTGCCGTCCCTGGCCTTGTCCCTGGGCCACCGGGCAGCATCTGGGGGGGGGGGGGCCCTGCGTGCACCGGGCTGAGCCCCTTCTCCCCATGCTGTCTCAGTGGGGAGAGGGCTCGGGCTGTCTCCACGCCGCCTGCATCTTCGAACCTCAGGCTACCAGGAAAGCGCCCTACGCTGACCCTGCCGGCCGAGGCCTGAGTCACAGCCTCCCAGGCCCGGGCTCAACCAGACAGCCTCACTGTGGCACGGGTGCCCAGGACAGGTCAGCCTCAGTCTTCTCACCTGTCTAATGGGAGCAGCGGCCTTCGTCGGGGGCTTGGGGAAGACGGCTGGGAGTGGTTGACCCTGGCCCCTCGCTCTCCCTGAGCTTGTCTCAGCACCTCCGGCCCAGAAACGACACCCCCGGGACGCCTGTGTAGCCTTCCTGGTTGGGGTTCCTGGGCTGACCCCGTGGACCCAGCCTGGCCCAGCTGCCTGTCTCGGGTCAGGGTCGCAGGGAGTCCAGCCGTCTCACGTAGACCAGCAGTGGGGAGGCCCCGAAGACAGTCGAGGCACAGCCCCGTCTCAGCAGACAGGACAAGATGGGCCCTCGGGCTGGGGCAGCTCCCGGCCTCTGGGCACGCAGCCTGCGGTCACCTCAGACCTGGACGCCCGCAGCGGGCAGGGACCTGTCCTCCCAGACGCTGTCACCTGGCTCGCTCCTTGGCTGTACTGGGGGAGAAGGGAGGCAGCCTCGGAGGAATGGGCACTGCTGCTGGATGTGCGACCCTGTGCTCCTGGGGGCCCTGGGAAGGCAGCTCCTCCGTGCCCCCCCCTACGTGCCCATCCATACTGGGCAGCCATCATCAGTCTAGGGAAACTGCAGGTCCACGCTCCCTGCCTGCCGCCCCGCCCCCACCCTGCTCCGCCTCCTCCCAGCCCGGCGCCCACGGCCCTGTGCGTCTCTATTGTTTGCCTTTTCCAGCCCGTGGCCCCTGCCATGGTCCAGCCAGCCCATCCCCCCTCCTTGCAGGTTTCAAGTTATCCTTTTGAGCTTTTTTTTAAAAACAGCATTTTCGGCCGGCGCCGTGGCTCAACAGGCTAATCCTCCGCCTTGCGGCGCCGGCACACCGGGTTCTAGTCCCGGTCGGGGCGCCGGATTCTGTCCCGGTTGCCCCTCTTCCAGGCCAGCTCTCTGCTGTGGCCCAGGAGTGCAGTGGAGGATGGCCCAAGTGCTTGGGCCCTGCACCCCATGGGGAGACCAGGAAAAGCACCTGGCTCCTGGCTCCTGCCATCGGATGAGCGCGGTGCGCCGGCCGCAGCGCGCCGACCGCGGCGGCCATTGGAGGGTGAA
>CM027387.1:107516881-107561737 GCA_015711505.1 Sylvilagus bachmani
GGGCCCTGCACCCGCGTGGGAGACTGGGAAGAAGCTCCTGGCTCCTGGCCTTGGATTGGCCCAGCTCTGCCTGTTGCCATTTGGGGAGTGAACTAGTAGATGGAAGACCTCTCTCTCTACCTCTGTCTCTGTAACTCCACTTTTCAAATAAATATTTCTCAAAAAAAAGTAACACTTGTGGTCACTTCAGACAGGAAAACGGCATGAAAGGTGGTGGCATCAGAGCTGCCCGTGCCTGGCCCGGCGGTGGCGGCCGGCGTTCCCGGGTCCCCTGCTCCTGTGCCCGGGCGTCCAGATCCACTGGGTCAGGCCTCGCCAGCGCAGCCGGTCTCCTGTCCCCCCACTGTGTCCGTGCACTTCCGGCCTCGCTAACTCTTCTCCCGCGTTCAGTGCCTGTGCGGCCCCTGCACGCCTTACTGATTTCAGTCTTTAGAATACCGTGGGAGCGCTGGTGTTGTTGAGAGCTGCTTCGGCCGGGGCTTGGGTTTCGTTGGGAGCGCGACACTGTGGGGACTCTGTGTGCGCCGACCTGTGGGCCGTCCCACCTGCTGCTTCCTGCTCTGTTGCTCGGACAGACAGCGGAGCTCGAGGGTCCCTGGCTCGCAGCCCCGGGAAACAGGAGCTAGCCCCACGTGTGTCCAGCAGGGCACCCAGCTAGTACCCGTGGGTGGCTCACCACTGTATGTATATTACTGCAAGGGTACCTGTTTTTGTTTTTTAAGTACTCATTTTTAATTTAAAAAATAGTTTCGGGGCACCGGCAGTGTGGTGCAGTGGGTCAATCTGCACCTGCACTGCCGGCATCCCGTTTGAGTGCTGGTTCGAGGCCCAGCTGCTCTGCTTCTGGTCCCGCTCCCTGCTGTTGCGCCTGGGAAAGCAGTAGGTGATGCCTGAGTGCCTGGGCCCCTGCACCCACGTGGGAGACCCGGGTGGAGCTGCAGGCTGCGGGCTCCGGCCTGCTGCAGTCCCAGCAGTTGCATCCATCTGCGGGGAGAACCAGCAGATGTCTCTGTCTCTCCTCCGCTGTGTAACTCTTAGAAATAAATATTTTTAAAAAACCCCACTTTTAAAAAAAAAATTTGAGACATACAGAGAGGGGTGTGAGAGACAAAGAGAAAGTGTTGCTATCTGCTGTTCGCTCCCCAGAAGCCTACAACCACGGGGCTGGAGCCCGTGGCTGGGAATGCAGTCTGCTCTCCCATACAGGTGGCGGGGACCCGGCTCCTCGAGCTGTCACCCGCTGCCTCCCCGGCCTGCGGCAGCAGGGGGCTGGGGTCGGGAGTGCAAACCCAGAGTGGAACCCGAGTGCTGTGATGCAGCTCGCGGGCCTTGTAACTGCGGGCTAAGGCCCATTTTCCACGTTTACCCTAAGACTGCGTTTTTTCTTCTGCTAATTTCTTAAAGATTTATTTATTTATTTGAGAGTCAGACTTACAAAGAGAGAGAGGAGAGACAGAGAGAGGGAGGGAGAGACAGAGGGAGAGGGAGAGGTCTTCCACCTGCTGGTTCACTCCCCAAATGGCTGCAACAGCCAGAGCTGGTCCAATCCAAAGCCAGGAGCCAGGAGCTTCTTCTGGGTCTCCCACGTGGGTGCAGGGGCCCAAGGACTGGGGCCATCTTCTGCTTTTCCCGGCTGTTAGCAGGGGCTGGAGCTGGTGCCGCTGTGCCACAGCACTGCCCCCGAGATTTCTTGCTGTTGTGGCAGTCTCACACACTTGTGCACGGCTTAGCAGGCTGCAGCCCTGGGCCGGATGGCTTGAGATCAAAGAGCAGCGTTCTGTGTCCCGTGGAGTCGTTGGGCAATGCCCCACTCCTTGTCCCTGAGCGGTTTTGCTCGCAGACGGCCACGCACGGCCATGGCCGCCCTGAGGTCCTCTGCTGTCCTCGGACCAACACTGACAGCCCTGAACCTCTGGCCCATGACAGAACGTGCCTGCCCACTCTGGGGACAGGGCAGAGCGGGCCGCTGCTGACCTGGGGTGAGCGTCCTTCCAGGCTGGGGTCCTACTGCACACAAACCCCGCCGTCGGCCAGGGTCGGCTGCCCAGCCTCTCGTACTGCTGTTCCCGGTGGGCACCGCGGGCTCCAGGCTCAGACCAGCCCCTGGGGGCCCTGCTCTCCTGCCCAGCGCCTTGCCTCGGGGCCTCGCTCCCTGCACCTGCCTGGTTCCCCCAGGGCTGCTCTCCGCCGACCGCTGCTGCTGCTGGCCGTCGGCTGATGGTGCCCCGGAGGACGTGATGTCGCAAGGCCAGCAGCAAGTGGGCAGGCGTCACCAGGGGGAGAGGCGGCCGCTGTCCTCGTAGGAGCAGGAGAGTCGTGGAGCGGAGGCCGGCTGGGGTCGGAGGCAGGGGCTGCCGTGGTGCAGCCACCAGCCAAAGCACCCCAGGGATTTGGGGCAGCAGCAGAAGCTGGAAGAGGTGTACGGGGCGCTCCCCTGGGGCCCTCCGAGGGCCTCTGCCCCCGCCCTCGTGGGACATGGATCTGTGTGCTCTGCCGCCAGGGGCCGTGGGGCCAGCTGAGGGCAGGGCGGGAGGATGGAGCTGGCCTCGGCCCTGCTATCGGCCACCTGTTGACCACCCCTCGGATCTCCTGGTTCTTGCACTTTGAGACTCGTGCCCAGGGTCTGGCCCCGTCCGAGAAGCTGTGCTGTCTCCGGCGCGTGTGCGTGGGTGCGTGCAAGTGTGCGCATGCGTGCAGGGAGGGATGGGGAGAGCCAGGAGCAGACCCCGAGCCGGCGCCAGGCGCCATTTTTCAGGCAGCGCTGTGGGGCAGGCGGCCTGAGGAAGCCCAGGAAAACTGTGTGGCCGGGCTCTGTTCTGTAAATCGCTTACTTCCCCGCGGGCCCCAGGGCGGGGCTGGCTTCTCCCTTCCCCTGCAGGCCTGGCCGCAGACCCTCACTCCATGTTGTTCCGAGGCTGGGGACCCCCGGGGGCCATGCGGGAGGCTCCAGGCTGACCGGTTCCCTGCAGCCGCTCGTGGCTCTGGGCCCACCTGCGACACTTGCAGGCTTTGCCTCCTGGGAGAGCAGGACGCCCAGTGTGGGCCAATGTCCTTACGCACCCCATGACCCCTGCCTTGTCTCCGTCTATGAAGGCGTCACGGGGACAGATCCCCAACCTGTGAGGGCCACGCCCCCCAGTGTGAAGCCACTGCGCGTGGAGACCCAGATGGGATGGCAGAGCCGGTGAGAGCGTCAGCCTTGGCGGCACCGCTCACTGCTGTGTGTCCCTGGGCTGGGGCTCGGCCTCTCTGTGTCCCATTCCTCGTGTGCACACCAGAGCATCCCCACGCTTGGGCCTGGGGAAGGATGGCACTGAAGATGGCCGGGTTAACAGACACGGTGCATCGTGAGCCCGGGCGTCAGCTTCTGTCAGGGACTGGCGTTTGCGCCCACTCAAGGCCGGGTGGGAAGTGACACACATCAGGCCGGGGCGCTTCTTGGCCCTCCCTGCGGGCTCCCGTGAGCGCCGCTCCCACTTCCTGGTGGCTGCTTCCGTGCTGTGCTGTTCAGTGATCAGCCAGAGCGAGGACCCGGGTGCTATTTGGGATGGCTGATTGTTCACTGTAGGTGAGGAAGCAGGCCCAGAGAGGGCCCAGGACCTGCCAGGGTCACACAGCCCTGAATTCTCCCTGGAGCTCCAGGATGCAGAGTGGTCTGGCCATAGGTGGGGCTGGTGCCTGCTGTGGGCTGGGGAGAGCCAAGAGGAAGGTGCCCTGGCAGGGGGAGGGGTGCCCTGGGCTTTGGAGGACAGGTCAGAGACCTGCTGGATGTTTGGGGGCGGAGCCCAGGGGAAGAGGTGGGATTCTGTTTAAATGGGGCCTCCCCACTGCACCCAGTCAGAGCCGACTGCTTCCAGCTGGGCTCAGATCTGGATTTCAGGAGTCGCCCGCCACCTCACTTTCCCACATGCCTGCCTCAGTTTCTCTGCCCTGGGCTCAAGAAGTCGTCGCTAACACGTGTGCGCCCTCTAGTGGAGGAATCGGGTTATGAGCCCAAGGGCTCAGAGCAGAGTCCGGAGGGTCCCTGCTGGCTCGGGGACCCTGGGAGCACTCTTCAGATCCCCAGGCTGTTGGTGGCCAGAAGCCACCAGGGGCTTCCTGGGGTCACCTCTTGTCTGAAGACCGAAGCTTGGCTAGGTGCCGAGGGGACCACGTAGCTGGCCAGGGGCCCGGGCTGGGTGTTGGGGTGTGAGGGAGGCGCCAGGCCAGCTCTGACCTCAGCCCCGGTGCTGGAAGTGGTCTGTGGTCCTGGCCTCTGCTCTGTGGGTCCTTCTGAGCAGACAGCGCTGGAACAAAGAGTGGTCAGTGCCCCAGCTCTGTGTCAGGGCTGGGGCACCCTGGGTTCCCAGGCCCGCGAGCGGCTTCTCGTGCCACTTCTGCCAGAAGTCCTGGTGACTCCTGACAGCGAGGACTGGGCAGAGCTTAGAACACTGCGGGGGTGGGGCGGGGCACAGGGCTTCAGAAAAGACTCCTGGGGCCCCGCCCCCCACGCTAAGCTCAGAGATCAAGCCCCCCCTCCCAGCCAGAGTTGGTTGGGCTGTGGGTCATCAGGGGGTCTTGGGGCGTCAGGGCCAGAGCGAGCCCCCTCCTGGGGTGCCGGCTGCCCGTCTGGGCTTGACTCCCTGGTACTGACCACGTGCTCTCGGTCGCTTCCTGAGTCACTTGGGGACAGGGACTGAGCCGAGGGGACTTCCTCGGGGCTCTGGTACAGATGCACCCTGAGGGCTGGCCCGTCCTGCCCTTGGCGGGGGGGGCGGGGCCCTTGGGAGAGCAGCAGCTGCAGGCTTTGCCCCAGCTGCAGCAGAGACCCTCGGCATGGTTCTGTACCCCCCTTGGGCTCCCTTTGTCCATTGGCGCTGTTGAGAAACCAGATCTGAGGCCCTGGGGGCTGTCGCGAGGTTTTCCTGGCCCATTCTCAGTCAAGGGCAGCTCCTGGAGGCCACGGTGGGCCGCGGGGGACCCCATGCGGAGGCTGAAGGCCATGGTGGGCCGTGTGGGACCCCAGGCGGAGGCTGGAGGCCATGGTGGGCCACGGGGGACCCCAGGCGGAGGCTGGAGGCCACGGTGGGCCGCGGGGGACCCCAGGCGGAGGCTGGAGGCCACGGTGGGCCGCGGGGGACCCAGGTGGAGGCTGGAGGCCACGGTGGGCCGCGGGGGACCCAGGTGGAGGCTGGGGCCAGGGTTCACAGCAGCCCAGGAGGCCCTTCCTGTCCCTGCCTTAGCTGGGCCGTCACCCAGCGCCAGTGTCCAGTGTGGCTCAAAGTGTCCCCAAGCCCCCACTCCGTCTTGGGGCCTTGGAGCTGGGACACCTCCATGGTGCTGTCCATGTACATCTGTGCCCCGGACGCAGAGGTTAATCACGTGTCCGGGAGTCTGGTGATGGGGCCCTCCCCACTGCAGCCCTGGGGGGGCCTGGACTGGCTCTGGGGGGAAGTGGCCCTTGAGCCCCTGGGGAGAGTGAGCTGCAGGGGGTTGGGGGAAGTGGGGCGCAAGTGGAACTGGCCCCAGTGCCCAGCACGACTCAGGCTGTGGCTCAGAGACGGCCTAGCAGGGACTCACCAGAGAACCTGGCTGGGTGGCCCTCAACTGGTTCCTTAAGCTCCCCGGGCCTCGGTTCCTTTGGGAGAGTGACCTGGCGGCCACGGGAGAGCTTGACGCGGTTCCTGAAGCCTCTGGGCTCCTGGCTGAGCCGCCCGGCCCCGCCCACCTCAGGCCCCGCCCACGCCCAGCCCCGCCCACCTCAGGCCCCGCCCACGTCCAGCCCAGTCCCGCCCACCTCAGGCCCCGCCCATGCCCAGCCCACCTCAGGTCCCCGCCCTGTCAGCCTCAGACCCAGCCTGGCTCTCCTCAGGACCCGGCCCACCTCAGCCCCTTCCCACCTCAGGCCCCGCCCCTTCCCCCATCCATCCCCACCTACCTAGGCTCCCCTGCCCATCCTACCTCAGGCCCTGCCCAACTCAGAGCCTCCCTGCCTGGCCCACCTCAGACCTCACCCCCACCCAGCTCTGCCCCGCCCCGGTCCACCTCAGGCCCCGCCCCCAGCCCTGCCCTGCCCTCCTCAGGCCGCGCCCCCACCCAGCTCTGCCCCGCCCCGGTCCACCTCAGGCCCCGCCCCCAGCCCTGCCTGGCCCACCTCAGGCCGCGCCCCCACCCACCCCAGCCCTGCCCGACCCTCCTCAGGCCACCCACACCTCTCACCCGCACTTCCGGCGTCTCCCCACAGGGGCGGAGGAGGTGCTGCTGCTGGCTCGCCGCACGGACCTGCGGAGGATCTCGCTGGACACACCGGACTTCACCGACATCGTGTTGCAGGTGGACGACATCCGGCACGCCATCGCCATCGACTACGACCCGCTGGAGGGCTACGTGTACTGGACGGACGACGAGGTGCGCGCCATCCGCCGGGCCTACCTGGACGGGTCGGGGGCGCAGACGCTGGTCAACACCGAGATCAACGACCCCGACGGCATCGCGGTGGACTGGGTGGCCCGGAACCTCTACTGGACCGACACGGGCACCGACCGCATCGAGGTGACCCGCCTCAACGGCACCTCGCGCAAGGTCCTGGTGTCAGAGGACCTGGACGAGCCGCGTGCCATCGTGCTGCACCCGGTGATGGGGTGAGGCGGCTGGGTCGGGTGGGGGGCGGCGGCCGCGTGGCTGGCACAGGGCGTGGGGAACGCAGACTGCTCCAGGCCGGGGGTGGGGGCCTGAGAACTTGCATCTCTGAGCAGCGCCGGCCCGGGCTGCTGTGTCCGTGTGTAGGAAGCTGAGGGGACAGCTGCCAGTGGTTCTTCCCCGGGCCTCAGCATGGAGTCGTCCACCTGGGCTGTGTCTGGGCCATCCGTGTGGATAGTGGGCATGGCTGCGGCACCTGCTGCTGGCCGGGGTGGGCACCGGTGTACAGTTGCAGCCCAGAGAGGCTGAGGGACTTGCCCAGGGTCGCACAGCCAAGAGACCAAGGTAGGGGTGGCGCAGACCGGCTCCACTGTGCGTGTTAAGGTCACATGAGAATGGAGACCTCAGTGGCTCGGGGGACCTTCCTGGGGGCAGAGGAGCCAGAACACACACCAGGCAGAACCAGAGGGAGGAGATGCAGGGCTGGGGCCGGGGACAGGAAGTGGACAGCTTGCCCTCGAGAGGCCGTGACTGGAGCCGGAGGGGCCCGGAGCAGCCGGAAGGCAGACGGGAGGGCGGTGGCCACGGCTGCCACCTGCAGAGCATCCAGCAGGTGCCACACGCGCGCCTGGGCTCCGTGGGCACTGTGACCTGGCCCAGGTGCCCGCGTGCTGTCTCTTCCTGCTGGGCCTGCGCTGGGGGCTGGGGGCTGGGGTGCAGGCAGGGAGCCAGGCCCGTCCTTTCCTTACGGGGTCCTCAGGGTTTTCAGAAGCCTGCCCCCAGACGTGTGGCTGCCCCAGGCCCTGGGCTGTGGGAAGGAGAGGCGCCCAGGGCCTGAGCAGCCCGGCTCGGCACCCGGGTCTGCCCCTGGTCTGGGCACGCCTCCGACGGGTCCCACGTACTCCGGTGGCCCCACGCTCAGCCCTGGGAACGCTGTAGAGACCGGGTGGACGGATGCTGCCATGGTGTCGCTTCCCCTGCAGCCTCATGTACTGGACAGACTGGGGGGAGAACCCCAAGATCGAGTGCGCCAACCTGGACGGGCAGGAGCGGCACGTGCTGGTCAACACCTCCCTCGGGTGGCCCAACGGCCTGGCCCTGGACCTGCAGGAGGGCAAGCTGTACTGGGGAGACGCCAAGACCGACAGGATCGAGGTGAGCCAGCCTCTCTGGGCTGCGGGGGCTGCCCAGGGGCGGGCAGCAGTCCAGGGGGCTGCCAGAGCAGGTGCATGGCGCTGCCCGGCTGTGTCGGGGCCCCTGCTCCCTGGTGTCCGTGGCACCGCTTTTGCCCCATGTTGCAAAGCACAAAGTTCAGACGGCAGGAGCAGCGCCTTCAGGTCCACTGCGCAGTTTAAGACGGGAAGATGGATGCGGACGAGGCCGCAGGTGACCGCTGCCCGCTCTGGTGGCTGCTGCTGAGTCAAGGACGGTCGTCCTGGTGTCCTGGTGTTTAGCTGTGCGCGCCTGCCCGGGGAGCGCTGGGTCTGGGCTGCGTGCTGTGATTTGATGTAAGTGGCCACGCCATGCCCGTCCTTTGGCCACCTGCTGTTCGCACACCTGCAGCTAGGTGCTCCGGTGCCAGTGGCACGTCCGTTAGGTTGGGTCCCTGTCCCGGTGGCTCGCTCTGCTCCCATCGCTTCTGGACGATCCCTGTGTGGTCGCGTGGCCCATCCCACCCTCTGCATCACCTGGGTGCTTCCTGGGGCTCCTGGGGGAGGCCCGAGCTGGGCGGCTTGGGGGCCAGTGGGGTTGAGAGCAGGTGTGTCTATGCCTGCTTCTGAGTGGCAGGAGACTGGACTCCGGGCTGGGGCACGCTGGGTGGACGCCCCTTCCACGAAAACCCAGGGGGCCGCAGCTGCAGCCATTTCCTGTTGGAGTTCTCTGGGAATCAGCATTGCGGGAGCCCTGGACATCCCTCTGCTGGGGGCAGCCGGAAGGTGCTGGAAGGTGACATTCACCCTCCTGGGCCTGCTGCGGGCATGCTATCCGCGCATGAACCCTGGGAGCGAGTTAGGGACCGTGGCCAGCAACGTACAGGCCTTGCCCATTTATCCCAAAGCAAGGTTTTTTTTGTTTTGTTTTTTTAACGTTGCAGCAAACATAACATAAAACTGACCACGTATTTTCTTTTTAAGATTTATGTACATGAAAGGCAAAGTTATTCGGAGAGAGGGAAGGACAGAGGGAGAGGCCTTGCACCTGCTGGTTCACTCCCCAGATGGCCACAGCAGACAGGGCTGGACCAGGCCGAAGCCAGGAGCCTGGAGCTCCATCGGGTCTCCTGTGTGGGTGGTGGGGCCCCAGCACTTGGCCATCTTCTGCTGCGTTCCTGGATACGTTAGCAGGGAGCTGGGTGGGAAGTGGAGCGGCCGGGACATAAATTGGCACTCATGTGGGATGCTGGCGTTGTAGGCAGCAGCTTAACCTACTGCCTCACCACACCGTACCTAGAACCAACCATTTCTAAGTGGCTTTTAGTACCTTCAGTTGTGCAAGTATCTCCGTGTCTTCTAGAACGTTCTCATCACCCCGAAAGGAAACCCCCCATAGCACCTTTAGCACTCACCCCATTCTCTTCTAATCCCCCCAGCCCTGACTGCCCCCCACGGGCTTTCTGTCACCAGGGTTTCTCTGCTCTGGACGCTGGTGAGGCCGGGATTGTCCAGTGTGTGGCCTCTGTCCACGGCAGCGTGTCTCAGGGCCACTCCTGCTGCACTGGACCTCAACACTTGATGTCCCTCTGTACCTGCTGCGTTTCCAGGACGGGAGTAAATCGTACGGGAGTTCTCACGCCCACTGCTGTGGCTCTGGTGGCACTCGCTTTGGGGATGCCAGACAAGGGCCCTGCAGCTGGCAGGCCCTGTCCAGCGCTGGCTTCCTCGTGGGGCTGCACCGGACACCACAGCTGTGCCTGCGGCCCTCGCTGGCCGAGCTGCCGACACAGCTGTGGGCACGGCCAGCCGGGCAGCTCCATGTTTATCTACCTGGGAGCAGGTACTCGGGTCCGGGACAAACCCTCAGGCCATCCTATCAGGTGGGCTGCCCTGGGTCCAGACTGCTGAGTGCAAGCTTCGGGGAGGTCCCACCCCCACCCCCACGCCTTCTCGTCCTGGAAACTGCATCGGGGCTGGCCACTCCCAGGGGACCAGTAGCACCTGATCGTGTTGCCTGCGAGGCCGAGTTCCAGGGCCTGGGGTGCCCCGCAGGTGCTCCTGGGAGACGTCCCTCAGTGCCTGTTGCCGGGCCTTTGCACCAGGCTGGCCACCCAGGTGCAGTGGCTGCTGGGGGATGGATGGGGTTGTGGCAGCAGCCGAGGTGCATGGAGCCACGTTTACCTTTGTGCAGGTGCGGTCAGACTCCAGGAGGGCGGGAGGGATGGTCGGGCAGGTGTGGGCCGGGTCAGGAGAGAGGCCACGCTCGTAGCGGTGGTGGGGTTCCCCAGAGGTTGCGATAGAGGCACTGAAACAGCGCAGTCTGAGGGTCCAGGACCAGTGCCAGCCCACGCTCGTTTGACCCCCAGTCTTCGAGCAGAGCGGGTCTTGTTCGGTGGGGTGTGTGCGAGGCCCGGCTGTGAACACAGCCAGGTGCTGGGAGACGGGGCCGTCGGGCTGACAGCCTGGCTGTCCCCGGGAAGAGGCCGCTGGGCTCCTGGTGTTCTGCCCGCCCCTGGGAGGGCATTGGGGTGGCTGCGGCTGAGCCCCGATGGCCTGGGATGAGAGCAGCAGTCTGGAGAGGCTGCGGTTTCCTGTGGGTGGCAGAGCAGAGACCATGGGGCCGACCCGGCAGCCCTTCCCGGGAGTCTCCTGCTGGAACTCGGGCTCCACGCCAGGCCCTGACAGCCCCCTGGACGCCCACGCGGTGGCAGCCCCCCATGGCCAGCTTGTCGCCATCCTCCATGACAGTGGCGGGGGACAGGGCGTGGGCTACCTGAGCATCCCCTCCACCCGCGGCGGGGACCTCCTGGAGGTCAGTTCTGATACCTGTGGGCTGGAGCCCTGGGCGAGGCCTGACCCACTCGGTGTGGCCCACATGGGCGTGGGCTGGGGTCTATTCCTTGCTCCTCCACAGCCGCCCCCCCCCGCCCACCCTTCCAGCTCCCGACCTAGGAATCCCCGTGTGGTGTTGGCTTTGTCCCCGGGGCACAGCCACGCGTCACTTTCCCAGTGTGGAGCCCTTGGGGTTGGAAGGTGCAGCTCTGCAGGTGCCTGTGGTCCTCCTGTGCTCTGCCCTCCCACCCTGCCCCCCTGCCCCACTGCCCCCCTCCCACCCTGCCCCCCTTCCACCCTCCCACCCTGCCTCCTGCCCCCTGCCCACTGGGGCTCCCAGGCCCAGCCCCAACTCTCTTCCTCTGACTGGCCTCCATCTCCCGTGCTGTGCCCCACCCCCACCCGACACAGCTCTGTTTGCAAAACTGACCAGGGTGGGGGATCCCTCGTCCCCCTCAGGAGACTCTGACCGGGCTCAGGCCCCCTCTGCGCCCCCCGACCTCGCGGACACCAGGCCCATGACCTCCCCCGAGCAGTTTCCCTCATCCAGAGCTTGCCCTGGCCCTGGCCTCTGCAAACCTGGGTCACCTCCACCCTCGGCCGTGGCCTCATGGATGGGGCTGAACTGCCCAGTTCCTTCCTGGGGCCGGAAGCTCCCGCAGCTGTCCACTGCTCGTGCTCCGGCCTGGTCACGGAGCGCCCGTTTCACTCCTCTGTGAGCGGGCACGCGGGCGCCGCTGGCGTCTGGCTGGACCGTTGCGTTATTTTTGGACGTCACGCCTTGGGTCGGGTTTCCTGTTTGAAAACGTGAGGCTGTAGGCGCTCCCGCGGCAAGTGCCGAGGTCCGTGGCTGCGGCAGGATCCAGCCCTGCCAGTTTGCTGTACCCCCCAAGGCAGGAGCGGTTTGTGCTCTTGCTAGTGGCTGCGTCGATGTCACAGAGTAGGGGCTGGTGGTGTGGCACAGCGGGGGAAGCCTCCACTCGGGACCCTGGCGTCTCACATCAGGGCGCTGGTTCAAGCCCTGGCTGCCCTGTTTCTGACCCAGCTCCCCACTAACGTGCCTAGGAAAGCAGCAAAAGGTGGTCTATGCCTGTGGGTCCCGCCACCCCCGTGGGAGACCTGGGTGAGCTTTGGGTTTTGGCTTCGGCCTGGACCAGCACCGATCTCTGCTGCAGCCGTCTGGGGAGTGAACCAGCAGGTGGAAGATCTCTCCCTCTCTGCCACTCACTCGCTCAGCCTTTCAAATAAATAAATCTTTACAAAGTCGAAGGATGGTGTCTCACAGTGTGGGAGTGTTACATGGATTCAGGTTTCAGTGCCCACAAGTGAACTGGTTTTTATCAGTGAGGTTTTAGCGGCCACAGCCACACCGTGGTGCCCACGAAGCTGCTTCTGTGTCCAGAGACTGCTGTGGCCTTGACCATCCCGTACACGTGAGGTCTGCCGGCTCCCGGCCTGCAGTCGCCTCCCAAGCTCACTCCTGGCTCCTGCCCTTGTGGGTGTCTGGACTCGGTCCTCCTGGGGTCAGCACAGCTGTGTTCCCCGTGTCTCTCCTCCTCAGGCTCTGGCCTAGGGGAGGTGGACGCCTGCTGAGCTGGGCCCGCAGGGACCTGGGTGGGAGCGCCCGCCTGGCCGGGCCCGCAGGGACCTGCGTGAGCGTGCCCGCCTGGCTGTCCCTGATCCGCAGAGCTGTTCTGTGCTGGCTGCGCTCAGCATTGGCCTGTCTGGGGTCCTCTGAGAGCGCTGAATCCTGCCCACAGCGGGCCCGTGATGGCAAGCCATTGAGGTGACCAGCCTGCCGCGGGCCGGGGTGGGGTCTTCAGGGAGGCCCTGCAGCCTGGAGCCACCACCCTGCCCTGTGAGCATAGCCCCACCATCCTGCCCTGGGCACAGCTCCTCCACCCTGCCCTGCCCTGTGGACACAGTCCCTCCACCCTGCCCTATGGGCACAGCCCCTCCACCCTGCCCTATGGGCACAGCCCCTTCGCCCTGCCCTGTGGGCACAGCCCCTCCACCCTGCCCTGGGGCGCAGCCCCTCCACCCTGCCCTGGGCACAGCCCCTCCACCCTGCCCTGTCCTGCCCTGTGGACACAGCCCCTCCACCCTGCCCTATGGGCACAGCCCCTCCAGCCTGGGAGGAGCCAGTCATCTCCTCCCCCTCCTTTTATTTATTTATTTGAAACTCAAGTTACAGAGAGAGAGAGAAAAAGGATCTTCCACTAGCTCGTTCATTTTCCATCTCTGGTTTGCTCCCCAAATGGCTGCAGTGGCCTGGGCTGGGCCAGGATGAAGCCAGGAGCCAGAGCTGCTTCTGGATCTCCCACATGGGTGACAGAGGTCCAAGCACTTGGGCCATCCTCCACTGCTTTCCCAGGCCATGAGCAGAGAGCTGGATCGGAAGGGAGGAGCCGAGACTCAAACCAGCGCCCACGTGGGATGCTGAGGCTGCAGGAGGTGGCTTTACCTGCTATGCCACAGCGCCAGCCCCCGGGTCACTTTCTTTATAGAGTTCATGTACAGCAGCTGGGGACCCTCCCCAGCCTTGACTGCTGTGTGTGAGGAAGGGGCCAGGGGCTCCGGGCTGGTTTGAGCCCCGCCTCTCGGACCACCTGTGCTTCTCCCACCTGCACTGCTTTGGCTGGAAACCCAGAGTAGACCCCTCCCGGTGAGGGTTTTATGGGAGGGGGCGCAGCTTCTCACGTGTCCCCTTTCTGTGTCCCTGTTGGGTGCCCTCCCGTCGTGGGGGCTGGACACCAGCAAGAACGTGACAGCGTGAGCCGTGTTCATTCTGTCTCCTGCTGTACTGTGCTCACCGGAGCAGCCAGCAGTGGTGTGGAGAGCTGGGGGGGCAATAGGTGCACCCAGAGCCCCGAGCTGCGGGTGCTCTCTGGTCCGACCCAGCCTCTGCACCGTGGCTGCCGCGACACCGGGCATCTGACACTTACCACCTGCCGTTGGGGACCAGGCCTCGCTGTCATGTTGCACTCCCTGCATGACCCAGCAGTGGCGGCAGGTCTGATCCTGGTATAGGTGGAGGAACAGCTCTGTGGGGCTGCAGGGCCTCACCCAGGTGCAGGCTGGGACAGGCGCCCCCGCTGCCCGCCCCTCCAACCGACCAGCAGTTTTGTCCTGTGCCGTCCAACAGCAGGGCCCAGGGTCCTTTCAGCTCATCATGCAATTGGCCTGTGTCTTGCCACCTGCAGACCAGAGGGTCTGTAGCTTTTCTGGTGTAGTCTGGCTCCAGGCGCCTGCTGGAGCCTGCCGTAGACCATGTCCTCCCTCTGACCACCTCCCTCCTCCCTCCTGCCCTGATGGCCGAGAGCCCAAGTGTCATGTCTTTTTTTTTTTTTTTTTAAAGATTTATTTATTTGAAAGGCATAGTTTCAGAGAGACAGAGGCAGAGAGAGAGAGGTCTTCCATTTGCTGGTTCACTCCCCAAATGGCTGCAATGGTTGATCCAAAGCCAGGAGCCAGGAGCTTCTTCCAGGTCTCCCGTGTGGGTGCAGGGGCCCAAGCACTTGGGGCATCTTCTGCTGCTTTCCCAGGCCACAGTAGAAAGCTGGATTGGAAGTGGAGCAGCTGGGACTTGAACCAGTGTCCATATGGGATGCTGCCACTGCAGGCGGCGGCTTTACCGGGTGTGTCATGAATTCATCCAGTCTTCCCGTCACAGGGCCCTGCCCCGCTGCTTGTCCCTGTGCCTCGGGTTAAGGCCATTTGTGGTTTGATGGGATTTTCTCCCCTGCACTTCCGTGGTGGTTGCGTCTGATCTCGCTCTGTCGGGAAAGATCGAGGTTTTGCATCTCAGGGTACGCAGAGGGGAAGCGTCTGAGAGCGACAGGTGTAGCTCAGGGACGTGGGGGACGCTTGTTCCTGTCCTGTAAGCTGTGTGGTGGGTGTGAGCTGGTGCTGTCCTTGCTGCACCTGTGCAGGCATGGCTAATCGATCCCAGACTCCTTCAGTGCAGCGCAGCGCTCTCTGGTCTGAGACCCACCCCTCGGTACTGCAGGCAGATGCCACCCGTGGGTCAGCAAGGATAAGCTGGAGGACACTCGTCTGTCCATTCTACCTGTGCTAGCACAGCGTCCCCGCCCAGGTAGCTGTAGGAGAGGGCCCCGAGCTGGCGCCCGTCACTGTCACTGCTCCCTGGCCCAGACGATAGTCGCATGATGGAAACGTCATTTGTCTGGCTGGAGCTGGTAGCACCTGGCAGGGGACAGGTGCAGCGGAGCATCCTGGGAGTTGCAGCTGTCTACTCCCGGGCAGCTCGGGTCTGCGGCTGTGGTTGGCGCAGCCCTGGCCCTCCAGGCCCTTGTCTCTGCCGCCCCAGGTGATCAGTGTGGACGGGACGAAGCGGCGGACGCTCCTGGAGGATAAGCTGCCGCACATCTTCGGGTTCACGCTGCTGGGGGACTTCATCTACTGGACGGACTGGCAGCGGCGCAGCATCGAGAGGGTGCACAAGGTCAAGGCCAGTCGGGACGTCATCATCGACCAGCTGCCCGACCTGATGGGGCTCAAGGCCGTGAATGTGGCCAAGGTCGTCGGTGAGTTGGGGGCCTGCGCTGTGGCTGTGCTGCGCTGACTGGGAGGAGGTGGGGACCCACGTGTGGACCCACATGGCTGTTTGGGGCCGCTCTGGAGGGCAGGGCGGTGGCTGGGGGGTGGGATGTTGATGGGACATGGTCAGTGGTGTGGACCAGGGTTGTTGGTCGCCATTGCTGTATTCGTGGCTGCGTTGTTGAGTGCCTATGTGTGGCCAGACCCTGACAAAGCCCCTCAGTGCCCAAAGCAACACTGTTGCCAGCGGGGGGAGGGAGCGGAGCTGCTCAGTGAGCAGGCAGCCAACCTGTGCAGTCACCGGGACTGCCCGGCCTCCAGGGTGTCCAGCCTGGGCCCCGCAGAAATCTCACCCAGGAGGTCTTTGTTGGACACAGTGACGTCCCTCTGGAAAGGAGTCCAGGTGCAGGTGCACAGGTTACACTGGACGCTGTGGCCGCAGGCCGGGCCAGGGACGGCAGCTCTGTGGGGCCCGGGGCTTGGCTCCTGCCTGCACTCTGTGGGCAGATCAGGGAGTGGACGAACGAGAGCCCAGTCTTGCTGTAACGTTGCTCGTAGTCGGGTGGGCCCGGTGCCCCGCCTGGCTGCATCCAGGAAGTCGGGGTGACTGAGCGTGGGATGGGGGAGCGGGTGGGGGGAAGGGTGGCTGAGCAAGGGCCTGGCAGGGGCAGTCGGGTGGCCGTGGGGGCTGTCTCTGTCGAAGCCCTGTCCGCTGCAGACCCGGGGCTCCGAGTGATGTCCGGAACAGAGCCGTGAAAGCCCGCGGCTCCGAGTGAGCTGAGATGGCTGGGCTGTGATTTGGAGCTGAGGCGTCGGCTGGCTCTGGCTCTCCCTTGGTCTGGGAAAGGATTACTTTATTTTTTTAGCTGAAACACTTCACACCAACGCGAAACCGAGCTTAGCAGTGCCATGGCGGCAGGCTGAGGTCAGAGGCTGGTCCAAAGAGAGGGCCGCTCCGGTTACTGCTCCCATAGCCTAGAGGCGCCTGCGGCTGTGCCAAACCCTGACTCTTGGAGGTCACTGGGGGTGGCAGTGAACTGAAGGGTCCCAGGAGCCGAGCTCGGGCCAGGATGCGGGCCCTGGTTCCCGTGGGCTCCCCACTTCCGGTCCCCTCGCCCCTGCCGGCGCCCTCGCCGCACTCCCCTGCAGCCCGTGCGTTCGCTTCCAGGCACCAACCCGTGCGCGGACGGGAATGGCGGCTGCAGCCACCTCTGCTTCTTCACGCCCCGCGCCACCAAGTGCGGCTGCCCCATCGGCCTGGAGCTGCTCAGCGACCTGCAGACCTGCATCGTGCCCGAGGCCTTCCTGGTGTTCACCAGCCGGGCCGCCATCCACAGGATCTCCCTGGAGACCCACACCAACGATGTGGCCATCCCGCTCACGGGCGTGAAGGAGGCCTCGGCGTTGGACTTCGACGTGTGCAGCAGCCACATCTACTGGACGGACGTCAGCCTGAAGGTAGCGTCTGCAGTGGGCGGCCAGGGCTCGGCCTGTCACTGACGAGTGGTGGGGTTTGTTGCAAGTTGATTCAGGCTGATGAACAAGCCGGGGTGGGTGTGGCTAGCAGACCTGGTGAACACTCACACCCTGGCTTCTGAGGGGGAGCCCGGGGCTTAAACCGACAGTGACCGCTGACACACACACCACCCCCCCCCCGTGCCTGTCCGCATGGCACATCCCTTCATTCAAAGCTCAAGTGCAGGGCCCGCGTCGTGGCATAGCGGGTTCAGCCTCTGCCCATGACGCGGGCATCCCGTTCAAGTACTGGTTCGAGTCCCGGCTGCTCCACTTCCGATGCAGCTCTCTGCTAATGTGCCTGGCCCACGTGGGAGACCTGGATGGAGTTCCAGGCTCCTGGCGTCAGCCTGGCCCAGCCCCAGCCATTGTGGCCATTTAGGGAGGGAGCCAGGGGATAGAAGATAATCTCGCTCTTTCGCTGTCTCTTTGTAACTCTGCCTTTCAAATGCATAAATAAGTCTGAAAAAGCAAACCATGGATGGTGTTTCGATGTAGCAAGTCAAGCTGCTGCCTGCAGCGCCGGCCTCCCACGTGGGCACCGGTTCACATCCCGGCTGCTTCACTTCCCATCCAGCTCCCTGCCAGTGCGCCTGGGGAAGCAGCAGAAGATGGCCCAGCGCTTGTGCCCTTGTGCCCACGTGGGAGACCCAGATGGAGGTCCAGGCTCCTGGCTTCTGCCTGGCCCAGCTCTGGCTGTTGCAGCCACGTGGGGGAGTGAACCAGCACTTGGGCCATCTTCTGCCCTAGCAGGGAGCTGGATCAGAAGTGGAGCAGTCGGGCTCAAACTGACAGCAATATGGGGCGCTGGCACTGCAGGCAGTGGCTTAACCCGCCACACCACAGCGCCGGCCCCCTCTTGTATTTTATTGGTTCCTTGGGGTAGTTTCAGCGGTGAGATTGCTGGTGTGAGGCTGCACGTTTTGAAGACTTGAGAGCAATGTCTGCGTGAGGTTTGCATGATACACGTGTCCACGCCCAGGTTGCTTTTCCTACGAGGGTGCTGTTGGGCTGCACGTTGAATGCCCCCTCTCAAACGCCCAGTGCTGGCCAGCTGGTCCCGAGCGCAGTCGCCGGCTGCTCCGGGCCTCTGATGCCTGCCCCTCGTGTCCCTCCCCCCCCAGACCATCAGCCGCGCCTTCATGAACGGCAGCTCGGTGGAGCACGTGATCGAGTTTGGCCTTGACTACCCCGAGGGCGTGGCTGTGGACTGGATGGGCAGGAACCTCTACTGGGCCGACACCGGCACCAACAGGATAGAAGTGGCCCGGCTGGACGGACGGTTCCGGCAGGTCCTGGTGTGGAGGGACTTGGACAACCCGAGGTCGCTGGCCCTGGATCCCACCAAAGGGTAAGGGTACGCGTCCCCGCCTTTCCCCCGTCAGCCCATGCGGCGGCGTCTGTACTCAGTGATGACAGCTGTGCTGACTGCCACTAGCTTGCACGTGGCCTGGACTGGCCGGACGCCAAGGCCAGAGCGTTGGCAGGGGGCTGGAAGCTGCTGTGCCAGGCACCAAGCTGGCCACTGTCGCCTGGGCCTCCTGGGAGCCTGTCGGGGGGCTTTACCTGCCTTGCAGTGCCTCTGCAGGAGCCGAGGGAGGTAGCGGTGACAGCCCAGCAGGGGCCCAGCCGGGTCTCCAGGAAGGGGAGCTGGTGAGGGCCACGTGGTCCCTGCACCGGAAGTAGACTCAGCCCTGCGCCCGTCCCCCGTGCCTCCCAGCTACATCTACTGGACTGAGTGGGGTGGCAAGCCGAGGATCGTGCGTGCCTTCATGGACGGCACCAACTGCGTGACGCTGGTGGACAAGGTCGGCCGCGCCAACGACCTCACCATCGACTACGCCGACCAGCGCCTCTACTGGACTGACCTGGACACCAACATGATCGAGTCGTCCGACATGCTGGGTGAGGGGCTGGGCGGCCGGGCTCTGCCCAGGGGCTCTGCCCTGCACCTCGGCACCCGTGCTGTAGCTGGGGTTTGGGGAGAGGCCTGATGGATGCTGGCCTTAACCGCAGGTTCTGGCAAACCCTGCTACCCAGACTCTCATCTGATCCCACGCCTGCGGCGGAGGTTTGCGTTGATGGGGAGACAGGCTCAGGGAGGCCGTGCGGCGTGGCCTCCAGTTATAGACCCAGGGGTTGGGGAGCCCCCCAGAGCCCAGGGCCACCACCTGTGCCCGCCATTGTGCTGGGAGCTCACTCGGGCTCCCAGCACCCCCTGAGGGTGCTCTCGTCCCCCTGTTCCCTGGGCTGGGGGAGTAGAATGTCAGACGGGCTGGGGCTCTGCGGGCTCACGTCTGGACCCCCAGGCAGACAAGGGGACAGATCACCATGGCTCCCGTTTGCAGGGGTGCGGTTGTGCCCATTTTGCAGATGAAGAACCTGAGGTGTGGGCGAGCAGAACGCCTCGTCCCAGGGCCGGAGCTAGGAGCTGGCGTCTCGGGGGGCGGGCTGCACTCTGAGGCTCCCAGTGCTGGGTCGCAAGGCCACACTGAGGGCTCTGGCCCGAGATGAGACCAGTCACAGCACGGCCATGGTGGCCGAAGGTGACAAAGCTCGCCCATCCCGGTGTGTGGACGGGCTCCGGGCAAGGCGGCCAAAGCTGAAGCCCCAGCGCATGGCCACCCTGTGCCAAGGGCCTAGCTGGCCCCTGCCTCGTGCAGTTTCCCCTCTGCCTGTCTTAGATGCCACGCAGCGCCTGCCTGGTTAACCGTGGGGGCTGCAGTGCCTGGTTAACCGTGGGGGCTGCAGGGCCTGGTTAACCATGGGGAGGCTGCAGGGCCGTGGCAGGGCCTGGTTAACCGTGGGGGGCTGGAGGGCCGTGGCAGGGCCTGGTTAACCGTGGGGGCTGCAGGGCCGTGGCAGGGCCTGGTTAACCATGGGGGGCTGGAGGGCCGTGCAGTGCCTGGTTAACCATGGGGGGCTAGAGGGCTGTGGCAGGGCCTGGTTAACCGTGGGGGGCTGGAGGGCCGTGCAGTGCCTGGTTAACCGTGGGGGGCTGCAGGGCTGTGGCAGTGCCTGGTTAACCGTGGGGGGCTGGAGGGCCGTGCAGTGCCTGGTTAACCGTGGGGGGCTGGAGGGCCGTGCAGTGCCTGGTTAACCGTGGGGGGCTGCAGGGCCGTGGCAGGGCCTGGTTAACCGAGGGGGGCTGCAGGGCTGTGGCGGTGCCTAGTTAATGCGGGAGGCTGGAGTAGCAGCGCCCGATGTGGCCCCGCGCTCTGCTGTCACACGTGTGCCCCGGTTCCCCGGGCGATGATGGTCGCTCACTGGCAGAGCTCCTGGGGCGCGAGGTCTCTGACCTGGTGCAGGAGAAGCCTCTCTCCGCTCGAGCCCCGGCGCGTGTGTCATGGGGAGGCCTCCCGTACCCCTTTGGCCTCATTTTTAAAGTGACTGTTCCCTGGGATGAAGTCATCAGCCTCCAGACTGGGAACAGGGGTGGGCTTTGGCGCAGCGGTTAAGGCGCCACTTGGGACAGCCGCATCCCGCAGCCAGTGCCTGGGCTGGAGCCCGGCTCCACTTCCCATCCAGCTTCCTGCTGATGCACCTGCAAGGCACAGCTGATGGAGTTCATCCGTCTCCACCGCCCGTGTGGGGGCCTGGAGTCAATCTCCAACTTCTTTTTCTTTTTTTTAAAGATTTATTTATTTATTTGAAAGTCAGAGTTATACAGACAGAGGAGAGGTAGAGAGAGAGAGAGGTCTTCCATCAGCTGGTTCACTCCCCAATTGGCCTCAATGGTCAGAGCTGGGCCGATCCGAAACCAGGAGCTTCCTCCAGGTCTCCCATGTGGGTGCAGGGACCCGAGAACCCGGGCCATCCTCCACTGCCTTCCCAGGCCACAGCAGAGAGGTGGATCAGAAGTGGAGCAGCTGGGACTTGAACCAGCGCCCATGGGATGCTGGTGTTGCAGATGTGGGCATTGATGGACAGGGCTTTCCCACGGCCACATGCTCAGGAGCGGGGAGCCGGGTGGCCTAGGCTGGGGGACTGCGGAGCTTGGTTTGTTAAAACGGGATTTTCCAGTGCCGTGCAGCTGGCCAAGCTCAGAGCACTGAAGGAGCACCTCACAGGTGGCTCCTACAGAGATGGGGGGCGGCTCCAGCGCCCTCACCCCTGCGCCCAGCCTCCAGCTTCTCCCCACGCGTCCCAGCAGCCGCCTCAGCAGTCACTGCCTCTGGTGCTCTCTGGGTGGATAAGCTTTGCTGTGGCAGAACCTTCTAGAAGTGTGTCCTGTGGCAGGTGCTGTTTTGTGTCCTGCTGCTGTGGGCTGTGGTTTCTGTTCCCGGGCCGCTTCTGTCACGTGAAGACCCCCGGGGGCCTGTGGGCCGGCGTCTGGGTCGTTGCTGGCCTGCAGCTCTCTGGAGGACTTTTGCTGCCGGGGACGGTGCCGTACGCTCAGGCCTCTGGCGGGGAGGCTCGGCTGCGGGTGAGCCCGTCGGTGCCGCTGCCAGGCCGTGCTGACGCCACGGGTGTGGACGGTCTCCCCGCAGGGCAGGGGCGGGTCGTGATCGCCGACGACCTCCCGCACCCCTTCGGCCTCACGCAGTACAGTGACTACATCTACTGGACCGACTGGAACCTGCACAGCATCGAGCGGGCCGACAAGACCAGCGGCCGTAACCGCACCCTCATCCAGGACCAGCTGGACTTCGTAATGGACATCCTGGTGTTCCACTCGTCGCGGCAGGACGGCCTGAACGACTGCGTGCCTAGCAACGGGCAGTGCGGGCAGCTGTGCCTCGCCATCCCCGGGGGCCGCCGCTGCGGCTGCGCCTCGCACTACACCCTGGACCCCAGCACCCACAACTGCAGCCGTGAGTGCCTGCCCGCCTGCAGCAGCTGGCCCTGGGGGCTCCTCAGCCGGGTGCACGGGGATGGTTGAGCAGGTTGTGCACTGCACGGAGTCGGTAGAGCTGCCCGGTGGCCTCTGGCTGGTCCCAGGCTGTGGAGTCTGAGGCATCTTTGAATGTGGAAACCCGCCTCTAGGGGGCAGCACCCGTTCGGGCGCTCTGCACTGTTCATGCATTCAGCGAGGGACTCCCCTGGCCCCTGCTTCTTCCCAGACAAGGAGCCCAGGCACAGAGCTGCGCGGTAACCTGCTCAAGGCCACACAGCTGGACTCAGGCTGGCTCCGGGCGGCCATGCCGTCTCCTAGTGGCCTCTCGGGGTGGGGTGGGGGGCTTCTTGTTCTCCTACAGTGGTAAGAACAGTGACATTCAGGACAGGGGTGACTTCCTGCGTCCCTGCCGTGGTACTTCTGTGACAGCCGCAGCGTCCGTAGCTCGGCCCCGCCTCGGCAGGCGACAGTCCTCACAGCGTGGTGTCACCCGGCCCTCTCTGCCCTGGGCTCATGCAGGCCCTGAGCTGGCCGGCGCTGGGCCTGGCTCCCTGCAGCCCGGGTCCCCGTGACCCTGCTGCTCACGTCCCTCCTGGGCGTGAGCCTGGGGGCTCAGGAGGCCGTGCCAGGGCCAGGAGCCAATGTTGTCACCTGGGTTCCCTCTCCGCGGCCGGCAGACCTGGGGTGGCACTTTGGATTTCAGGACGCGTGCCCTGGGGCGCCTCCATGCGGGCCGAGTGCTGTGTCTGCACCAGGCCACAAGGGCTCCTGTCTGGACCCCTTTCCGCCGTGAAGGAGGGGCCCTGGACAGCAGGTTCTTCGTGTCCCTGTGTCACTCTGAGGAGGCTCGGGAATGGCTCCGGGCACCCCCAGGCCCTCCCAGGCCCTCCCAGGCCCTTCCAGGCCCCAGCTCCCTTGTAAACCAAGACCCAGGGCCACAGGGAGACTGCGCCTTACGGGGCCTCCAGGCGTCGGCACGCGGCTCCCTGCTGTCCCGTTACCTGCGGCTCACCGGCCCCACTCCTCGAGGCCCGTCCCCTCCTGGTGCCATCAGCCACCCACATGGGCGTACGTGGGTGGACCGCAGGCTACTCGCGGGTGACACACGTGTTCGTGGCTCTGAGTGGGGCCTTCGCTGCCATTCCCTTCCTTCGGTCCGTTGTTCTAATGGTAGATGCCGTCCCCGGTTCAGAGCTGACACCTGCCCTTGCACACGACCGGGGGGCACGGCCTTCGTCCTGTGGTCTTCCTCCGCGGATGTCCGGCTGTGCAGGTGTGGTGTGCTTTTCAGAGTCCAGCGGGAGGGAGGCCAGCTGTCCGTCTGTCCATCCACCTGTCCATCCTTCCGCCTGTCCGTCCATCTGCCTGTCCTGGCCGCATCCCTTGCAGCCTGCGGGTGCCGACGTGCCGCCCACCGGTCTCTTTGCTTTGCTCCAGCGCCCACCGCCTTCTTGCTGTTCAGCCAGAAATGCGCCATCAGCCGGATGATCCCGGACGACCAGCGCAGCCCGGACCTCGTCCTGCCCCTGCACGGGCTGCGGAATGTCCGCGCCATCGACTACGACCCGCTGGACAGGTTCATCTACTGGGTGGACGGGCGCCAAACCATCAGGCGCGCCAAGGACGACGGCACCCAGGCAAGTGCACCTGCTGCTTCCGTGGGGAGACCCCTGGCTGCCGCCCCCTGTGCAGCCTGGCCCCGGTCAGGGTGAACGGTGATGGCCCTGCCGGGTCCAATCCTGAGCCGTGTGGGACCCTGGGCCTGGCCAAGCCTGGGGGAGTCCCCTCTATGCAGGGCGGCTGTGCCTGCGTGGGCGTGGGTGCCGTTGGTCACGCCACATTTATCCTTTATCTCGTAGTCCATTCTCCCGTGACCCTGAGCGTCGGTGCTCTCGGCCGACAGCACGCAGGGCTCATGGGAAAAGCAGTGCTGGGGCACAACACTCAAAACCCCAGAAGCAAAGGGTCCCCGTCCCTGGAGCGCCCGGCGCAGGCACGTGCCGCGGGGAAGCTTGCTTCCGTTGCCCCTTCCTGGTTTCTGGGTGGTTTCCAGTGTCTGCTGAGCAGACGGAGTGTCTGCATGGCCTGCTGTGCCAGAGGCCCGGGGCCCAGGATGGCGCTCACCCCAGACGGCCGAGCCTTTGGGAGGGGCCCCTGGAAGGCGGGCCTCCGGTTGTGGGGTGTGGCCCCCGAGCTCTGCAGAGGGGGTCCTTATGGAGCCCGAGTTTGGGATCGGCCCCTCGCTGGAGGCCGTGTGATGGGCTGTGTGGTCTTGGCCTGGAACCTCCCCGCTGTGAGCTGACCGTTGACCTGCCCTCGCGAGAAAGCTGGCTCCTCGGGGCTTTGCCGTGGCAATGCGGGGCTGCCGCGTGCACGCCCCTGGCCTCCCTCAGCTGGAGGCCGGCGCTGTCTGTCCAGCTGGCTGGCCCTTTGCCAAGGCGCGTCGCCCAGCAGCAGTGCTGAGGTCACAGGTCATAGCGCCAGGTGTGTGTCCTTGGCTGGTGGTGGACAGCCACTGTGGAGGAGGTCACAGGCGGCTGGGATCTCCATGGCAGCAGTCGGGGCAGAAGTTATAGAAGCAGGTGCCTGCCCTGTGCTGGGTGTGGGGACAAGCCCACCCTGTGCTGGGTGTGGGTGACAGCCGGGTGCCCGCCCTGTGCTGGGTGCAGGGACAGAAGCCCGCCCTCTGCTGGGTGTGGGTGACAGCCGGGCACCTGCCCTGTGCTGGGTGCGGGTGACAGCCGGGCGCCTGCCCTGTGCTGGGTGTGGGGACAGAAGCCCACCCTGTGCTGGGTGTGGGTGACAGCCGGGCGCCTGCCCTGTGCTGGGTGTAGGGGGACAGCCGGGCACCTGCCCTGTGCTGGGTGTGGGGACAGAAGCCTGCCCTCTGCTGGACGAGGGCGGCAGTGTACAGCTCTGCAGAGCCCAGGTGTTACTGAGGCTGTGCCTCCTGCTGTCTCCGGTGCATTGTTGCCTGGAGAGGCCCTGGGCAGCCTGGGAAGAGGAAGTGGGCGGAGGCTTTGAAGAAACAGCCTGGAGGAAGCCCAGGCTTCTGTGTGGGAGACCCCAAAGCCAGGACACATCCCCCAAATGCAGCCAACGCACAGAGTCAGGCAGTGCTGTGGGGATAACGGGCTGGGTGGAGGCCCCTGAGAGGCGCTGAGGTGGGATCCCTTTACCCTCCCCTGCACCCTGGCCTCTTTCCCCGCCCCCCTGCACCCCAGCCTCTTTCCCCGCCCCCGCCCCTGCACCCCGGCTTCTTTCCCTTGGGGGAGGGGCCGTGAAAGGGGATCTCTGGTCTCTGCATCTGCTGACCTAAGTTAAAAAACCATTTGAGGGTCTTCCATCCCGGGAGCTTGCATCCTGGGACACAGCAGGGAGACGTCTTGGCCAGGCCTGAGGTCCTGGGGCCCCGCACCTGTCGGACACTTGGGGTGAGCCAGGGACGTGACCACCAGCCCGGTGTCACTCAGCTGGGTCCCTCGGGCGTCCTTGCTCACGGGGCCTGGGACCCAGGGTGGTGCCGAGTCTTCCGGAAGCCGGTGTCCGGATCTGCCTCTGCACTCGGAGGTTGGGAGAGGAAGGTCACTGGGGTCTTGGCCTCCGGGCGCGCCGAGGGCCCGTGACTGCTCTCCCCGGCGCCAGTGTGGTTTCGCTGCTGTCTCCACAGCCCTTCATTCTGATGTCTCCGAGCCAAAGCCAGAACCCAGACAGGCAGCCGCACGACCTGAGCGTCGACGTGTACAGCCGCACGCTGTTCTGGACGTGCGAGGCCACCAACACCATCAACGTGCAGCGACTGAGTGGGGAGGCCGTGGGGGTGGTGCTGCGTGGGGGCCGCGACAGGCCCAGAGCCATCGTCGTCAACGCCGAGCGAGGGTAGGCAGCGACGACCCTCTCTAGGATCCCAGCCCTGTGGTCAGGGCAGAGAACAGGCGCGCAGACGTGGTCACGGTCACGGCCAGGGGGCTCAGCAGGGCAGCTCCTGCTGGTGGGGGCGGGGAGCGGCTTCTAACTAGCCAACCGCAGAGGTTAATCCTGGGCCGGCTCCAGGCCACCTTCCTCTGGAGTAGCAGCGCTGTCTGCTGGCTTCGGGTGACCCTCGGGGTTCCTCTTGTTTAAAAAAAAGTTGGAGCGGCGGCATGGCAGAGAGGGAGAGACCGAGATTTTCCGTCCACTGGCCTGCTCCCCAAACAGCTGCAAACAGCTGGGCTGGTCCATGCTGGAGCCAGGAGCGGCATCCGGGTCTCCCACGTGGGTGCAGGGCCCCAAGCACTGGAGCCGTCATCTGCAGCCTTCCCAGGTGCATTAGCAGGGAGGCGGATTGAAGTGGAGCAGCCGGGGCTGGAACCAAGGGCTGCAGCCTGGACGCGGGGGTCCCATGCAGTAGCGGACCCCGCCACCCATCCCTCAGGGCCCTCCCCTCCAGGCACTCTGTCCAGTGGCCACCTCACTCCCCTTGCTGCCTGGCACGCATGTGCCTCCTGGGACCTCTTTGTGGATACTGACCTTGATGGAGGGCCCGCCCTGACCGAGAGCCCTCTCACGAGATCCTTGACTCACTCCCAAAGACCCCGTTCCTAACTAAGCTCACATTCCGAGGCTCTGGGCCGGACACTGAGCTGCCAGGCCTGGGCTGGTGCTGGGCGAGGCGCTGCGGGCCAGGGCAGCCCCTACCCCAGCCACGCCTTACCCGCTGCCACTTGCAGGCACCTGTACTTCACCAACATGCAGGACCGCGCGGCCAAGATCGAGCGCGCGGCCCTGGACGGCACGGAGCGCGAGGTCCTCTTCACCACGGGCCTCATCCGCCCCGTGGCCCTCGTGGTGGACAACGCGCTGGGCAAGCTCTTCTGGGTGGACGCGGACCTGAAGCGCATCGAGAGCTGCGACCTGTCAGGTGGGCGCCCGTCTCCTGTCTTCCTCATTGCAGGCGAACGCAACCTGGTCCTGCAGGTGCACCTGTGGGTTCCGGTGGGGCCCCACGTGCCAGAGGCTGGCGATGAGGCCCAGAGAGGGCGAGCCGGCTGCTCAGGGTTCCCGCGCACCTGTGGGCGGGGAGAAGCAGGAGGCGGTGCCTGGGGGTCCCTCCCAGCTTTTCTTCTTGGTGGGTGCCGCGCTTCCAGGGGCCCCGGCGGAGGTCTCCCATCTGCTTGGTGCCCGGGAATTGTCCCAGCCCCCAGCCCCGGCCAGGGCGTGGGTCCCCCGTGGGGCCCTGGGGTCCTCCCTGTGAACCTGCGTTCTGCTGAGCCAAGCCCATGCCCTTCCCCAGGGGCCAACCGCCTGACCCTGGAGGACGCCAGCATCGTGCAGCCCGTGGGCCTGGCCGTGCTCGGCCGGCACCTCTACTGGGCTGACCGGCAGCAGCAGATGATCGAGCGCGTGGAGAAGGCCACCGGGGACAAGCGCATGCGCGTGCAGGGGCGCGTGGCCCACCTCACCGGCATCCACGCAGTGGAGGAAGTCAGTCTGGAAGAGTTCTGTACGTGGGGTGGGCAGCGGCGTGGGCGGGGCGCTTGGAGACAGGCAGGCAGGGGTGAGCACACACTCGTGCACACAGACACACACCACCTCAGGTACACAGACACAGGTACACACACACACACACCACCGCAGGTACAGACACTCACAGAAACAGGTACATACACTCACAGAAACAGACACACACAGACACCCCACCGCAGGTACAGACACACACCACTGCAGGTACACACACTCACAGACACACACCACCACAGGTACACACACAGAGACACACAGAGACATTGCACCACAGGTACACACAGACACACACAGACAGACACAAACACCTCCGCAGGTACACACAGACACAGGTACACACACACATAGACACACACAGACACCCCACCACAAGTACATACACGTACACACACACACAGACCCTCCGCCGCAGGTACACACACAGACACAGGTACACACACTCACAGACACACACCTCCGCAGGTACACACAGACACAGGTACACACACACATAGATACACACAGACACCTCACCACAAGTACATACACACACACACACACACAGACCCTCTGCCACAGGTACACACACAGACACAGGTACACACACACACAGACACACACAGACACCCCTCCACAGGTACATACACACACACACACAGACCCTCTGCCACAGGTACACGCACGTACACACACACCCCACCACAGGAACACACATGCACATATTTACACCACCGCAAGTACACACACAGACACACATACCCCACCACAGGTACACACACACGCACACACACTGCTGCAGGTACACACACATAGGTACACATAGACACCCCGCCACAGGTACACACATGCACTCACACACACCCTACCACAGGTACACACACACACACCCTGCCACAGGTACACACACACGCACACACTGCTGCAGGTACACATACACACAGACACCTCGCCACAGGTACACGCACAGACACAGACACACACCATTGCAGGTGTATACACACAGACACACACACCCTACCGCAGGTACACTCACGCACACACACAGACACACCACCTCAGGTACAGATACACATAGACAATGCGCCGCAGGTACAGACACACACACACACACACACACACCCCACCACGTGTCCAGCGTCCAGAGGCCCTGGCAGGCCTCCCCTTCGCTGCAGAGTGGCCGTCTGCCACCCAGTGTCTGAAGCTGACCCTCGCGTGGGGCAGACGTCCCCGCACTGTGTGGGCACCCTGGCCTCAGCTTGGGGTCGCCGGCCTGGGCTCCTTCCTGGGGCTCTGGGGAGGAGTCCATTGCCCAGGACCCTCTGTCCTAAGAGACCTTCCCTGGATCCTCCCGAGCCCCCATCTCAGCCCCGGAGCCCCCGCCCCGTCTTACAGGGCCCTGTGGTGACGCCCATGCCCGTTCGTGTCCCCGCTGATGAACTCAGTCGGCTGATTAGCAGTCTTCACTTTTGCCTTAGGAGCTCGCAGAGTGGCCAGCCTGCCAGCCCCGCCCATCCACGCAGCTGGGGCGTGGAGTGGGAAACGGGGGCGTGTCGGGGTCCTGCCTACCCAGGGCTGGGGAGAGGCAACCGTCGTGAGCGGGGCCACGGCGCTCCCTGGTGCCCACGGTCTGTCCCCACGCAGACAGGACCCCTTCTGCGATGGGCTAGCACCCCGTTTCCCGCCATCTCCTCTCTCACAGGCGTCCGCTCCCGCGTGCTGCAGGGAGCCGAGCACGCGCTCTGCCTGGCCCCAGCCCCGCCATCCCTCGGGCCCCCTCCCAGCCCCGCTGCCTGCGCTCTCGTCCCCTCCGTGCCTGGGCTGTGAAGCCGGCAGGGCGGCCTTGTCCAGGATGCGCCCGCTCTGCCTATGCCACAGCTGCCCCGGTGTCCAGCCTGCTTCCCTGGCGCCTCGTGCTGCAGCCCTTGCCCCTCGACACCACACCCGGCCCCCGGCCGCCCTCTGCGCCCCTCCCTCGCCCTCCTGACTGTCTGAGCGACTCCCGCGACTCCCTCTGCCCACTGGGCTCAGGAGCCAGCGCTTAACCTTGCGGGCCGCAAGAGTGCCAGCCTGTCGTCGGCCTGTTCTGGGTGTGGCTCCGTGGTGATGCTGAGCGGGGTGTCCCGGGCACTCACTTCCTGGCCCCTGGCTCTCCCCGGGGGCTCACAGGGCTTTTCTGGGGGCTCTGTGCTCTGTGGCTGGGGGCTGGCAGCCCCTTACTGCTGACAGCAGAATCGCAGCTCCCTGGTGTCATGGGCCCTGGGCACGGCTGCAGGGGCCGGATGGCGAAGGCAGAGCCATCGGCGTCCAGTCCCTGTCGCCCGCTGCTGTTGCCGGGGGCTAGGTGCCCTGCCCAGCTGCTCCCCGTGGCTAAGGGGCTGGCGGCCCCGGGGACGTGTGACGAGCAGGGCTGGGCGCTGACCTGAGTGTCCCTTGGGCGAGTGGGGGATATCCAGATGGGCTCCCCTGGGACGTGGGCCACCCAGCCTGCTGCCCCACGAGATGGGGGTGTGAATAAGGCTGTAGGGAACGCGCCACGCCCATCCACACGTGTGTCCTCTGTGGCTGCCTGGAGAGGCTGAGAGAGGTGGGCTGGGCCGCACAGGCCGGGCATCTCCCCTCCCCACTCCTGTAGCACCTGCCGACCCTCATTTGTGAAACTGCCGAATCCTGTGCTGAGGAGGGGGCGCTGAGAGTTTGCTCTGGGGGCTGGGGGTGGGGGCAGAGCCTTTTCCCTCCTCCCTTCTCCCCTGGGCTTGGGTGGTCGCTGCCCCCTGTATCCATGCCCCCCACTGCCACCACCCCACCTCCCGAGAGCGCAGGTGTTGTGTGCGTCCTCCTGAGTGCTCGGGCCAGGGAAGGCGTGGGTCTGCTCCTTGCGTACTTGGGCCGGGGAGGGCGTGGGTCTGCTCCTTGTCCCTTCCTGGTCTGGTGGTCTCAGGAGTCCCTGGCCTGCCTGAGCACTTGTTCTCACACGGGCTCACCTGGCCGTCATCGCCTCCACCTTCCAGGCCCCGGCCCCGGCCCTGACGTGGGAGGCAGGACCTGACACCCCGCCCCCCGCTCTGTCCCCACAGCCGCCCATCCTTGTGCCCGAGACAACGGCGGCTGCTCCCACATCTGCATTGCCAAGGGCGATGGGACGCCGAGGTGCTCCTGCCCTGTCCACCTCGTGCTGCTCCAGAACCTGCTCACCTGTGCGGGTAGGTGTGGCCCTGGGACCACACGGGAGCTGCCCCAGTGCCTGCAGGAGCCCCCAAAGTCACAGCTCCGTGGCCCAGTCTCCAGATCGTCCCCTCATTTGCCTTCCTCCCTTAAATTCTTATTTATTGGAAAGAGTGGCAGAGAAGAAGAGAGAAAAAGAACTGTATTCCATCTGCTCATTGATTCTGCAAATGCTCACAACAGTGGGGCTGGGCCAGGCGCTGCATCCTGGCCTCCCACGTGGGTGACAGGGACCCACGCGCTTGGGCCGTCGTCTGCGCCTCCAGGTGTGCCAGCAGGAAGCCGGGCGGGAAGCAGAGGAGCCGGGACTCAGGCGTCCGAGCGGCTGCTTCACCCGCCGAGCCGCAGCGTCTGCTCCCTCGGGGCCCTGCCGTTCCTGCATCCCGCCAGTTCAGGTGGCGGCGATGTTTTCTACCTCCTACTAAGATGACTTGTGTGGCTCGTGTGTTGTTGAGAAGTGTGTTGCTGAACTCCGAGAGTTGGGGGTGTTCCAGCCATCCCTGTACTGATACCTGGTTCAATTCCACCGTGGTCTGAGAGCTCCCTTGATGTGACTCTTATTCTTTAAATGTGTTCAGGGGTGTTTCATGGCCCAGCATGTGGTTCCGTGTGTGCTTGAGAAGAATGTGGATGGAACATTCTGGAAGCACCTGTTGAGACGGCTGATTGGCAGTGCTCCTGACTCCCTGCTCAGGCTGTCAGTGGTTGATGCGGCTGTCGAAGTCTCCAAGTCCATTTCTGCTTTAGTCCTTTCCCTTCTACCCATGACCCTCTGCTTCCCCTAAGGCCACGCGGTCAAGAACAGAGGCTTTGGGGGAGACGGACGAGGGTTCAGATCCCAGCTCTGCCATTTCCCTGCCGGGCAGCAACCCAGGGCTGGCCACTTGCCCGCTCTGAGCTGCCTCTTCCTCCCCTACCTGGGGGCTGCTGGGAACACCAAGGGACAGCTCGCCTCTGGGTCCCTCGCATGGCATGTGGGAGTGCCCACCGCCGTCATGGGTGGCGCCTCCATGCGGGCGGCACTCAGCTCTGGGAAGCCCGGGGGTCAGGCCGTCCCTGCCACATGTAGCGCCACCCAGTGGCTCCGCAGGTGCAGCACTGTCTTACCTGGCCCCTGCCCAGTCCCTGGCGTTCAGCCGAGGGCCGAGGGGACGTTCATGGCTGCCTGCCCCGCTGAGCTGCCTGTAGGCTCTGCTCCACGCTCAAGGCCCAGACCCACGTGGGTCTGCAGATGCCCACGCAGTCCTGGCCAAGAATCAGGGCCATGGAGGGTGGCACACAGACCCCAGCACAGGGTGGACGCGCCCCGCTCTGTCCCCCGGGCACCTCCCCACAGCGGAGGGACATGTGTGCCATGCAGCTGCCGCTCGGGCCTTAGGGCGAGTGGCCCTTGCAGGAGCCTCCTGCACCAGAGGTGGCCACGCCGCCCCAGTGTCTCAGCAGCAACGCCGCCCGAGCCTGGTGCCCGGCTGCTGCCCTTCTGACTTAGGAACCCCTCTGAGCACCCTGCACCCTCGGGGGCTTCAACCCCAGTTCTGACCCCTGCCCTGGCGCGCGGGCCGTGTGGTCCATCAGAGCGCAGCCCCTTGAGAGGCCCTGGACGTCCTGTCACTGAGGCTCAGCTGAAGCCGCAGCCTTCGGCGTGGGGCCTTGGGCTTGGGCACCACTCCGCGCCGTCTGGTGGTGGCCCAGCCCAGGGATGGCCGTCACTGGCGTCAGTGACCGAGCCCAGTGGGCACCGTGGCTTCTTCCTGTTCCCGAGAGCCTGTGCTTTGCTCAGCTCCCGCATGCGTGGATCCAGCACAGGGCATGGGTCTGTGGCTTGGTTCCCTGGGCCGGGTCTCGGGCATTCCACGGCTGAGAAGCGAGGCCCGGCTGACAGCCCGGACCCCCTCCTTGGGGCCAGCCTCTGCTTTCTGACTCCCCCTTGAAGGAGGACGTCCTGGGCAGTGGAGCTTCCTGCGCCCTGACCGCGTCCCTGCCCCGGATTCTTCCCCCCGCGGCGCGGCCCGCACCTGTCTTCACTTGGGTTCTTTAAGGAGCGAGCTGCTAGAGTTAGGGCAGACACACGCAGAAATAAAGGCGTCATGGCAGACCTGGGGGCCCACCACAGCGGGGTCGGGGAGCATGCGGGACACAGAGGAGAGAGCCGGGGACCCCCTGGCTGCTGATGGGTGTCATCCAAGCAGGTGTCCAGCGGGGAGCTCTCAGGTGGTGATTCTAAAGCCTACAGGCTGGAGCCGACGCTGTGGCGTAGCGGGTAAAGCTGCCGTCTGCAGTGCTGGCATCTCATGTGGGCGCCAGTTCGAGTCCTGGCTGTTCCACTTCCGATCCAGCTGTCTGCCTTGGCCTCGGAAAGGCAGCAGAAGACGGCCCAGGTGCTTGGGTCCCTGCACCCATGCCGGGGACCTGGATGAAGCTCCCAGCTCCTGACTTTGGTCTGGCTCAGTCCTGGCCATTACAGCTTTCTGGGGAGTGAACCAGCGGGTGGAAGCTCTCTCCTCTCTCTCTGTCTCTCTGTCTCTCATAACCCTGCCTTTCAAATGGATAACATCCTAACAGCCGCAACAAGCCCCCAGGCACACCTCCCAGGAGGTTGTGCGGTGACAGAGGGGTCACGGGGCCTGTCTGGGAAGTCCCTGTGGGGCGCAGCTACGTCACTTGGAGCCGTCCCACGGGGAGGTGGTTGGAGAAGGCAGGGTCTGATCCCCGACGTGGGGGCTGGTGACGAGGTGCCCAAGGCCTACTTCCGAATGAGGAAGTTACGCTTCTGTTGGGAGTGGGAGCAGGGTGACATGAGAATCCCCCATGGGGTCAGGTGGTGCCACACAGGTTGGCACCTGCCTCCGTGTCGCCATACCCGGGCCACCTCTGCCACGGCTTCCGTCCAGCTTCCTGCCGACAAGCCCTGGGCAGCGGCAGGACGTGGACCTCCAGTGAAGCAGTGGGCGGCAGAGTCTCTCTCTGTCGCTCTGCCTTTCCAATGCGTAGAACAGGAAACAGCTCACCGCACGGGGACTCCCAGGGTCTCCAGCAGGAGGCGTCCCACTCCCTGTTCTCCTCTGCCCGCGGCGTCCAGGGTGCCCTCGCCTGTCCTTGGTCCCTCTCTGCAGGCACCGGCAGTATCACCCCTGGGTCCTGCGCCCCCCACTGCCCTGGGCTCCGTGTTCCCGCAGAGCCCCAGCCTGTGCCCCCCGCTGCCCTGGGCTCCCTGTTCCCGCAGAGCCCCAGCCTGTGCCCC
Source organism: Sylvilagus bachmani (assembly GCA_015711505.1). Classification (NCBI taxonomy): domain Eukaryota; kingdom Metazoa; phylum Chordata; class Mammalia; order Lagomorpha; family Leporidae; genus Sylvilagus; species Sylvilagus bachmani. The sequence continues at coordinate 107,550,342 of CM027387.1, forward strand.
GAGCTGCCAGGCCCCTGACGGCACTGAGTGCCGACCGCTCCCCCCTCTCCCAGCCGGTGCAGTGGACACTCGGCACGGCCAGGCAGAGACACACACCAGGGGTGCAGCTGGATCTGAGGGGGCAGGGGCTCGGGTTGCCCAGAGGCCTGTGGGGAGCCCGAGGCCCCGAGGGAGGGGACTGTCCCAGCTTCTCAGTGGTCAGAGCCGCTTCCTGCATGGGCAGGGCCTTTGGTGTCGCGGCCACTACCGGAACCTCTGCTTCCTAGTCAGCCGCCTTCCCCTCCATGGTGGAAAAGAGCGCAGGGAGCGACCATGTCCCCTTGCGGCAAACGCCAGAGCGGGCGGGGGCTGGCGAGCAGGTGGCCAGACGCGGGAGCACACGAGGGTGCGGTGTGTGCGTCCCCCGCTCCCCACACCCCCTGCTTCGGCGCCACGCGTGATGGTTTCTCTGTCTCGGCCGCAGAGCCTCCCACCTGCTCTCCTGACCAGTTCGCCTGTGCCACGGGGGAGATCGACTGCATCCCGGGGGCCTGGCGCTGCGACGGCTTCCCTGAGTGTGACGACCAGAGCGACGAGGAGGGCTGCCCCGTGTGCTCGGCCGCCCAGTTCCCCTGCGCGCGCGGCCAGTGCGTGGACCTGCGGCTGCGCTGCGACGGCGAGGCCGACTGCCATGACCACTCGGACGAGGCCGACTGCGACGGTGAGCCCCCGCCCCCGCCCCGCCCCGGGGCCCTGCCGCCGAGGGGCAGCCCCTGTCCAGGGAGGGAGGAAGGGGGCGATGGGCTGACAGGGAACCCTCGCCTTGGAGCACCTGTGACGATCCGTCCCGAGGCCGGGCCGGCCTCCACTGTGCTGGCGCCAGCAGGGTCAGCAGCCTTCACGTGATTTTTAAAGGATTTAGTTATTTATTTGAAAGGCAGAGTGACAGAGAGAGCGATCTTCTGCTGGTTCACTCCCCAAATGGCTGCAGCAGCCAGAGCTGGGCTGATTTGAAGCCAGGAGCCAGGAGCTTCTTCTAGGTCTCCCACGTGGGTGCAGGGCCCGAGCGCTTGGCCGTCTTCTGCTGCTTTTCCCGGGCGCATTTGCAGGGAGCTGGATCGGAAGTGGAGCAGCCGGGAATCGATCCGGCATCCGTGCGGGATGCTGGCATCGCAGGCGGGGATTTAACCCGCTGTGCCGTAACACCTGCCAGTCAAGCAGCCTTGCAGAGATTTGCCCAGGCAGCCCGGGCCCACTCTGACCTGCAGGGTCTTCCTCTAGACTTGGACAGCGAGGGCTGTCTCTCACGTGGCCCCTTGCCCCCAGCCCCCGTGTACCTGCTCAGCTGGCCGCCGGCCAGCATTGAGGCTGCAGGCGAGCGGGGAGCTCCTAGTGTGGTCGCTCTTGCCGCCTGCCCCAAAGCCTGTGGGGTCCTGGCACCGCCGCCTCTTTCGCCGAGACCAGATGGGCTGGGGGTGCTGAGAGCCTGGGAGTCCTTTCTCCAGACGGTTCTCAAAGCCAGGGCAAAGCCCTTCCAGCTTGCCTGTCCTCAGTGGAGCCGGGGGACGCCGTGGATCTGGGACGGGTCGCATTTTTGTAAAGAAAGCTTTATTTGTAAATATCGTGCTAGGTTGGTGTTTGGTGCACAACCGATCGCACAGCTACTTGTCGTGTGTGGCCCCGGAAGCCTGAGGATTTACCCTCCAGCTCTGGTACCCCGCTGTCCTCATGCCCTGGAGGCTGTGGCCGTGGCGTGGGTGACCCCGCCCCGGCCGGCCCCTCTGTGTGCTTCTGTACCACACGCAGCCCCCATGTCAGGCCCTCACCCGGCTCCCGCTCCAGGCTCTTGTTGCCCAAACTTCCCCACCTTGCTCGGGGGCCACAGACCATCCCACTCCTCACAAAACCGGGACCCCTTGTCCCCGGGAGGTAGAGGAGGGGTGGGCAGCGCTCACCCCATCTTCCTCTCTCTCCCTGTGCCCTGCGGGGCCTGCCTTGGCCTCCGCCCCTGGTGGCTCCTGCCCCCTGCGGCCCGGGAGCCCGAGGGCTGTCAGTCCCGGTGCAGGGCGGGCCTGGCCCCAGCAGGAGTGGGAGGCCCTGTGCTGCTGTGGAAGGGGCCAGTGGGCACAGTGGAGACCAGCTGCCGGGAGCCCTCGGAAGGGGCCCGTGGTCTGCTCTGGGTCTGGAGTGCCGACTGTCGTGCGGAGGCCGGGAGTGCAGCTTGGGCTCCGGCCGCTCTGAGCGCAGGGCCCCTCCTTGCAGCCATCTGCCTGCCCAACCAGTTCCGGTGTGCCAGCGGCCAGTGCCTGCTCATCCGGCAGCAGTGCGACTCCTTCCCCGACTGCGTGGACGGCTCGGACGAGCTCATGTGTGGTGAGCTGGCTCCGCCCCTCACTGGGCCTGGGCGGGGGTGGGGGCAGACGGACAGACAGTGTTCCCGCGGGAGCTGGGGACCCAGACGGTTGGGAGGTGGGCACTGGGCCTGGTGGGGAGGCGGCAGCCGGCAAGGGACGCTGGATGCTGTGGGCATCCCTGGCCGGGGATGGCCTGGTCCCGGGATCGAGGTCCAGAGGCACCGTCCCTGTGAGCATGGCGTCCCGTCCCGCCCCTGGGGACCTCGCTGGGCAGCAGCTGTCACCTGAGCTCTCCCCGAGGGCGGGGCCGGTCCTCTCCCTGGCAGCCTGCCGTCTGTGAGTGCACACGTGAGATCACACACACACACACACCATACGGCCCTTTAGTGACCTGGTTCGAACAAGGGCTAGAGGATGGGTAGCCAGGGAGGGCTTCCTGGAGGCAGCGGCTCTTGGAGATCTGAGTCACACAGGAAGGGAGCTGGCATTGGAGGCAGGAAGCAGAAACGTGTTGACGTGTCGGGGCACAGGACCGGCCCTTCCTGGCAGGGACCCTGGGCTGAGCTCTGTGTAGGGGGACAGACTCACAGGGCTCCTTGCCACTGTCATGCCTGCCCGGGCCAGACTCCTGGGCCTGGGGCCACCAGGCAGCGACGGGGGGCCCTCCGGGAGGGGCAGTGCTGAGCCTCCTGTGTGTCCGTGACCCCAGCCCCCAGCCAGGCCTTGTCCCCCGGCCCACCGTTTCCTCCTCTTCCCCCGGGTGTTGGCTGGGGTGTGGGGTCAGCAGGCCGTCCCGATAGGAAGCTGCCCTCGTCGAAGCCCCACACGCTTGGGAGGCCTTGAGAGTGAGACCCCAGGAGCCCGCCCCAAGACCTCTGTCCACACCTGGGCCTTCCGGGCAGGTGCGCGCACCTCCTGCCCTGCTCTACACACAGGACGCACGGGCTCACATGAGGGCGCCCCCTCCTGGCCACTGCCGGGAGCGCCTGCCTGGACGGGGACGGGGTGTGTCTGTGGCAGGTGGGCTCTCCAGCCCGGATGGTCCTCCTCCCACCGGTGGGGGTGGAGCCTGGGCGGGGGCCGGCGCTGGCCTCTCTCACTGTCCGTGCCCCGCAGAGATCACCCGGCCGCCCGTGGACGACATCCCGGCTCATAGCAGTGCCATCGGGCCCGTCATCGGCATCATCCTGTCCCTGTTCGTCATGGGCGGCGTGTACTTCGTGTGCCAGCGCGTGGTGTGCCAGCGCTACGCGGGCGCAGGTGGGCCCTTCCCGCATGAGTACGTCCGCGGAACCCCCCATGTGCCACTCAACTTCATAGCCCCAGGCAGCTCCCAGCATGGCCGCTTCACAGGTGAGCGGGCCGAGGCGTGGGTGCTGGGCTGTGGGGGTGTGGCTCCGGGCCCCTCTCGGCACAAAGGCAGCCTGCCCTTGGGTGTTGGGCTGGACCTTGGTGTCCTGTGGAACCTGCCCCAGAGAGCCTCGCGTGGGGTCAGCTGGCTCCGCAGAGCCCACGATGGTCTGGGCTTGTGGCGAGGGCAGTCGCCACGCCCACCTGGCACGGTCACGGGGAGGGGGTCTGGGCTCGTGGGTGCACCCGCCATATGGCCAGGCCCTGCTGTGTCCGAGAGGGCGGATTCGGCAGGTGCTGAGCCCTGGGGACCCCCGTGGCCTCAGGGCCACCTCAGGGACTGTCTCAGGCCTGTTGTGACCACCGGATCTCCCCTGGGGTTTCCCAGGAGCTCCCGGGAGCCCACAGTGGAGCTGTGGTCATGGTCAGTGCTAGCCGCAGAGAGCCAGCCCTGCGGAGGCAGGGGGCCACAGGCTCTGTGCCGAGCCCCTGTGGAGGTCTCTTGGCTGGTGGTGGCGGGGTGGGGGTAAGGGTCTCCTGGTTTGCGGATGCCACCCAGAGAGCTCGTGCAGGGTGCGTGGGCAGAGCGAGGGGCCCGAGGCGGGGTGGTGACCTCCGGCGCCCCGCGCAGGCCTCTCCTGCGGCAAGTCCATGATGAGCTCCGTGAGCCTGATGGGTGGCCGGGCCGCCGTGCCCCTCTACGAGCGGAACCATGTCACCGGGGCCTCGTCCAGCGGCTCGTCCAGCACGAAGGCCTCGCTGTACCCGCCGGTGAGTGGCTCGGGCGCCGCGCTGTCTCACCTGCTCCCTCGCCACGCCCCTCCGTGGCGTTTTGAAACTCCCCATTTATTTATTTATTTTGCACTTAGGAGAGGGTACAGCTTGTTCCCTGTGGGTAACCTGGAGACCATGTGGGGATGTGAAGAGCTGGTGGAGGAGGGGCCTCACCCGCTGGTCGGGACGCCCGCCGCCCGCATCCCGGGGCCTGGGTTGGATCCCCGGCTCCGGCTGCTGACCCCAGCTTCCCACCAGTGCAGACTCTGGGGGCAGCGGCGATGCCCCCATGTGAGTTCCCCTGGTGGGCATTTGGGGAGTGACCCAGCAGACTGTCTCCCTGTCGCTGCGTCTCTGTCTCTGCTGGGCCGGAGGGCAGAGAGCCCCGCCCTGTGGGCTGACCGCTGGGCTGGAGGGCAGAGAACCCCGCCCTGTGGGCTGACCGCTGGGCTGGAGGGCAGAGAGCCCCGCCCTGTGGGCTGACCGCTGGGCCGGAGGGCAGAGAGCCCCGCCCTGTGGGCTGACCGCTGGGCCGGAGGGCAGAGAGCCCCGCCCTGTGGGCTGACTGATGGGCCAGAGGGCAGAGAGCCCGTTATCTCCTGGCTGCAGCACAGGAATTGAATCCCTGCAGGCCCCCGGGGCAGCGGCAGCATCGGGGAGGTTACGGTCCGGTGCCTCCGTTCTCCGGGCGCCTGCCACCTCCAGCTCTCAGCCCCAGTCAGGCCGCGCTTCCTCCACCCGGAGCTGTGTCTTCACCCCCAGCCTGCGTGTGGGGCTGCCGGAAGCGGCGTTCTCCCTCGGGCTCTGCTGAGAGCGGGAGGGGGCATCTCCCAGGCTGCCGGAGCTGGCACCGGGCTGCATTTTTAAACCTTTGGCTGCTTAAGCCCCCAGTCCCTGCCCGTCCATGGACACGTGCAGATCGGCTCTCCTCCGTGCCTTCCCAGGCTGCATGGGGCAGTGCAGAGTGTCAGATGTGTTCAGGGAACGACACACAGAAGGCACAGGAGGCTGTGCGGTTACGGGGCCCCACCCCTGAACGCCAGGGGGACCCCCTGTGCCCCAGCGCTGTCCACTCATGCAACCCCCCCCCCCCCGCCATGGCAGGAGCTGCCACAGAGCTTGGACATGGTGCAGGCCGAGAACAGCGTGACTGTGCCCCAGCTCAGCAGCGTAGCGTGCCGCAGACAGCGTGGGGCACCCTGGGGCTGCCCCTGCAGCCGGCCAGCTGTGGGAGGGCCCACTGGCCACGTGGTGCCAACCCCGGAGAAATATCGGGCCTGGAAACTCCGCAGTGCGTGGTTCCTATGCCCCTGGAAAGCTGAAAACGCTTAAGTCGAAATGTCGGCATCAGGGCCGGGCCGGGCCGGGCCGTGCCCGAGCCCTGGCCGTTCCTTCTGTCTCTGGAAGACTTGGAGCCCGGCCTTCTGCCCACGTAGAAGCCCCCGCTGAGGAGCAGGCACTGTCCCGGTTCCCGGCTTGCGGCGAGAAGGCTGGGTGGTACCTGGGCCATACCTGTCCCTGCCCAGGGGGTGGCGCTGGGGGCCGACTGCCTCTCCACCACCCGCTTCTGTGTCTCCGGCACGCTCTGGTTTGCTCGGCTTCATGGCAGAGCTGACCTCGTCCCGGCGAGCAGGCGTGGCCAGGCCCACCGTGGAGGCGGGGAGCTCCCCACGCAGGGGTAGAACGGCCACCCTTTTGAAGGCTGGTACCGAGTGTCCCGTCCCGGGGCAGTCCTCCTTCCCGCCAGCAGGGGCCACACCCACAACGCCGCCCCGACACAGTGTTTCCTGACAGACGGGGCTGCACCTGTCATGTGTGTTTAGGAGACGGCTGCTTTGTTTCCTGCAAGGGTACGTTCTTTCAAGAGAGAATTACTTCTCTATTTTCGTTGTCTGAACAAAGGCAGAGAGCGACAGAGAACTTCTGTTGGTAGTCCACCGCCCAAGTGCCCACACCAGTCGGACGGGGTCAGCCTGAAGCCACGAGCCCACGGCTCGATCCAGGTCTCCCACGGGGACCCAGCGACTCGACTGCTCCCTGCGCCCGCCCGGGGCGTGCAGAGCAGGAGCTGGATCCGAAGTGGAGGTGCGACTTGGGGCGCAGGTGCAGCCCGGTTACTGGTGGTTCTCTTGCTTGACTACAAGGCCTTGTTACCCACTCGGCCTGGTGAGGTACACGGCGCAAGTTGGCCTCGGACAGTGCTGAAAATGTGTGCGCCCCAGTTTTTTGACTTTTGGTTGGATTCGGGCATGTTTTGCCATTGACACAATGAAGCGACCGATCCTTTCTCTCTGTCTCCCTTAAATATTTTACTTATTTATTTGAGAGGCAGAGTTACAGAAGGAGACAGAGAGATCTTCCATGCGCTGGTTAACTCCCCATCCTGGCTGGGCCAGGCTGAAGCTAGGAGCCCGGAGCTCTGTCTGGGTCTGTGATGTTGTCCGCAGGGGCCCAAGCACTTGGGCCATCACCCGCTGCCTCCCAGGCGCATCAGCAGGGAGCTGGATCAGAAGTGGGGGTGCTGGGACTTGAACCGGGCACTCCCGTACGGAGGTTTAACCCTCTGCCACAACACCCAGCCCCTTAGCCCTCTTTTAGGCCTGGGGGAGTCGAGGCCCCGTGCTGCGGCCAGGAGGTGGGCAGCCAGGATCCTCCCAGGTCTGTGGCATGAAGGCCATGCTCAGTCCTTTGGGGCATGCCGTGAGTGTCCCGATGCCACCCAGGCCCTGCACATGCGTGTGCACACACAGGGCCACAGCGTGCAGGCAGTTTGGGGGGCGTCTCCCACGGCTGGCGGGGGTGGGGTGGGACCCCGTCCAGGTTCTGCCTCCGAGATCCTGGCCGAGCGAGTACCAGTGGTCAGTGGCACAGGTGCTTGGTGGGGACAGTGAGGACACTGCGGGCCAAGGGCTCCCCCTGGTGGATGGCTGTGCCCCTCTCGCCAGCCCAGCCCAGAACTGAGGACACTGGGCCTAAGCAGGGTGACCCCAGCTTGGCTGAGCCGGCCCGTGAGGAAGGCCTGTACCGGGCTGAAGCCCCGCTGACCGACGCCTGCCCCTCCCCAGATCCTGAACCCGCCGCCATCCCCCGCCACGGACCCCTCCCTCTACAACATGGACGTGTTCTACTCTGCAAACATTCCGCCTGCAGCCACGCCCTACAGGTAGGGAGGGTCCCCCCAAAGGGGTCCCAGACCCAGCCTCCCTGGGTAGGGGGAGTGCCTTCGGGAGCATCCGGATGCTGGTGGTCACTGTGCAGGGTGTGGGTGAGAGCCTGAATGGGCAGCAGCTTCCTGACCTTTAACCTGGAGGTCAGCCAACATGGCCCACCCCCATCTCCCAACCCCTGGGGAGAGCCTGGGGGAGCTGCGGGATGGAGTGGGCTTTGCACAGGGACCCTCAGGAGCCTGGCGCCACCTGCCACCTAGTGGCCGTTTCTGGAACTGCAGCCTCAGGCCGGCCTGGGTTTCCAGCCCACTCCCTGCTGGGCCAGGGTCCTGCCGGGGGACCTGCAGTGCCTCATGCTGGGCCAGGGTCCTGCGGGGGACCTGCAGTGCCTCAGCTCCACATCCAGCCTTGCCTGTCACCGTCCCGAGCTGTCGCCCCTGTCCAGGCACACCCGTCCCACCTCACCTTTGCCCAGGCCCTCCCAGCCTGGGCCACAGCTCCGAAGGCTCCTCCCGCCCCCACAGGGGACTGCACCCCACCTTCCCGCCCACGGGGGTCCCTGCTCTGCAGGACGGGGGCTCCTAAACCCACCACGATCCCCGCCCTGGACCCGGCCCACACGAGCTGGGCGCTGGGGAGGCGTGAGGCCAGGCGATGTCCTGAGTTGGGCCGCTTTAAGCCATGACAGGTGGCCCCTGGCTCCTCGGTCGCAGCGTCTGCAGTTGCCACACGGTGGCCAGCGTTGTCGGGTGCTTAATGCCGTCACCACTCCTCAGCCTTTCCCCGTGGAATTTCATTCACCCTCTGAAACGGGCGGGCTCACGGAGCTCAGGGACGCTCAGCCAAGGCGAGCGAGCCTGGCCCGGCCACGCGGCCAAAGCCAGGCCCGCCTCGCGCCCAGCCTGTGCCTGCCAGGGACACGCGGCTACAGGGCCCCTGTGCTGGGGGGCAGGGGGCGGTGGCCGTCCACGCCCACCCGCTTGCCACCCTCTGCAGGTCCTACGTCATCCGAGGCATGGCGCCCCCGACCACGCCCTGCAGCACGGACGTCTGCGACAGCGACTACAGTGCCAGCCGCTGGAAGGCAAGCAGGTACTACCTGGATCTGAACTCCGACTCGGACCCCTACCCGCCCCCGCCCACGCCGCACAGCCAGTACCTGTCGGCCGAGGACAGCTGCCCGCCCTCGCCCGCCACCGAGCGGGGCTACTGCCACCTCTTCCCGCCCCCGCCGTCCCCCTGCACGGACTCGTCCTGACCTCGGCCGGGCGCCGCCCCCGGCCTCTCCACGCCCATGTAAATGTTTTTAAATATGAACAAAGAAAAAATATATTTTATGATTTAAAAGAAGAAGGAATATAATTGGGATTTTTACAAGATGTGAGAAATGTGAACAGTGACTGGTGGGCAGGGCTGGGAGGGCTTTGTACAGTGGAAAAAATATTTATAAACTGAGTTTTTTTCTAAGCCTAACTGCCATTCCTTCGTGCCCTGTGTGCCCTGGGGTTTGCGGGCGCCACCCCCTGGTGGCCGCAGGGTCCTGTCGCGCCTGCCCCGTCACGGCCACTCTGTGCCCTGCTCTTGCCGTCCTGCGACTCCACCTCGCACCGGGCTGTGGGCTGGGCCGGGGCTGCTGCCCGTTGTGCCGTCCAGGACATCGGGGTGCCCCTGCTGTACCCCATCTCCGTTGGCCCCGCCAGCTGGGCCCTGCTCTGCCAAGCCACGGGCCGTGGGCAGGTGAAACGGGGCGGGGTGGGGGGAGGGAAGAGGGGCCCTGAAGGGGGAGGGGGAGAGACCTGAGCCCCCCTGAGAGGGAGGGGTCAGAGAAGAGGCCCCCCAGGGCTGGGGATGGAGGCAGAGCGAGTGGCAGTGTCCACCATGGGGCCCCCACAGCCCCACAGCCTGCCTGGCAGTCCCCGTGGCGATGGGGCGGCGGCGTGGGCAGTGATGGAGACAGGCTGGGGCCGGTGCCGGTGCATGGCCGTGCCCCGGGGGCCCCGCTGGGCTCGGTCCAGCTGCCCCTGAGGCCTTGTCGGGAGCCGCCCAGGCGCCGGCCGGCAGCATCCTGGGTGAGTCGCAGCTGGGACCCACTGCAGCCCAGGGAGCTGATGAGGCGCCCAAGGTCTCACTGGGAGGGCGGCACAGCCCGCGGGGTGCGCGGGGGGGGGGGGGGAGGCCTGGGGCTCGGCCCCCTGCTGCGTTCCAGGCCGAGTCAGGCGCCTGGAGTGCTCAAGTCGCAACCCCAGTCAGCACGCAGAGGTCTCTGCTGACCCAGGGAGCTGTGGCCGCAGCCTGGGGCTCCCCAAGGAGCACACTGCTCCACCTGCAGCCAGTGAGGCTGGGAAGGGGTGGCTCCCCCCACCCCAGCATCACCCCCTTCCTGGGCGAGAGGAGCCAGCCGTGGCCACCTGCTGCGTGCCAAGTCCCGGTCTCAGCTGTCCCCCACGAGCTGGGCCCCGCCCTCGCTGGCTGCAGATCCCATGATCCGGGCGTGAAGCCTGGTGCTGAGAGGGCCCAGCAGGTCTGACTCACGTGGGGAGTGGGGCCGGCTTCCTGGAGGCGCGGCGTCTCCAAGGTGGGGCTCAGGACACCCAGTCTCCGTGAGGCAGGGGCAGCTTTGCACCCACTGCTTCCTCATTCCTGGATCCTCAGGGTGGGCCAGAGGACGCCGAGCCTCTGGCCCCTGCGCCGCCTCTGCCGCACCCCCGGGGTTCCCCCTCCCCCGCCAGCCCTGCCCCCCCCCCCCGTTGGGCGTGCCGTGCCCAGGGCATGGTTGGCGGAGGGGAGAGGTCACCTGCCTGGAGAGCCCTGGGTGGCCGGGTGGGGCGGGCAAGGCCACACCTGAGGGTCCGGACCACGCCTCTGCCTGGCCTTTGCCCCGTGACCTCTCCCTCTCCCTTCCCTTGGGTGGGGTGGGGGAGCTCACAGCGCCGGGTCCTTAGCCATGTGTTGGGGTGTCCCCTTGCACGGACCCTGGGGCCCCTGTCCTTGTGGGGAGGGAGATGCCTCCTTCCCAACCCCCACTGAACCCGAGCGTGGAACCTCCGGGCTAAACTGACCCCTCCCCAGGCCTCCCAAGTGGGTGCAGCGCCCAAGCACCAGGGCCATCCTCCGCTGCTTTCCCAGGCGAATCGGCAGGGAGCTGGATCAGAAGAGGAGCAGCCGGGGCTTGAACCGGGGTGCTGGTGTCAAAAGTTGCGGGGCCACAGTGCCGCCCCCTTCCCCAGGCTCACAGCCCGTCGTCCCTGAGGCTCCTGAGGCTTCCAGGAACCCCTCCCTGACCCCCCCCCCCTTCAGGTTAGCTTAGGACTGCACTGTGACACAGCTGGCCCCGCCACCCACCAGGGCCGGCTGGAGGAGCCTGCCCCAGGTGCCTGCAAATCTCTGATGGCAAATGAGCAGGAGTGAGGGTGGGCCAACCCGCAGTCCTCCCCTGGGCTGGACCCCCCCGCCCCGCAGTCCTCCCCCTGGGCTGGACCCCCCCGCCCCGCAGTCCTCCCCTGGGCTGGACCCCCCCGCAGTCCTCCCCTGGGCTGGACCCTCCCCCCCCACAATCCTCCCCTGGGCTGGACCCTCCCCCGCAGTGCTCCTCTGGGATGGACCCCCCCCGCAGTCCTCCCCTGGGCCGGACCCCCCCCCCGCAATCCTCCCCTGGGCTGGACCCTCCCCCGCAGTCCTCCCCTGGGCTGGAACCCCCCTGCAGTCCTCCCCTGGGCTGGACCCCCCCTCCGCAGTCCTCCCCCTGGGCTGGATTCCCCCCTCCCCTGCAGTC
>CM027387.1:107562237-107596616 GCA_015711505.1 Sylvilagus bachmani
CCCCACAGTCCTCCCCCGGGCTGTACCCCCCCCGCAGTCCTCCCCTGGGCTGGCCCCCGCCCCTGCTGCCCCCTCGGTGCAGGCCTGCCCCTCCGGCCCTGGGCGCCTCCTGCCCCGACCTGCCTACACCGCCGGCCTCCCACGGGCGGAGCCCAAGCCCAGGCAGGTGCCTCTGGCTGACTTCCAAGGCCTCTGCGCCCCCCCCCCCGTGCGGCCCCCCCCTGTCCTCCCAGGGCGTGCGGGGGAGGGCGCTCGGCCCCGCCCAGGTCACTGCCTGCGTGTCCCCGTCCTCACCCCGCCAGGGCCGCCTGCGACCCGGCTTTCCGTCCCGCCCGAGTCCGCGCGGTGGCCCACACCTGGGCGGGCACCTGGGCTGTCCGCGCCCCGCGCCGCCGCCTGGTCCGGCAGGAGCCCACCCGGGCCGTCCTGGGGGTCGCGGGCCTGGGGTCCCGGGGGCGGCGCGGAGGACAGCTCGCGGGGAGACCCTTCTCCCGGGAAAAAGGGAGGCCGGCGCGGCCTCTCCCGCCGCTCGCGCTTGGGAGGGCCACACCGGGCCGGGGGCACTCGGCGACCCTGGCCTTGACCCCCGCGCCCGGGGCAGCCACGTGCACGCGACTGGGGATCCCCGCCGTAAAAGTTGGCAGTGGAGAATGCGGGCATCGATCCCGCTACCTCTCACATGCTAAGCGAGCGCTCTACCACTTGAGCTAATTCCCCGGCCCCGCGCGGCTTCCGGCGCCGGCGCGTATTGTGACTCACGTCATCACCGGTCCCCTCGGCCCCGCCTCCCCGCCCGTCCCGCTCCCCCATTGGTTCCCTCGCGGCTCGGGCTCCACAGCCGCGATTGGTTGGGCTCCACTCAGTTGCAGGAGACATTGGCCGCTCAGATTGGTGGTCCGAGGCGTCCGTCAAGCAGAGGCCCTGCTGTTGCTACGGCGTAGGGGGGTGGACCGAGCCAAGTTTCTCCCGGTTCCTGATTTGCTTCCGCGACTCCCGGGTCCTAGAGGTTCCGGATCCGTCAAGCCCCTGGGAAAAAGAATGTACCCCTCGCGTTTGACTGACGAGGCCTGCGAGCCAATCGAAGGGGAGGCCAGGGAGCCGCTGCGCGATCCAATAGGCTGAAGGGGGCGGGAGAGGGAGGCCAATGAGGGTGGAGCCGGGGGCGGGCGCTGGGCCGCGATTGGCTGCGAGGCGGCCGGAGGGAGGGCGGGGGGACCTCAAGGCCTGCTTGATACGTCCGCCATTTTGGGCGCTTCGCTGATGGTGTCGGGGAGCGCGTTTCCCGCCTGAGCGCAACTAGCGGCGGGTCGTGGGCGCCTCCAGGTAACGGGGCGGGGAGGCCTCGGGGCGCGCCGCGGCGCGGGGGCGGGCGCGCGCGGGCGGGGGCTCGGCGGGCGGGCGGCCGCGTCCCGGCCCCGCTCCCCTCCCCCCGGCCTCGGCCGCCCGGCCCGGCCTCCGCGGCCGCTGCCCTGGCGCCTGTCAGCCGCGGCGCCGGCGGGCGGGACTGCGCGGGCGGCCGGCCTGGCGCGCCCGCCGGGGCCCGCGGGCCATTGTCGGCCTCCGTCCTCCGGGGAGCAGGTTTGGGGGTCTGGCTGCGCCGGGGCGCGCGCGCACGCACGAGCCGGCCGGGGCGCCTGCGCGGCCTTCGGGGGTGCGGGCCGCGGGGACCCCGAGCCCGGCGAAGTTTACTTTTTGCGCCCTCAAGGTCACGTTGCCATGGGCAGCGGGCGCCCCGCGGGGCCGGCCGGCGTCCGTGACCTTGCGTGGGCCCGGGGTCGGCCGGGAGCGCGCACGGCCTGTCCTGGGAAGCTGCCTCGTGTTGTGGAGTCAGCCGGGGGTCGCACTGGCTTTCTGGAGGGGCTGATGGCGCTCCGCGGGGTTCCGAGGGGGCGGCACGCAGAAGGCCCCAGGGCTTTCCTGGGATCTGCTCCTGTGCTTGTGGGGTCCTCCCGGGGCGGCCAGCCGTCCAGGCTCCCCCCCGCGCGCGGGCGCCCGAGCTGTCCCGGGAAGTGGGTTCTGATCCTGGGAGGCCGCTGCGGCTTGGTCAGAGACAGGAAGGAGACTCGAGCTTTTGTGCGAAGTCAAGAAGCCAAACACGTACCCAGAAACGTCTCCGGTTTGGGCTGGGGGCTTGACCAGGCCGCAGCTGCACGTGCACACGCAGACTGCACGGGCGAGGCACGTTTGGTTCCTTCACGATGAACTTTCGCGTGTTTGGTGCAGATAACGTTCTTGAAGCAGGATTGGTCAGGCTCGGCGTCCGCCGTGAGCTCCTGCCTCGTGGTTCTGTGCTTCGGATACCAGCCGAGTGTGTGCCGATCTACGGCTTTTGCAGCGTTTCCTGCGCGTGAGAGTGGGTGACAGGAATGGCGGTCTTGTCCTGCTCAGCTGCTGCGCAGCCTCGGGCTCGTCCCGCAGGGAGCTGCGCCCAGTGTGGCTGCCGGGGCTGCAGCAGCTTGCCTGGGTCCTCCTTTTCCTGAGAAAACCTCAGAGGGTGGTTTTTTGATTGCAGATCAGGGGTCATTCTCCCCCGGGAAGCGCTGGGCGGCGTTGGGCGGCACTTGCCAGCCTCCGGGGGTGGGTGCCGTGTGTCGGAAGGCGGAGGCCCCGGGTACCGCACAGGCAGTCACCCAGGCCCGGACAGCAGTGGTGCTGAGGCCGTGTTAGAACCCTGCGGGCCGTGGGGGCCGTGGGTGCGTGAGCACCGTGGTACAGTGGGTTCAGCTGCTGTTCGGCGTGCCGGCAGCCCGTGTCAGTTGGTTCGGGTCCTGGCTGCTCGGCAGTTGCCTGGGATGGTCTCTGCCATCCATGTGGGTGGCCCGGATGGAGCCCAGCCCCATTCTTGTGGGCATTTGGGGAATGAACCAGAAGATAGATTCATGTCTGGGTCCTGCTCTTCCCCTCTGCCTCTCTTCCTTTCAGATGACATCAATCAATCAATCTTAGCCTTTTAAAGACGACCATGGTGCGGGACCTCAGCTCTGGTGGTTTGTGGCGGGGTTGAGAATCCACTTTTAAAAACTTCCCAGACAAACTGCTGTGCTTCTAGGGTTTGGGACCACTGTTCAGGACGTTAGATTTCGGGGACCGTTGTAGCTGGGGGGTCCTTTGGGTGGTTGGTGAGCTCTGTCTGCAGACGGTAGCAGTGAGGAGAGATGGCGCACACGCCTCTCAGGGGCTTGAGCTGTAAGGGAAATAGTAAGTGAATTGACTTGTAAAATCCTTTGGAAGCCTGCTCATAGCCCAGGGGCAGGGAATGTGCCTGTGGCCCGGCTAAGGCAGCTACAGGTGGCACTCAAAATTCAGTAAATCAACAACAGGCTCATTTTTAAAAAAAGATTTTATTTATTTGAGAGGTAGAGAGAGAGAGAGAGAGAGAGAGGTCTTCCATCCACTGGTTCACCCCCCAGATGTCCCCAGTGGCTGGAGCTAAACCAATCTGAAGCCAGGAACCAGGAGCTTCTTCCGGGTCTCCCACGAGAGTGGCAGGGGTCCAAACACTCGAGCCATCTTCTGCTGCTTTTCTGAGGCCGTTAGCAGGGAGCTGGACAGGAAGTGGAGCAGCCCAGATGCGGGTCTGCACCTGTATGAGGTGCCCATGTCGCAGACAGCAGTGTTACCTGTTGTGCCACAATGCCGGCCCTGTACGGCACGCAGGTTTTTAAGCTGATAATTTTGTGTAGCTCCAAATGCTGTTACAAATATCCGAATGGCCCTTGGCAGAACAGAGGTTCCCCACCTGTGCCGTGGCCCATGAGAATACATTGCCATATCCTCCTGGGCCTCAGCAGGGCTGCCGGCATTAGGGTTGGCGTCTGTGTTAACTGAGCTCAGTCTACTGTAATTTTTTAGTTTGATCCTTTGTGCCCTTGAGTTGTTGGCTGTCAGTTTGGTTCCGAGGTGCCAGCTTCCCTTTTTTGTCTTGTCTTTGATGAAGACCTGTTCCCAGAGAACACTTCATGCCAGGCTCTGACCCGCATCGGCGAGGTGAGGTGCGGGAGTCACGGTGGAGATCCTGTCCCTGCCCGCCCCTACCATTTAGATTTTCTAGTTCATCGAACGGAAGAGTGTTATGAAAACTGTTTCTTCAACGACTAACGTTATTAGCAGGTAAAAGGCAGCCGATCATGGAGGCACAATTCTTTTTCTATTTGAAAGGAGAGTTACGTAGAGAGCTCCCATGTGGCTGCAGGGGCCAAGCACTTGGACCATCTTCTGCTGCTTTCCCAGGACGCAGCAGGGAGCTGGATTGGAAGTGGAGCAGCTGGGACTCGAACCGTCAGCTGTATGGGTTGCTGGCATCAAAGGTGGCAGCGTTACCTGCCGTGCCACAGAGCCAGCCCCGCACCAGGATCCTGGAGTCCCGCCTGTGGCTGTGGTGAGCACCTGTGAGCACCCGTCTCTTCCTAACCTTCACTTAGTTGAAGGCTGCAGATACGTTGAGTCCTTACTCTGCCAGGAGCTGTGGTGGGGATTCTCTGATGAAGAGGCCATTAAGGACTTGTTAGAATTGTACAAGGCGGATGGAGGCGGCTGTTAGCCAGAGGCCCCGGGAAAGAGCTTCCGTTTGCAGGTTTGGTTGGTTGATTTATTTGTTTTTTTTTTTAAAGATTCATTTATTTATTTGAAAGGTAGAGTGACAGAGAGGGAGAAACAGTAAGGGATCTTCCGTCCACTGGTTCACCCTCCAGATGGGCGCCGACAGCTGAGGCCGGGCTACTTGTGAGCTGGGAGCCTGGAACTCCATCCAGGTGTCCCGTGTGAGTGGCTGGGCCTCTGCTGCTGCTCTCCCGGGCGCACTGGCGGGGAGCCCTGAGCCAGGCCTTGGGAACGGGTGCCTGCATCTCAGGTGGCGGCTTACGCTGCCTGCTCTAACAGCCGTCCCTGCTGGCTGGTTTGTGTCAGTTTGGGTGGTTGAGATAGTCAGAAGTCTCCCAGAAGAATAAGACAGTGGTGCCTTTGTCCCTTGTCTGTATTAGATGGTGACTTTGACTTGCCTTGCGGGTGTGGGTGCCTGGAACAGCAGCGCCCCTCTCCCCGAGCTGCCGAGGCTGTGCAGTGACGGTGACGCTGCGCTAGGGTGATTGATGTCACTGCTTTCCACACGGTGGTTGTCCACCAGTCAGACCTGTGACTGGTGTGAGACGTCGCGAGCACCTGGAGACGGACGGCGAGGCGCAGCCGTGGTTTCCTCCTGCTGCGTGTGTGTGGAGGCTGCCTGGGAGGGCTTTTGTGGCCATAGACTTTGGCTCGGATTGCGCTGTTGTGGGAGCCCCTGTTCTCCCCTCTGCCCCTTACTTTCCTTTGCTGGGAGGGAGGCAGTTCCCAGCCGGGTCAATCTTCAGTTTGCTTCAGGGTGTGAAAGACTAAGCTGACACCTGGCTGCTGGGCTAGGCCGTGAAGAGAGGGAGAGGGCCTCTGGCAGTGTGCTAGACGGCTCTCTGCTCATCCCTGGTGAGACAGCTTCGTGTCGCAGCCCTGTGGCGAGGAGCTGATTTACCTGGGCTCTGCGGGCTGCGGCTGCCTGGCGTGTGCAGCTGACGCCTGTCGCCTGTGGTAGCAGTGTTAGTGAAGGCCGCGCAGCACGGCTGAGCGCACTGTGCATGGCTTCTGAACATCACAAGTCTATGACAAGCAACACGTATTTACTTAAGTTGAAAGCCAGAGAGAGCCAGACAGATGGGGTAGGAAGGATGCTCCCATCTCCTGCTCCCCAAATGCCTGACACGTCCAGTCCTGGGCTGGGGCTGAAGCTGGGAGCTGGGGCTCAGTGCCAGTCCCCACGTGGGTGGCAGGAACCCACGTCCTCAGAGTCATCACTGCTGTCCCCCAGGCTGTGATTTCAGGAAGCTGACGTCAGGAGCCAGGGCTGGGCACTGAACCCAGGTTCTCCAGTGTGAGACATGGTGTTTGAACTGCTAGGCTGGACGCCTGCTCCCAAAGATGTTTTTACTGATAGGACAGGGTCTGGTCTCGTCAGAGACAAGGAAGGAGAGTAGATTAGTATTAGTACATTTCCTAAAATGGGAGCGTACATTGACTTGAACTGGTCTGGATCCTCCAGAGGTTGACTCCTGTGGACTCTGGAGGCCCAGAGGAAGGGTGAAAGATGATTGTTTTTAGGAGCATTACAGAGCAGGGCTGACCAGGCTGCAGAACAGGGTGACTGAAGGCGAAGCAGAGCTGTAGGAAGCTGTGGGCACCCCTGGTTGGAGCCTTGGGTTCCCTGTCCCTGGGCCTGGATGTCCGCCCGAACCGGAATGCTGATGGTGGACACTCAGGAGAGAACCTTCGCTGCAGACGCATGGCCCTCGGAGACCCACGAAGGCGTGCTCTGGGACAGCTCTGCAGTCAGGCGTCGGCTTGTGAAAGTCACTGGACTCTCAGTCCCTGGGGGAGGCAGCGGCAGGGGACTGACTCGATTGGCTGTTTGGGGCTTCCTTTCATGGAAATAGGATTGGACTGCAACAGAATTTAGAAGTTATTAATTCTTCTTTTAAAGATTTATTTTATTTGTTCGAAAGAGTTACAGAGAGGCAGAGAGAGAGAGAGAGAGAGAGAGAGAGAGAGAGAGAGAGAGAGAGGTCTTCCATCTGCTGGTTCACTCCCTGGATGGCTGCAACGGCCAGAATTGCACTGATCAGGAGCCAGGAGCCAGGAGCTTCTTCTGAGTCTCCCACGCGGGTGCAGGGGCCCAAGGACTTGGGCCATCTTCCACTGCTCTCCCAGGCCACAGCAGAGAGCCAGATTGGAAGTGGAGCAGCCGGGACTCAACTGGTGTTGAGGAGGGTGTGTCGCTGTGTTAGGACAACCAGGAGGCCAGAGTCTGAGGGAGAATGGCAGGAGAGGTGGAGCGACAGGGCTTCCCCTAGGCCTCTGCTAAAGTTTTGTCTTTTCTCTGAGTGAGATGGGAAGTCACCTAGTGTTTTGTTCTTTAAGTTTTTATTTGCATTTCATTTGAAAGGCAGAGAGGAGGAGGGAGGAAGGATGCCTTTGAAGAGAGACAGAAAGATACTCCATTTCTTGGTTCACTCTTCAAATGCTGGCAACATCTGGGGCTGGACCCAGCCCAAAGCAGAAGCCAGGCACTCAGTCCGGGTCTTGCACATGGGTGGCAGAGAGAGAGTACTTGCATTATCGCCTGCCGCCTCCCGGGTGTGCATTAGCAGAAACGGGGTGGAGGGGAGTGGGGGTGTGGAGCCAGGACTTGAATGTGGGGTGTGGTGTCCTAACTGGTGTGCCAAATGCCTACTCCCGGTTAGTGTTTGATCTGAAGCTGTGCTGAGAGTAGCTGTCCGTGTGCTGCTGGGAGAGGCCAGGGCTGGCAGTGACCCTGCAGAGAGGGGAGGGCGGCTGGGCTGTGGAGGACCAGGGGTGGTGGGGAGAAGTAGCTGGGTTCTGCGTTCCTCTTTTTTTTTTTTTTTTAAGAGTTATTTATTTATTTGAAAGGCAGAGTTACAGAGAGAGGCAAAGAGAGAAAGAGAAGTCTTCCATCTACTGGTTCATTCCCCAAATAGCAGCAATGGCTGGAGCTACTTCTGGGTCTCTCACGTGGGTGCAGGGGCCCAGCCATTTGGGCCATCTTGCACTGCTTTCCCAGGTAATAGCAGGGAGCTGAATCGGAAGTGGAGCAGTCGGAACTAGAACCGGTGCTCATGTAGGATGCTGGCACTGCAGGCGGTGGGCTTACCGGCTGTGCTGCAACACCGGCCTGGGATCTGCGTTCTTGGAGGGAGAGCATGCTGCCAGGGTTTGCTGGCAGACTGAATGCAGGTGTGTGGGAAGAGTGAAGGGTGAGATCAGGAATCTGGGGGGACTTTGCAGTGGGAGTTGCTAGTTAGGAAGAGAGGGGCGACTGGGAGGAGCAGATCCAGAGCTGCGTTTGGACATGTTCTGTTTTGAAGCCTTTAGATCTATGGGTAGGGTTCAGACACTTGGAGTTCTGGGGGACGTCTGGGCTGCAGGTGGAAATGGGAATCATGCTGACATGGTTGAGAGCGGGCACTGAAAGGATGAGACCCTGGGAGGGGGGGAAGGGACAGTAGCAGGTGGTGGCCGTGGGGACTCCTGCTGAGGTCGCTGCCTGAGGTCCTGGGAGGTGAGGGCCAGCACTTGTCCTCCGCCTGTGCAGCAGGAGGTCGTGGGCCCCTCTGCAGGAGCCGCCCCCATGCAGGGAGAAGGGAACGGCAGACAGGGACAACTGTTTGGGGATTTGCCACAAAGATGAGGGAAGGTTTGTGACTCTGGAGGTTTTGTTGAGATGGGGGAAACCATCACGCTGGAGTGTTGGTGAGAAACGGTTTTGCCAGGAGCGGCAGCTCACTGTGGGCTGCGTCGGTGCTTCGGTGCCCTGTGGAGAGTCGGGACCCCTTGGTGAGAGAGGGGAGATAGGAAACGGAGCGGGTGGAGATCCCTTCACTTTTTCTCAGTGAAATACAAGAAGTCAGTGAGAATGGGGGGCCTTGGCTGGTAGGGTGAGAGGAGAAGGCACCAAAGACAAGGGTGCTGAGGGCAGGGGCCTGTGCCACCGTACAGACGCCCAGTTGGCTTGTCACTGGAAGCAGTGGGCAGCACGGCGTTTCTCTGGGCTCGTGGTGAGAGGTCAGGGGAGTGGGAGGTGGCATCGCAGGTGGGAGGGTCGCTCAAGTTGCCGCGTGCGCTTAGTCAGTCTGAACATGTCTCCTTTACTCTGCATCCCGTCCTGGAGAATGGGGAGTGCTGCTCCAGCAAGCTGGACTTTGGGCACAGTTGGGGCTGGCTGGGATGTGGGCAGTATGCCTTCCACATCCAGGGTCCACAGCCACAGTGCAGCCAAGTGCGGGGTGGGGTTAGTTTGGAAAACAAGTACACACATTGCATATGTACTGAACACATACAGACTTTTTTTTGAGTCATTATTCCCTAACTATTTACTTGGTGTTTACATTGTATTAGGGATTATAAGTAATCTGGAGGTAAAGTACGAGGGGAGTCTTCAAATAGTTCATGGAAAATGTGGATTATGGAAAAATTATACATTTTTGCACCAAAACAAAGTTACCTTTTTTTTTTTTTTAAAAAATATTTATTTGAAAAGGCAAAGTGATGGAGGCTGGTATACTACCCAAATGCCTGCATTGGCAGAGCGAGGCCAGGCTGAAGCCAGGAGTCCGGAACTTCATCCGGGTCTCTCATGAGTAGTGGGGGCCCAAGAGCTTGAGCCAGCATCTGTGTCTCCCAGGATGCAGCAGGAGGCTTGAGCGCAGTAGCTGGGACTTGACTGGGACTGGAGCTGGCACTGTAATATGAGATGCACCTGTCCCGAAGAGTGGCTTACCTGCCTGTGCCACAACACCTGTGTGTGTGTGTGTAAGATTTATTTGAAAGGCAGAGTTGGAGAGAGCTTCTATCCATTTGTTCACTCTCCAAAAGTCCCAGTCTGAAGCCAGGAGCTAGGAACTTCGTTTGGGTCTCCCACATGACTCTTCCTGGGAGCACTTGGGCCATCTTCCATTGCTTCCCAGGTGCATTAGGGAGCTGCGTGGGAGTGGAGCAGCTGAGACTTGAACCTGCACCCATATAGGGTCCTGGCACCGCAGGCAGCACCGTTACCGGTTATATCGCAGCTCTGATCTGAACCCCTTTGTTTAGTTTTTACTTATCTAGGGGTTGTGAAGTTTGAAGTTTGACCTCATCATGGTTTTAATTTACTCTACCCTGTTAACTAATGTTGTTCAACATCTTTTTGTGTAGTTTGTTGATTGTTTGCATATTGATTACCTTTTTTAATAGCTTATTGATTATTTGTATATCTTTGGAGAACAGCCTGTTCAGATCCTTTGCGCACTGGCACAGCGGGCTAACCAGTGTGCATCCCATATTGACTGCTCCACTTGAGATTCAGCTCCCTGCCGACGTGCCTGGGAAGGCAGCAGAGGATGACCCGAGCTTGTGCTTGGCCCTGTCCACATACATGGGAGAGCTCTGGGCTCCTGGCTTTGGCTTGGCCTAGCCTCTGCTGTTGTGGGCATTTGGGGAATGAACTGGTGGATGGAGGGTTCCTGCCCCCTCCCCCGTCGATCAACCTTTCAGATAAATAAATAAATCTTAAAAAGGAGCCCCTTTCCCCATTGTTGTTACTTGCTTTTGACTGGTTTCAATGTTCTTTTCTCTGATTACTAATGAGGTTGAGCATCTTTTTGAAATTTCTTGGCCATTTGGATTTCCACATTTGTGAAATGCCTGTGTGTGCCGCCACCTTTTTCTTTTCTATTGTCTGTTAGGGTTTTTCTTACTTGGAGGAATTCTGTGTATTCTGATTAATAATCTTTTATTTGTTATATGTGTGACAAATGTCTTTACAATTTGTATCTTTTTTACCTTTTAAATTTTTATTGAATTATTTATTTTTTAAAGATTTACTTGTTTACTTGAAAGAGCTATATAGAGAGAGGGAGAGACAGCTCTTGTGTCCACTGGTTCACTCCCCAGATGGCCTCAGTGGCCCAGGCTGGGCTAGGCTGAAGCCAGGAGCCAGGAGCACTTCCACGCGGGCCATCCTCCACTGCTTCCCCAGGCCTTAGGGAGCTGCGTCAGAAGTGGAGCACCGGTGGGCACTGGTGTTGAACGCAGGTGGTCAGGCGGTGGCTTTACTAGCTGCACCACAATGCTGGGTGCCCCCCCCCCCACTTTTTTATTTTTATTTTTTTTAAAGATTTATTTATTTGAAAGAGTTGGGGGGGATATATAAAGAGTTTTATTTCCTCATTTTTGTTCCCCTAGAAAGTTTATATTAAATTGGAATTAATCTGTTCTTTGAAGGCTTAGTTAGAATTTGCCTGTAAAACCATCAGGACCTGGGTGTTACCTATTTCAGATTTTTAAATTATATATTTGATTGTTTTAACATTTATAGGTTTATTACAGTCTTTTCTTGAGTCATATTTGATAATTAATATTGAAAGTTCATTTGCATTTCAAATATATAACCAGAAAATTCTAACCTATCCTTTGAATCTTTACTATACTTGTAATTAATCATGTTAATGTTTAATGTCTTAAAGAGCTATTCTCAGCCTTTTATCTTTTTTAGATATACATGTATATCTAAATAAAGCAGTAATTTGTGTTTTAAGTACCATTTTAGCAGCACCCCTACGTTTGGGTATACAGATTTTTGTCTTTCAGTTATGCATATTTACAGGTTTTTATTAGATTTCTAGAATACACATTGAATAATCTCAGTGTGTATCTCTTCTAAAATTTTTGCTGTTGATTGTTAGTTTAACATTGTGTCAATAAAATGTGGTCTCTGGCCAGCACTGTGGCACAATGGGTAAAGCCGCCTTCTGCGGTGCCAGTATACTATATGGGTGCCAGTTCAAGTCCTGGCTGCTCCATTTTCGATCCAGCCCTCTGCTGTGGCCTGGGAAAGCAGTGGAGGATGGCCCAAGTCCTTGGGCTCCTGCACCCATGTGGGAGACCTGAAAGAAGCTCCTGGCTCCTGGCTTTGGACGGGTGCAGCTCCAGCCATTGTAGCCATCTGGGGAGTGAACCAGCGGATGGAAGATACACCCCCCCACCCCCGCGCCTCTGCCTCTCTGTAACTGCCTTTCATATAAATAAATAAATCTTAAAAAAAAAAATGTGGTCTGGTGTGATTTTGATTCTTTGAAGTTTGTTAAGGCTTGTTCAGATGGTGTCCGGTTTGTGACAGGTGCTCATCAGTATTGGTTGTGTGTTTAAAGAGAGTGTTTCCAGTGTCAGAGTGAAACACATTACACGCTGACACCCCTCACCAGAATTCTTGGGAACAGAAAGGTTTCAGATTGTGGAATATGTGGATAGATTTTGAACATACCTAGTCTGAAAATACAAACTCCAGCTGGCGTCGCGGCTCAATAGGCTAATCCTCCACTTGCGGCACCGGCACCCCAAGTTCTAGTCCCAGTCTGGGCGCCAGGTTCTGTCCCGGTTGCTCCTGCTGTGGCCCAGGAGTGAGTGCAGTGGAGGATGGCCCAAGTGCTTGGGCCCTGCACCTGCATGGGAGACCAGGAGAAGCACCTGGCTCCTGGCTTCGGATCAGCGTGGCATGCTGGCCGCAGCAGCCATTGGGGGTGAACCAATGGAAAAAGGAAGACCTTTCTCTCTGTCTCTCTCACTGTCCACTCTGCCTGTCAAAAAAAAAAAATACTCTAAAATTTGAAATTTTTTGTATCATGTGAAGTTTCAGATTTTGGGAGCATATCCTTACCTGGTTTTGTCTGCTTGTTTATTGGTGACAGAGGGGAGAGAGGAGTATTAAAAGCCTTGCATGGTGGTGGCTGTTTTCTCAAATCTTGTAATTCAGTTTTGCTTTGTGCCTGTAAGTTCAGAATTTTGGAATTAGTGGTGACATTGTCATTTATCATTTGACTCTAAACTAATGAATAGGACAAATATTTGGTTTATTTCTATCCTATTTTGTGCTTTCTAACTTGGCTTTATTTTCTGTTTATGCTAATTTTATGTATTGTAGTGTTTTTTCCCCTTTATTCCTGCCTACTTTCTGTGCATATCCAAATACAGAGATGACACACTTTTGTCAGTAATCTTACACACTTGATGTTTAATATAGTTCATCTGTTTACTCTTAGGAAGACCCTGGAATTAGTGCCTGATTTTCATTTTACTGCTCATAAAATCCTACAGAGCAGGCACTGTTCATACTTTTATATTGTCATTCTTGAAAGGCAGCGTTGCCTGCTAGCCGGTTACAGACAGATGGGTGTTTTCCCGTAGTACTTTGACAGTGTCCCCTTCTTTTTCCGTTGTTACTGTATCCCTCTGTGAGAAACCTCTAACTTCCAAACTTGGTTTCCTTTTTGAAACTTTCCTTTATTCATTTCCACTGAGAGTTGTTTATATAAAGAGTTCAAAGAGTTCTTTTTTTCTTTTCTTTTTTTTAAAGATTTATTTATTTTTTTATTTATTTGAATGACAGAGTTGGGGGGAGAGAGAGAGAGAGAGAGAGAGAGAGGTCTTCCATCCACTGGTTCACTCCCCAGATGGCCACAACGGCTGGAAGGAAGGAACTTCTTCCAGGTCTCCCACATGGGTGCAGGGGCCCGAGCACCTGGGCCATCCTCCATTGCTTTCCCAGGCCACAGCAGAGAGCTGGATCAGAAGAGGAGCAGCTGGGACTAGAACTGGCGCCCATATGGGATGCCAGCACTTTGGGTGAGGGCTTCAACCCTGTTGCGCCACTGCGCCGCCCGCCCCCCCCCCCCCCCAACACACAGACGAGCACTCCCACCTGCTGGTTCATTCCCCAGACGGTGGGTCCAGGTGCTGCGTACAATCCTGGTCTCCCACGTGGGTGCAGGGGCCCAGTTTACTTGGGTTGTCCTTGCTGTGTCTCAGGACCTGTGTTGGCAGGAAGCTGGAGTAATCCCAGGCACCCCAGTGTGTCTTGACTGCGGGTTAAAAGCCCCTGCCCAAGGTAATTTCTTATGCTTCCTCTCTTTGATTGATACGCTAAAAACAGTTCTCAGCCAATATTGCTTTTTAAAAAAATTTAATTTATTTATTGGAAAGGCAGAGTGACGGAGAGAGGGAGAGACAGATCTTCCATCAGCTGGTTCACTTCCCTAATGGTCCCAATGGCCTGGGTTAGGCCGGGCTAAAGCCAGGAGCTGGTAACTCCATCTGGGCGTCCCATGTGGGTAGTAAGGGTCAAACACTTGGTCCTTCATCTGCTGCTTTTCCTCAGGGGCATTAACAGGGAGCTCTGTTGGAAGCAGAGCAGCAGGGACTTGAACCGGCGCCATATGGGAGTCAGTGTCGCTATGTGACTGGCCCTCGCCGGTGTTGCTTTGATGCCATCTCGCCTACTCTTTTCAGTGATGTCGTTTCTGGTACTCTGCTTAGACCTTTCTCAGGCCTCCTCACTCCGTCTGCCATGCTCTCTTTAATCTTTGTCATCTCTGTGTCTGCTTCTGTGTCGCTTTGTCAGCACCACTTTTGGGTTTGACCATTCCTTTTTCAGCCATGTCTGCTTGATATTTTATCCATTGATGGAGTTTAATTTTATTCAGTATTTGTTCATTTTGATAAATTGTTTAGTTATTTTACATCTGCTTGTTCTTTGTTGGTAATCTCTTATCCTAAAAGTGTATCTTCTTGTTTGTTTTTAAAGATTTATTTATTTCTTTGAAGGCAGAGTTACAGAGAAAGAGTGAGAGAGAGATCTTCCATCCATTGGTTCACTCCCCAAATGGCCACAGTGGCTGGGGCTGGGCCAGGCCTAAGCTAGGACCCCAGAGCTTCTTCTGGGTCTCCCACACGGGTGCAGGGGTCCAAGGACTTGGACCATCTTCCACTGCTTTCTCAGGCTCATTCAAGGTAGTTGGATTGGAAGTGGAGTAGCTGGAACTCACACTGGGTACCCATATGGATGCTGACACTGCAGGTGATTGCTTTACCCACTATGGCGCTGTGCCAGCCCCAGAGTGTATCTTTTGTATTGTTTCCATGGTATTGATTGTGTGTTCTATAGGTAATACCAGTGTTTGCATACTTCTCTGTTTTTTGTTTCTGAAAACTTGATTCCGCTTGTTATTTTTGGCTTTGTGGTCACAGTGTTCACCTAGTGTGAGGAGGACTGCTAGATGCCCCAGAAATTGGCAGGCGCTCACTGAGCTCCCACTGTGCATCAGACCCCAGAGAGCAACACCCATCTCTTTCATGCCTTAGCTTCTGGTGCGTCCTTCGGTGGTGGGGATGGAGGGCTGTGAGAAGGCTGCTCCTTGCTCTTGTCAGCCCTGCTTTGCGTATCGTGTCCAGGACTTTGAGGTGCTCCTGTTGGCCAGCAGGTGTGTCTGGTCTCTTATTTTTGGTTGCTGATGCTCTCTGCCAGTTGGATTGCTCATTCTGGGTAACCAAGTATCACATAGATGTTTTGAGTGTGAGTATTTGAAAACATTTGAAAGTCGCAGTAGAGGATTTTGGTCATGTTAATGGCCAGTAAGTGTGATTTTCCCCCTCCTCTACGAGGACATGTTTTTGTGTCAGGAAGGAATTTCTTAGAGACTTTGTACTCCTTTACATTAGTGAGCTCATGTTTATATCTAGAAATGGGAAAGACTTCGAGGAAAAGTACCTGCTTTGAAATGGAATCATTTGATTGCTACAAAACATTCATGTGAACTTTAAATGTAACTGTAGCCAAGCCACAGGACACCAAAAACAATCTGAAAAAAAAGATGTGGATCAAAATAGATGAAGAGCCCGATATAGCTTCAGGAGAAGGAGAGGGGAGATCAGCGTTTGTAGTACAGGGCACTGCCTAAGAGAGAGGACTGGTTTTGTTTTTATTCCTCTGTGTTAAACCTTTTCTTACTTTGACTAATACATGAAAAAAGACCATTGGGAACATAGTATCGCGTGGGCTGGGGGCGGTGGTGGAGCTGCTTCTGGGCCTTGTAGCAAGCAGGCCCTGTGAACCCAGTACTGCCCCTGCTTCTGCCGGAGCCCTCTCTAACGGGGTGAGGGTGTTTGCTGCCGGCGGGAGCAGCCCTGTTGATCCAGGCGCGCAGAATGAGTAGCCACTGTTAATCCTGCTTAGTAGTTTTCATTGGCACCACAGAATTCAAAATGCATTGGCAATGTGACTTTTTATCCAACACCAAATGAGAATCTTCCGGGGTAACAAGGACAGAATGAGACAGGATCACAGGGGACACGGGGTCGGGATTAAAAGTTAACATCGCTGGGCATGTTTGTGTCACACGAAAGCCCTAGAGTGCTCACTCCCGCCGTTGCCGTACCATCACGCCCAGTTTCCTGCTGCTCCGCATCTGTTAACTTTGGGCTTTTTAGCTTTTTAAGCTAAAAAGTCTTATTTGCTCACCTGCCTGACATGGGTGTCTCTTCCCGTTTTGTTTGCTAAGTGTGTACTGTTGTCAGTTTGTGCTTGGTTCCTTTTCTTTTTAAAGATTTATTTTTAAAAAAGATTTGTTTATGAAGGGGAGGGATATCTGCCATCTGCTGGTTTGCTCCACAAATGGCAGCAGTGGCCGGGGCTGGTGCAGGCTGAATCCAGGACCCTGAAGCCCAGGCATTGGGCGGTCTGCTGCTGCTTCCCGGGGGCGTTAGCAGGGAGCGGGACTGAAAGTGGAGCAGCCGGGACTGGAACTGGTGCTTGCTGGCAGCCGCTTAACCTGCCACACCCCAGTGCTGGTCCTGTGCTTGGCGTTTCACATGTTCACACGTATGCTTTTAGACGCTGTGACTTCAAGATGAGCATGTAATCTTCATCTTAAAAGATGAAAAGGGGTCAGTCTAGCCACACTTTTTTTTTTTTTTGTAGTTATTGATTTGTTTGAAAGGCAGAGAGACAGAACTCAGGATACGTATGGTGTTGCCCTTCCTAGACATTCGTCATTCTTCGTGGTGCGAAAGTTCAAAATCCTTTCTTAGCTATTTTGAGTTGCAGGATACAGTATGGCTAGTTTTGATCACCCTCTGTGTAATAGAACACCAGAACTTATTCTCCTGTGGTTTCAGTTGGCTTTAGGTTTTGTTGTCATCACGAACGATTCAGCTCGCTTTTAGTTTGGTGTAATAAAGTGCCTTGTTCTTAGGAGCTGTGGAACTACAGTGTTCAGTGCAGAAGAAAGTAAAATGCTAAGTTACAGCTGAGGGCTTTTGTTTTTCTTTGTAGAATACACACGTTAACCAGTGGGAAGAAAACTTCTTCCAGCACTTGTCTGTCTTATCTCTTCATGCAGTGAGATAATGATGTTACTTCTAAGCTGTACTATAGCACATCTTGTAGAAATTGTGCTAAAATACGTATAACAAAATTTACATTTTAACCATTTTTTAAGCTTATCAACTTTATTTCCTAGAACACTTTTAAAGTGGAACTAAACACAAAGTAGAGTTTGCTAGGGTTACTGCATCGTCGTGCTGTGCGCTCTGTGGGTTTTGACAAATGTGTGATGATGTGTCCACCACTGAGTGGACGAGAATCCCGTGTTCCACCTTCTCATTACCTCTCCTCCTCAATCTCTGGCAGCCTTTGAGCTTTTTACTGTGTCTGTCTGTCTGTCTCTCTCTTTTTCTTTTTTTTTTTTTTTTGCCTTTTCTCAGATGTCCCATAGTGCGCTTGACAAAATCCTTTTCCGGTTGACTTCTTCCCTTAGTAATATGCATCAAGTTCATGTCTGGACAGCTCGTTGACTTTCAGTGCTCATGTTCCCTTGTCTGGACCTAGTGAGGTGTGCTCATGGTGGTTCTGAAGGACATACTCTTTGCTTCCGGCTGCTGCTGATTGTGCATAAAGATGCTACAAACATCGTGCTTAGGTTTTTGTGAGACATTATGTTTAACACTCAGTTCTTTTTTTTTTTTTTAAAGATTTATTTTTTAAAAAGATTTATTTATTTGTTTGAAAGTTAGAGTTACACAGAGAAAGGAGAGGCAAAGAGAAAGAGAGAGGTCTTCCAACCACTGGTTCACTCTCCAATTGGCCACAGTGGCTGGAGCTGCTCCGATCCGAAGCCTGGAGCTTCCTCTGGGTCTCCAGTGTGGGTGCAGGGGCCCAAGGACTTGGGCCATCTTCTACTGCTTTCCCAGGCAATAGCAGGGAGCTGGATCCGAAGTGGAGCAGCCGGGTCTTGAACTGGAGCTCATATGCTTTTGTTTTTTTAAGATATCTGCTCAGCAGGTTTTTTATTTTTAAGAATTTTATGTATTTATTTGAAAGAGTTACACAGAGAGAGAAAGAGAGGTCTCCTATCCCCTGGTTCACTCCCCCAGTGGCCACCAACAGCCCCAGCTGCACCGATCTGAAGCCAGGAGCCAGGAGCTTCTTCCGTGTTTCCCACGTGGGTGCAGGGACCCGAGCACTTGGGCCAACCTCCACTTCTTTCCCAGGCCACAGCAGAGAGCTGGATCGGAAGTGGAGCAGTTGAAACTTGAACTGGTGCCCCTATGGGATGCCAGCGCACAGCGCCGGCCCCAGGGAGTGGTTTCATACTCTGTTTCTGTCTGTCAGTCTGTTTCTCAGTAAATGAATAAGTACGTAAATGAGGTGAGTAACTGAGCTGAACTCCTGGTCTGTTGTCTCCACCATTCGTGGCATGTCTGCTTCTGGTTCTGATGCTTGCTCAGCCCTGTACGGCGGTGCTCCGTGCCTGCCTTGTGGGTTTTGTTGGAGGGCAGACCTGATTACCCAGGTAAAAGGAACTGCAGCAGATGGACCCTTACTTGTGTCCCAGATGGGGAAAAGAAGTCTCAGCCTCCTGAGGGCTTTTCCTGGACTGGGAACCTGGCCAGTGCTTGGTGCAGCCTTACCTTGCGTGCAGTGCCTGGACGGAACCGGCTCTGGTAAGAGCGCAGCAGGTTAGGCTCTGTCTGGTGAGAGTTCTTTGAGGGCAGCGCTTGTTGGGGCCAGCACGCGCTAGCATACGCCAGTGCCCTTGGACCGTATTTCTAGAAAGTTCCTTTGCTCCTCTCCCTACCAGAAGCAAAAGGGATTGTTTTCTTCAGTATTTATTATGAGGACCTTGTAGAGCTCCCGAGGTGAAACTGGATTCCGCTGCAGTTTTTAGCTGTGGCTCAGCGTTGTCCACACCGAGCCCCGGCGGTCCATCTGTGCTGCCCAGGGCGTCCTGCCCCTTCTGCATCTGAGTTGTGACCTCGGTGTCTGCTTGCTGGGAGGGCAGCAGTTAGGACCTCACTTCTCCGGCAGACTCAAGAAGAGTTGTTGATGTTTTTCAGTTCAGCTTTCTCCTTGTTGCTGAGAGGCAGTGAGGACTTCCAGCTGCCCAGCTGCTGGATTGGACGCTGCAAGTTCCATTCGGACTGTCCTGGATGTCTAGTTCAGTGGCATGCAGTTCACTCATTGTGCACCTGTCACCACCGTCCCTCTCCAGAACACGTCCATCTTCCCACACTAAGATCTAATAGCTATTCAGCAGTCGTTCCCTAGCCCCAGCCACTCGACCACTGACAGCGACTGTGACGTGGTGTTTTCCTTTTCTCTCTGAGGACTGTCATGTAAGTGGAATCACATGGTATTTGTCGTTTTGTGACTCCACAACTAGTGTTTTGGAGTTTGTCTGTTTTGTGGCGTGTGTCAGAATCACCTTCCTCTGAGGTCTGAATTGTGTTGTATGGGTGCCTGTTCATCGGCGCTCTCTGTGTGGCCCCGACCTCTGGCTGTCATGAATAATGCTACTAGGAGCTTGAGTGTAGGCATATTTCTATGAGTTCTTGTTCTCAGTTCTTTTGAGTTTATATCCAGAAG
This sequence comes from Sylvilagus bachmani, assembly GCA_015711505.1. Lineage (NCBI taxonomy): Eukaryota > Metazoa > Chordata > Mammalia > Lagomorpha > Leporidae > Sylvilagus > Sylvilagus bachmani. The sequence goes on from CM027387.1 coordinate 107,581,511, forward strand.
TGGAATTGTGGATCCCACTTACAGTATGTCAGCAGTACATGAGTGTATCTGTTCCATACTACCCTTCTGATGTTAATAAGTTTTAATTTGTGATTTGTTTCCGGATTCACTGATACAGTGGAATGCCTTATGGATTTCTGATTAAGAAAATTAATAGAATGGTAAAAAAAATTTTCAGATGTTGCCTTTTGTTGTGGTTTTATCTTGAATGAGTGTTTTGTTTACATCATTTGACCGTGAGATTTCCGTTTCTCTGGCACCCTCTAGCATTGCAGGAGCTTACAGATTGTGCTGTGGTGAGCTCGCTCTTCGGTGTTCTCTGCAGTGCCGTGCCGTACCCATCATTCTCCTCAGTTGTCTGTTTTATCCTTCCCCGCCGCTTCTTGGATCCTGTGCTTAAAAAGGACCCAAAACAAATTCTGTATCAGATAAGGTTATTACAATAAACTTAGGTGAGTTAATTTTTTAGAGTTAATCTTCAACTGTAGTTGGAGTTGTGAGAAATAAATAAGATGTATTCAGTGCTGGTGAAGTGCCAGACACAGTGCTGTCTCAGACCTGCTGGTGCACATGAGGTCCTCGCCGGAACAGCTCCGCTGTGACACCAAGCACTGCTTCCAATGGTTTGTGAGGCCACAGCATGGTGCAAGGAGAGTGACATTTCTGAATCTTGGCCTGGCTACTCCTGTGTTACCTGGATCAGTTGCTCTCTCTAAAATGATAAAAATTACCCTAAATATTATTGTGAGGTTTAAAGAAAAATGTGTGAATACATTTGGTAAAGCACAGTACAGATGTTAAAACCCTTAAACAATCTTGGGACTTGTGCCCATGTGGGCTGTATCATTCTTGTTAAACAGCTCAAGGAAACACTCAGATGCCATGCAGTTAACCTGCTCGAAGCATGTCGCTCAGGGCTTTTAGCAGCATTCACAAGCACCTGGAGTATCTTCACTACTCTAAAGAAACCCCAGCACCCTTTAGTAGTCACGAGCTATTTCTCCAAGTGGCCTGGGCCGTGATATCCTGTAGTTTTCCTGTTCTCATTTCGTGACAGTGGCATCATACAGTGTGTGATCTTTGTGACGAGCTTGTTTGAAGACTCGTCTGTGCTGATAGCGTGTTCCTGAAGTGAATGTGAAGCGGCATCTCATTGTGGTTTAATTTGCATTTGATGATGGCTACTGACTGAGCCATGTGCTTTTTGGCCAGTCGTCTGTCTTTGGAGAGATTTCTACTCAGATTACTTACTGACTGTCATTGTTATTATTATTATTGTTCTAAGTTGAGAGAGGGGTGTGCTCCCATCTGCTGGTCCACTCTGATGCCCGCAGTGACCGAGGCTGGGCCGGTTGGAAGGGGAGGTTCAGTGCAGGTCTTCCACAAGGGGGACAGGGACCCAGGAACTTGAGCCGTAACCTCCAGCCTCGCATGATGCACACTAGCAGGAAACTGGGACCCAGATCAGCCCTGGAACTCAGGTGCTCCGATGTAAGACATGGGCATCCTAGCCACTGGGCCACGTGCCCTGTATCTGCACATGTTTAAAAATTTATTTATTTAAAAGGCAGAGAGAGAGAGAGATCGAGATCAAACTTCCGAGAGAGAGAGAGATCAAACTTCCGTCCACTGGGTCACTCCCCAGATGGCTGCAGTGCCTGGGGCTGGGTCGAAGCCAGGAGCCAGGAGCTTCTTTGGGGTCTTCCATGTAAGTTGGGCCATCCTCTGCTGCTTTCCCAGGCACATTAGCAGGGAGTTGGATTGAAAGTGGAGCAGCCAGGACTCTAACCAGTGACTATATGGGATCCTGGCGTCCCAGACTGCTGCTTTATCTACTACACCACAATAGCAGCCCCTAACCCCTATTTACCCACTTTAAAATTGAATTGGGGCCAGGCATTGTGGATCAGTGGGTTAAGCAGCTGCTTGGAATGTCTTCATCCCGTATGAGAGCACGAAGTCAAGTCCTGCCTGTGCTTTTTATCCAGCTCCCTGCTGATGGCCTAGAAGGAAGCTGATGATGGCCTAGAAGGAAGCTGATGATGGCCCACGTCCTGCTTGGGAGACCTTCCTTGCTTTGGTACGGTCCAGCCCTAGCTGTTGTGGGCGTTTGGAGAGTGAATTGGCAGATGGAAGATCCCCCTCTCTCTCTCTCTTTCTCTGAAAGGCAGAGTGATAAAGAAAACTTAAATAAAAGTGAATTGCTTGTCTTTGCTATTGAGTTGTAACAGTTTCTCACGTTCGACTACAGTCTCTGATAGGTGATCTGTACATATGTTCTCCATTCTGTGAGTTCTTTCACTACTTGGTGTCGTTGAGCACAGAAATGTTTTATTTGGTGAAGTCCAGTTTATCTGTTTTTCGTTGTTGTTGTTTCCTGTGTTTTTTATATCAGATCTTAGAAGGCTTTGCAGAACCAAGGCCATAAAGATTTACTCCATGTTTCCTTTGAAAAATTTTGATTGCATCACTTTAAATGAGTATATTTCTTTGGATAGAAATAACCTTAATGCAGACAAACTGTTGTTAGTTATTGGACATTTAGGTCCAGTGTAGACCACCTGGATTGTTTTGTGGTGTTCCCTACAATGTTTTGTATCCCCTGCATTTAAACGTTTCCCTTTTTTTTCTGCCTTAAAATCTTTGGAAATTGCTATTTTATGACTTTGTACTCATTGTGAACACTTCAGGAAAGACTCATAGTAGTAATTGGGTCCAGTTCTAGTCTTTTGATATCTATGATGAGAAAAATCACCCATTTTCCTGTACTAGCAGGTCTCAGTTTTCTGTTTTAAACAGTTGATACCTTGTTATTGGAGAGACTGACGTGCACAGGCATAGAACAGGCTGAGTCGTCCAGTCCCAGCGCAACACCACATCTTTGAGCCACTCTTGCCTCTCTTCTCTCCTGATTCCTCTGCTCTCCTTTATTACTTCTAAAATCATTGAATTATAGTAGAAATACAGAAAAGCACGTGTGTCATAAATGAATCTTCACAAGCCAAAACCCACCTGGGAGTCAGTTGTTAAGAGGTCCCCTTGTGTCCACTTGCAGCCTCCCCCACGCAGGGGCATCCAGCAGCACTGATGTGGTTTTGCCAGGTTTTGTTCCTGGAAATCTACAGTATGTACTTTTAAAAAAATACTTATTTTATTTTTTTAAAGATTTTATTCATTTATTTGGAAGGTAGAGTACAGACAGAGGGAGAGGTTCAGTCCCCAAATGGCCGCAACGACCAGATTATCCAAAGCCAGGATCCAGGAGCTTCTGCCTGGTCTCCCACGCAGGTGCAGGGGATCAAGCACTTGGGGCATCCTCTGCTGCTTTCCCTAGGTGCGTTAGCAGGGAGCTGGATCAGAAGTGGGGCAGCCAGGGCTTGAACTGACGCCATATGGGATGCTGACAATGCAGATGGTTGTTTTACCCACTATGCAGAAGTTCTGGCCTCTACACTATGTGCTCTTTAGTCTGACTTTTTTTTTTTTTGGCATTGTTTGTGAGATTATCCACGTTACTGCTTGCAGTTCTTGTTTCTGAGTGCAGCTTCATTGTTTATTCTGTTGATGAACATTTGGATGCATGCTAGTGTGGGACCATCACCAAATAGTGCAGCTGTGAGCATGACAGCGTTTTAGTCTTGGTGAACCTATGTGTGCATTGCTCTTGACAATATACCTGGTTGTGAATTTGCTGGTTTCATAGGGGTGTGGTCAGTGTTGGAGATTTTGCAGTCTACTAAGGTGGTTGTGTCAAATTACACTTCTGCCAGCGGCCTGTGAAAGCCCCTCTTAACTCTGTCCTCTCTTGCCTTCAGTCCTACGGCAGTGTGGGAATAGCTTATGGCGCTTCTAATTTGCACTAGTGAAGTCAGGTGCCTTTTCTTTCTTTCTTTTTTTTTTTTTGAAGATTTATTTATTTGAAAATCAGAGTTACAGAGAGAGGAGGGGAGAGGCAGACAGAGAGAGAGAGGTCTTTTTTATTATTTTTTAAAATTTTTTTGCCAGGCAGAGTTAGAGAGAGTTAAGACAGTGAGAGACAGAGAGAAAGGTCTTCCTTCCTTTGGTTCATCCCCCAAATGGCCACTACAGCCGGCGCTGTGCCAGTTTGAAGCCAGGAGCCAGGTACTTCCTCCCAGTCTCCCATGCGGGTGCAGGGACCCAAGCGCTTGGGCCATCCTCCACTGCACTCTCGGGCTACAGCAGAGAGCTGGACTGGAAGAGGAACAACCGGCACTAGTACCTGGCACCCCAACCAGGACTAGAACCCCGGGTGCCGTCGCTGCAGGTGGAGGATTAGCCAAGTGAGCCACTGCGCTGTCCGAGAGAGGTCTTTGATCCACTGGTTCACTCCAATTGGCCACAGTGTTCGGAGCTGTGCCGATCCTCAGCCAGGAGCCAAGAGCGGCCACAGTGCCGGCCCCAGATACCTCTTCTTACTTTTATTTATCATTAGAAATCCTTTTTGGTGATTATCTCCAAACATTGTGAGCCTGGTGGCATGGTGGGACAGCATGGATCCCATGGGATTGGCCTCCTGAGGGCTGGGTGGAGCTGGGGGTCCATTCACGTGCCTTGGCAGGTTAGTTCTGCAGCTGGGACACCTCAGGTCCTGTACACGGAAGCCTGAGTGTTTGATTCTCAGGACACGTGACTGCTCCCTGGGAGAGTGACTCGAGACAGCGCCAGATGCCAAGCTGTCGCGCCCATGCTGGAGCCTTGGGAGTCAGTGTGACCGTCGCTGTGTTCTGTTTGGAAGAGGAGGCGCTCTAGGCCCAGCTTTCATTCAACCAAAGGAAGAGGAGTGGAGGCACTTTACGTTTTTGTTTTGAGAAGAGTGTCAAAGAGTTTGTGAAAATATTTTAAAACACAGTGCTTAGGGTTCAGTGCTGTGGTGTAGCATGTGCTGGCGTCACGGGCATCCCATATGGGCATCAAGGACTTGGGCCCTGTGCCCACGTGGGAGACCCAGAAGAAGCTCCTGGGTCCAGACCTGCCCAGCCATTTGGGGAGTGAACCAGCAGATGGAAGATTCTATCTCTGTCTCTCCTTCTCTAGCTCTGCCTTTCAAATAAGTAAATCTTAAAAAATAAGCATAATGCTTAGTAGTATTGTTCTATCGTGTTGTGAATATCTGCCTGTTCTGTTGAGAGGTTGTGTGTTGAAGAAGAAAGTTCTAGGGGCTGGCACTGAGCATAGTGGGTAAAGCTGTCGCCTGCGATGCCAGCATCCTATGTGGGCACCACTTTGAGACCTGGCTGCTCCACTTCCGATCCAGCTCTCTGCTGTGGCCTGGGAAAGCAGTGGAAGATGGGCCAAGTCCTTGGGCTCCTGTACCCATGTGGGAGACTGAAGCTCCTGGCTTTGGATCGGCGCAGCTGCAGCCATTGCAGCCAATTGGGGAGTAATCAACAGATGGAGGACCTCTGTGTCTCTCTCTCTCTGCCTCTTTTTAACTCTGCCTTTCAAATAGATAAATCTTAAAAAAAAAAAAAAAAAAGATCTGTTATAATTTTCTTTTCTGATCAGCCCAGTGTTGTTTTGAAGAAGATCCCCAAGGCTGGTGCTATGATGTAGTAGGCTAAGCCTCCACTTGCAGCGCCAGTATCCCATATGGGTGCTGGTTCATGTCTCTGCGGCTCCTCTTCCATTCTAGCTCTCTGCCTATGGCCTGGATAAGCAGTGGCAGATGGTCCAAGGGTTTGGGCCTTGCACCCATATGGGAGACCCGGAAGAAGTTCCTGGCTCTGGATCGGCCATTTGGGGAGTAAACCAGTGGATGGAAGACCTCTCTGTCTCTCCTCTCCACTCTCCCCTCTCTTTCTTTCTTCTTCTTCTATCTATAGCTCTACCTCTCAAATAAATAACTGTTTAAAAAAATCCCCAAGAATTATTTTGTTTCTTCCATATATATCAGTGTATATTTTTCAAAAATAAGGACTCTTCTAGCAATTTTTTAGGGTTTTAACCATAACAATAAAAATTCGTATCTAAAGAAAAAGTCCCACACAGTAGTTTGATATTATTCAGTACCTCATCATGTTGAAGTTTACAGTTCACAGCATTCTTTTTTGGGTACAGTTTCTAATTTTGGCAAGTGATGGTCCAGATAAGGGCTGCTTGGTTTTTGAACCTGTAGGTTCCTCATTCTCATTCTTTCCCCCTCTGCTGTCTGGTGCTGTGGTGCCGTGGTGTTTCCCACAGTGTCTGTGGCCTGCTTAAGCCTGTGTGCTAGAGCTTGGATCTTGAGGGTATGTGTTTCGGGGATAAACTTTGTTGCACTCTCATTTTAAAACTTAGATCTTAAATCCATGTTGCTGCTTTGCTGTGGTCTCTCTGTGGAGGTGGGATGTGAATCCAAATTGGAGTTTGTTCTTAAAGGCCTTCAGCCTGAGTCACATCAGAATTCATTCAGGTCAGAATTGTTGGTACTTACGATGTACTGTGCATCTTGGAATGTACTTTCTGTGAGTGTGCAAGGCCATGGGCTGGTGCATTTCCTGGGGATCTTTGTTCTGAACATAGCACATCCTCCCTGGCGGTTTGCCGTGTCGGAGGGCACAGCTGGCATGGGTCCGAGACTCCGTGCACGTTGTCCTTTTGTTTTCTCCCGGTGCTGTCCGCCAGCTTTCCTTCTCTTGTTGCTGTTCTTTGCATTGTGGTGAGCAGCATTTTGAATATTGATTACTGAAAAATTTTAAAAATATTTTTAAATCTATTTGAAAGGCAGAATTAGAGAGGAAGAGACAGAGAGAGGGGTCTTCCATCCACTGGTTCACTCTCCAAATGGCCACAGTGGCCAGGGCTGGGCCAGGTCAAAACGAGGAGCAGGAGTTTCCTCTGGGTCTCCTGCATGGGTGCGGGGGCCCAAGGACTTTAGCCTCCTTCTGTAGCTTTACCAAGTGCATTTGTAGGGAGGTGGATCAGAAGTGGAGCAGCTGGGACTTGAACTGGCATCCACATGGGATGCCAGCATTGCAGACATTGGGTTAACCCACTGTGCTACAGCGCCAGCCCCTCAATATTATTTGGAAAAAAGATTTATTTATTTATTTGCAAGGCAGAGATACAGAGAGAGATAATCTGCTGGTTCACTCCCCAAATGGCTGTCATATCTGGAGTTGGGCCAGCCTGAAGCCAGGAGCCAGGAACTATATCCAGGTCTCTCACAGGGGTGGCAAGGGCTCAAGTACTCAAGTTCTCTACCGTTGCCCAGGTGTGTTAGCAGAGAGCTGCGTTGGAACTGGAGTAAGTAGGTGTCAACGTGAGTTCTGATTCTGGATTTGGCTTCTGAGGCAGGACCTTAACCTGCTGTACCACAGAACGAACACATTCTCTCTCTCTCTCTCTCTCTCTCTCTCTCTCTCTCTCTCTCTCTCTTTAAGATTTATTTAGATGTGGTGTTGTGCCATAGGAGGTTAAGGCACTGCCTGGGGTGCTGACATCTCATATAGGCGTTGGTTCAAGTCCCAGCTGCTCCACTTCTGATCCAGCTGTCTGCTAAGGAGCCTGGGGTAGTAGCAGCAGGTGGCCCAAGTACTTGGGCCCTGATCCCATGTGGGAGACCCCAACAAAGCTTCTGGTTCCTGGCTTTGACCATTGGGGTCATTTGGGGAATGAAACACTGGACAGAAGATCTTTGTCACTCCTCTCTCTGTAATTCTGCCTTTCAATTGACTGACAGTAAGGGGGGGGGGTCCCTTTATTTGCTGGTGCACTCCTCAGATTCCCACACAAGCCAGTGCTGGGGTCAGGCCAGAGTCAGGAGCCATAAATTCTCCCATGTAGGTGGCAGGGACTCAAGTACTCGAACCATAAATAATATTTTAAGTCATTTTCTTAATTTTAATTATATTTGAAAAGCATCATTGAACTTTGAGTAAGAATTGAACTTTTAGTGTTTTGTTTTTAAATGAATGTAAGAAATGGAACCAAGTTTTGGTGAGTAGTTTATTCAGTAAATATTTGGGTGCCTGCCCTGTGCCAGGCCCGTGTTTTAAATGCTTTGGTAAAATGTTGTCGAAAAGAATGAATGTGGTGCTGGCACCTGTAGTGAAATAAGTGCCCAGGATAGGAGTCAGCACTGTGGCGTAGCAGGTAAAGCCTCGGCCTGCAGTGTCTACATCCCTTGTGGGTGCCCCTTCGAGACTTGGCTGCTCCACTTCCGATCCAGCTCTCTGCGGTGGTCTGGGAGAGCAGTGAGGATGGTCCAGGTCCTTGGGCCCCTGCACCCACGTGGGAGACCAGGAAGAAGCTCCTGGCTCCTGGCTTCAGATCAGCACAGCTCTGGCCATTTAGGCCAATTGGGTAGTGAACCAGCAGACAGAAGACCTATCTCTCTCTGTGTAACTCAGACTTTCAAATAAATAAAATAAATCTTTAAAAAAGGATAAGTACTTAGGATAGTGTCTCAATAGAGATATGAATACAATGTAAGCTATGTGCATAATCTTAAATTTTCTAGTAGCCACATTAAAAAAATGAGTAAAATTCATTTCAGTGTATTTTATTTAATCCGGTGTCTTCCAGATGTTATTTCAGCATATAATCAATATGAAAACTTAGTTACTTTCACTTAGGTTTTTCATGCCAAGTCTTTGAAGCCCACTGGGTTCAATCTTGGCTTCATTTCTAGAGGTTACCATCGGGGACAGTGCATGTCACAGTCACATGGAGTGGCAAGGACACTGACCGAGAACCCAAGTAGACAGTGGCTGGGAGGGGCGGAGAAAACCGGAAGTGAGTTAGGAAGCAGCGTCCATCTTCCAGGCAGGGAAAGAGGTGTAGAAAAGGAAGAGAAGGAGATGGGGATTGACAGACTTGTGTGCTTGACGAGCAGGGCCAGGAGGAGCCAGGGCCACTCTCTGGTCTGTGTCTTTCACAGCTCAGGGGAATCTTTTCCTGACCTGGGAAGGCCTGGTGAGGGAAAGGTTTGGTCGGTGCAGTGTGGGATGGGGCCGAGTGCTTTTGCAGTTACTAAATGTATGTGCTCGTGACCCTTAGAAGAGAAACATCTGCTGGTAGTACAGAAACAGTCTGTAAACATGTGTTTCTCAGCTTGTTAAAGAGGTGTGGTGCAGCAGATAAGGCTGCTGGCATCTCATAAGGGCACCGATTTGAGTCCTGGCTGTTCTTCTTCCAGTCCAGCTCTCTGCTATGACTGGGAAAGCAGAAGATGGCCCAAGCCCTTGGGCCCCTGCACCCATGTGGGAGACCCAGAAGAAGCTCCTGGCTTCAGGCTGGCCCAGCTCTAGCCGTTCCGGCCATTTGGGGAGTGAACCAATGGATGAATGATACCCCCCCCCCCCCGCCTCTCTCTAACTCTGCCTTTCAAATAAATTAATAAATAAATTTTTTTTAAAAAAAAGATGTTTTAGTTTTTTCAGGATTTATTCACAGAATTACAGAGAGAGGGAGAGTGAACCTACAGCTGCTGGTTCACTGGGGCTGGGCCAGGGCAAAGCCAGGAGCCAAGAACTTCTTCCAGGTCTCCGACATGGGTGCAGGGCGCAAGGACTTGGGCATCCTCCTCTGTTTTTCCCAGGCTGTTAGCAGGGAGCTGGGTAGGAAGTGGAGCAGCAGAGACACGCCGGCATCCATCTGGGTGCTAGTGCCACAGTCGGCAGCCTCACCTGCCGTGCCTCCGTGTTGGCCCCTAGAGGTGTTCATTTTAAAGACCCACAGATGTGGCTTCCTTATTCAAGAAAGCTTGTTTTCAGTCTCTTCAGGCTTTATTTCAGTTGCCGGGGAAACCAACATGAATTTACTCTTAGCAAATGGGTGAACTTGGGAGTGTAACAGGGAGTGTCCGTAGTGTGAACTCAGGGGAACCTGTGCCATATCAGTTACACAGAGGAAGAAAGGAGAGGAGGATCCCTCCAGCTAAGGGCTAGGGAGTGGCCAGTGAGAAAGCAAGGGGCGTGTGATGTCAAAGAAGCCAAGCAGGGAGAATGTCCTTGTGAGTCTGGCTGGACAGCGTTGAGTGCTGCTGAGAGGCTAAGGTGAGGACAGAGGATTTCACTTGGCTTTAGCGCCCCCTGGAGGTCCTTGGTGGTGTGACAGAGCTGTGCCATTGTGGAGAAAGGGAATGCTATCAGACGGACATTCTCCTGTTTCTGAATGACCGTCGCACATGTTTGAGCAAACCCGACCATGAGAAAATGGACAGGGCTGGTGCTGTGTGCTGCTGTGCCTGCAACACCAGCACCCCTGAGGGCGCCAGTTCAGCTCCCAGCTGCCCCACTTCTATCCAGCTCCCTGTGACGCGCCTGGGAAGGCAGTGGGGGTGGCCCATGTCCTTGGCCCCTCCCGTGTGGGAGACCCGGATGAAGCTCTTGGCCTCGGCCTGGCCCAGCCCTGGCTGTTGCGGCCATTTGGGGAGTGGACCAGCAGATGGAAGACCTCTCTCCGTCTCTCCCTCCTTCTCTGTAACTGTGCCTTTCAAATAAAATCTTTTTTTTTTTTTAAGTAGTACATGGGAAGAGATTTTTTTAAAAAAGAAAAATAGTCAAAGGATATAAGCAGACACATGGCAGAAAAGTGAAGTCTAATCGACCCTTAGACACGAGCAGTGCTCAGCCTCACTCAGAGGGGACAGCATCCACAGGGTGACCTTGCAGAGCCACGTGGCAATGTGCACCTAGTGAGAAGTGCACTTTGATCCAGCATTTCCACTCCTAGAACTCTGGCTTTTTTTTTGGTTGTTATAGCAAAAACAAAATAACTAAATGACCACAACAGTGGCTTGATTAAATCAAAGTTAGAGTCTATGTCAGGTAAAACATACTCTCCAAGAAAGTGTCATTTTTGGTCTCTGTGTCCTACTCTAAGTCATTTTCTTAGCGTTGTTTCTCCCTCTTGTTAAAGACTGAGAAACAGAGCACAGGGCCTGGTGTAGAATGTGCCTTTGCGGCACAGCGGGTGAAGCCGCCGCCCGTGTGGGATGCCGGCACTGCAGGCAGACGGCGCAGGTCTGCCCGGCCACTCCCCTTCCGACCCAACCCTGCTGTGCCCGGGAGAGCAGTGGAAGACGGCCAAGTCCTTGGGCCCCTGCACCCGCATGGGAGACCCATGGAGACCCATTGGATCTGCACAGCTCTGGCTGTTTCAGCCATCTGGGGAGTGAACCAGCAGATGGAAGACCTCTCTCTCTCTCTCTCTCTCTCTCTCTCTCTCTCTCTCTGTAACTCTATCTCTCAAATAAATCTTTTTAAAAAATGCCTTTGAAAAACAGCTGTGTTGATCTTGTCATCCTGCTTGACTTTTCACCTTTTTTGGCAGGGAGATAGACTTATTTCTTTGGAAGAGCTAGAGAGGAAGAGACGGAGCAGGGCCTCCCTCCACTGGTTCACTCTTCAGCTGGCTTCCACAGCCAAGGTGCAGCTAGGAGCTTCCTCCTGGTCTCCCATGGGGGCGGCAGGGGCCCAAGCACGTGGGCCATCCTTTGCTGCTTCTCTCAGAGCTGAGCTGGATCAGTCGTGGAGCAGCCAGGACGTGAACCAGTGCCCATGTGGGATGCCAGCATCGCAGGTGCTGGCTTTACCTGCTGTGCCACAACACTGGCCCCAGCCTTTCAGCTTTTAACACAGGTCATCAAGTCAGTAGTCTGTACTCTTCCCCAGATAGCTGTTAAAACTGTCTGCAGACTGTTTTTCTTCATTTCTTTTTCAAAGATTTATTTTTATTTATTTGAAAGAGTTACAGAGAGGCAGAGGCAGAGAGAGAGATCTTCCACCCGCTGGTTCATTCCCCAAATGGCCGCAACAGCTAGAGTTGGGCTAATCCAAAGCCAGGAGCTTCTTCTGGGTCTCCTACACGGGTGCAGGGGCCCAAGGGCTTGGGCCATCTTCTGCTTTCCCAGGCCACAGCAGAGAGCTGGATCAGATGTGGAGCAGCCAGAACTCGAACCGGTGTCCATACGGGATCCTGGCACTTCAGGCAGCGACTTTACTTGCTACGCCACAGTGCCAGCCCTTTTTTTTTTTTTTTTAAGATTTATATTTATTTGTAAGGTAGAGCTACCAAGAGAAAACCAGCTTCCATATGTAAGTTCACTCTTAAATGGCTGCAACAGCCAGGTTTGGGCCAGGCTGAAGCCAGGAACCAGGAGCTCCATCCTGGCAAGTTTAGGACCATCTTCTGCCTTCCCAGGTGCATGAACAGGAAGCTGGATTGGAAGTGGAGCAGCCAGGACTGGAACCTGCGCTCTAATATGGGATGCCGGCATGGCAGAGAAGCCCCTACGCACAGCACTGCCCCTCTGTCCCATCCTGTGTGTGTCCTGGGTATTCACAAGAAAACCTCATGGGTGAATTCACACTCCTGTTTACTAATTCACCCGAAAATAACCACAGGTCCTATCAAAAGAGCATCATTTTACTATTTGCTTTGAATCATCAATAAGTAGGCTGCATCCAGTGTGAGCTGAAAGGCTTGATGTAGCAGCTGGGACTATACTGCAGACTCAGCTGTGTGATGGGGGAGGAAGACTTCATTAGTCAGCTCTGGTGAAAGGGACTGCTAGACCTCTGTGAGCTGTCTGTCTCAGGCCTTGCACATGAACCTGGCGCTCGTGGCCGTTTTGCAACGTGGCCTTCTTTGGAGATAGCAGAGTTCATGTGTGGACTAAAGCAAAAATGTGAAACAAGGCTCATCCAAGCATCAGAAGTCAGTCTCTCAGCAAAGCACAGCCTGTCTCTGCGTTGGGACTGTTTGAAGATCTTGTTTAAGTTTACTTAACTTATTAAGAGTTTGTGGTCTTTATTGGTTCCTTTTCTTCATTTCTTTGAATATCCTGGTTTTACTTAGATTTTGCTTTATACTTCACAGATCCAAAGGAATGAAGAATTTAGAACTTGAAAATTCTCTATAATTATTCAGTCTCGACCTTTCATTTTAGAGATGAGCAGACAGACTCCCTTGTGGTGTCCTGCTGGAATGCTGACTGACAGGGCCCGCCTGCCTTCCCCGTTAAGTTGGGTGGTCCACAGGGGTAATGGGAAACCCTTGACCTCGCAGGCCAAGGGAGCTGCCATAAAGAGAGTTTGGCTTTAACTACATTGCTCCTTTTATATGCTACTCCAGTTTATTTAGAATTATGGATTTCATTTGTAAGTTGAGTTTTTCCTACATTTTTGGTTGAGAACTGGTAGTGTGATCTCATTCATCCAGGACTGTCGACCGCAGGCGTGTGTTGTGTGTTGTTTAGTTTCAGCGTGTCAGGATCTAGCGTTGTGGCACCGTGGGTTGAGCAGCTGCTTGCTGCTGCAGCCCGTATCGGCGTGCTGGTGCGAGTCCTGGCAGCGTGGATTTCCTCACTCGTGGCTTCACGCTGGCTTGACCCTGGTTGTTGAGGCCATTCGGCGAGTAACCCAATAGACGGAAGATTTCTCTCTGTCTCTCCCTCTCTTATCACTGTGCCTTTCAAGTAAACAAATACATGTTTTTTAAAAAAAACCAAGAGCAGCACTAATACAGCTTTGTATAATGGTGTCCTTCAAGCTCTCAGCCTGTTTATATTTATTTAAATGGTTAAAATGAAGCAATATAAATGTAGCTGCTTCTTTAGACTTACTAACCACAAGTCAGGTATCAGTAACTGTGTCTGGTTTGTAAGCTACTGGATTGAACCACTCCGGTCTAGAGTGCTTTTGTTGTTTAAGTATTTGAGGACTTTAGAAAGGTTCAGGCCAAGACATTTGAGCCTGACTGGCATTGCTACATAGAAATTAGGAGGTTCATGCTCAGAACCAGGAAGGAAAAGCTTAGTTTGAGCTTGTGACAGAGTTGCTGTTAGTTACGGCCTGGGCCTTTTCTTTGGTCATGTTTCATCCATTTTTTAAGGACTGATAAGATTGTATCTGGTTTATTCTCGTGTTTATCTGTCTGTCTGTCTCTCCATGTTTTAGGTATCTGATTTTGCCAGTTAAAAATACCATCTTTGAGACAGGCGAACGGCCCAATGATTAAATCACCTGTTGGGAATGTCTGCATCATGTATCCGAGCGCCTGGGTTCGAATCCTGGCTCCTCTCCAATTCCAGCTTCCTGCTGATGAGCACTCTGGCACTGGGGTCTCTGCCGGAAGGAGTTCCTGGCTCCCTGCTTCAGCCTGGCTCAGATCCTGCTATCATGGGCATCTGGGGAGTTGAACAAGCAGTTGGGAACTCTGTCTCCCCCTCCCCCTCCCCCCTCCTCCTCTGTTTAATTTTATTTTTGACAGGCAGAGTTGGACAGAGAGAGCGAGACAGAGAGAAAGGTCTTTTCCGTTGGTTCACCCCCGAAATGGCCGCTACGGCTGGCGCGCTGCACCGATCCAAAGCCAGGAGCGGGTGCAGGGCCCAAGCACCTGGGCCATCCTCCACTGCACTCCCGGGCCACAGCAGAGAGCTGGCCTGGAAGAGGAGCAACCGGGACAGAATCCGGCACCCCAACCAGGACTAGAACACTAGAACCTGGTGTGCCAGCACCGCAGGCGGAGGATTAGCCAAGTGAGCCATAGCACCGGCAATGTCTCCATCTCTTTTTAAAAAAAAGAAGAAGGAGAAGAAAAATCCAATCAGGGAACACATTCATGTTTTTAACGATTTATTTTTTGACTGAATTGACATACTTTATGTGGGGGGGGGTACAAAGTGACATTATTAATGAATACAATATGAGCTAGTTAAATCAGGCCAATTAACGATATCCATCATCTGAAATACTTACTTTTGTGGTTCGTATATTTGAAAGTTGTTTTTGGCAATTTTGAAATGTACAGTATGTGATTTTGCACTGTACTCGTGCTGTACTGAAGGTCTCAGTGTACTGCTGTAGGGTTTGTCCTAATGAGGTGTTAACCCTTTGACTGTCATTTCTCCATTACTCCCTCTCCCCAGTAATCGCTCTACTTTAATCTCAGATACTAATCATTGATGACCAAAATGCCATATAAAAGGTTTTGATGTCTTCTTTGCTGTTGTACTCTGAATTCGGAAGTTTTGTCTTTTACAACAAACCAGGATTGATTATGTACCTCGACTGAACCGACTAAGTTCAGTTTGGCAGTTGGAATCCTGCAGTCCTTTGTACCGTTGTTTCAATGGGCAGAGGTAGTTCTCTGGGCTTTA